>OW386287.2:13125940-13610866 GCA_936432065.2 Rutpela maculata | reverse complement strand
CCCATTCTCTTGTCTATAAAAGGGACAAGTGCCGTAATAAATAAATGTTTATATATGTTTATATATTATCTTAGTTACGGTTCAAATGGTCGGTGCATCAAAGTTTTGTCAATTTTCAGTTCATAGACTTATTTTATTAACAGGCACTCACATCAAATCATGGGCCCCGGCCCCTTTCATTATAACTACACTACCTGTACCCAAATTTTAATTAGTTTAATATTTTTGCATTGCGTTTCCTAGTTTATTCGGACCTCTAAGTGGTCGGGCCCTGGTACCACGGTACCTACTGGACCTACCCCCCCTCCCCTGTTGGGGCCCTGATTATAAAGTATAGTTTAAAGTGAGAAATAATGTAAACAACAATTTGTAGATAGGCCAGACTCCTCCTGCCTGAAAGAACATAATACAGACAGATACTACAATTTTATTACATTATCAGATGAAGCTAGTTCAGGGATGAACAATGACTATGCATTGTCATTATAATATACGTATGACAATGCGGCAATATAGGTAGAGTAATTGTAGGAATACAGGAAATAGTCAAGTAAAATTCTGAAAAAGTAAGCTAAATAATTGTATGTGATATTGACACTCATTGTGTATATCACGTATCAGTTGAAAAACTCTGAAAAAAAATGTAATTAACAAAGATTAGGCACTTCTCAGTAGGGAGCTATTCATAACAAACAGGTTATATTAACGAAAGTAGTTACGAAAGTATAGGCAACGTTTAGATTACGTTAATTATTTTTCAAAAATGATCAATCAATTGGCCTCAAGTTTTCACCTTTTTTTATATTTTACATATTTACAATCGATTATTTTGATTTATTTGCTTTTATCATGATTAGAGAATATTATTTAGGTATTATGCAAATCACAACTTACACACTTTCTTATTTATTATGAAAATACCTACTTTCTGTATATTGTTGCCCTAATCTGGGCACGCTAATATACTAGTAATTCAATACTTCGTCAGTATTAGCTAGAAGATAGTTGTTTTGATTGGTTCTCCAATAATGAGTGTTTTAAAGTATTTACCTAACTAGTATATTAGCATATTTACATATTTGTTAACAATAACTGTTAATATGAAGGTCAAATTTTAATAAGTGTAGAAAATATGGATTTTTATTACCATGTCGATAGTGAAAAATTGCATTCATTAATACAGCGAGAAACTTTTATCTTTCTAGATAAAGGATGGGGACAAGTTTTTACCGTGAAACTTCTATGGGCGCGTTAGGCATTTTTCAGTAGGAAGTAAAGTACTATAAAATGTTTTTGGTTACTTGAAGTCACCGGCACACAATTTTTTTTGGGTTACTTCCAATTTAGCCGAAGTTTGCAACTTTTTTATTTTTAATAGTAACTTTCTTTCGTAATCCGAAGTTCAATTTTCTTTATACTCCTTTTTTCGAATTTAAGAATGGCTAAGTAAAAATAAAATTTAACATCTCAGTAGAAAGAATGCCATGGAAAAAATATATATAAACTGCAAAATTTTAACAAGCTTACCATGGAGTGTACAAAAAACATAAAACCACCTTCCTTAATTCAATATGTCAATTTTAAACTTGTATAAGAATTAAAAATTTTCAAAAATTATTGAAAAAAAATCTTTTTAAACATTTTTTTTTTAATAGTCCCATTTTCTTTTCTATTATTTGTTTGTAATATGTGTTTTCCATTTAATTTTATTTAAATAACAGAGAATTATATAAAATTAATGAAAACTGAATAGTTTCTTAGAAAAAGTGCCTGCAACATAAATGTTTAAAATGAATAAGATTCCAGAAAGGTTCAATGTAATGTTGAAAAGGGACAGAGAGGTAACAAACACGTGTTAATAATAAGACACAAAAGAAGATACTAGAACTTACTTTGACTGAATTTTAAAGTAAATGGACCACTGCTCATTTTAAGGAATATATGACACATTTCAAAACTAATTAGTTGGCGGGAATTATGGAGAAAAGAATCATTGTGTACCGTGGACCACACGGTAGAAATAAAATTTCTAATTCAAGCACATTACGGTAAAAACATTTTGTAGCACATCAAAAAGTTGCCTCTAACCTACCCTTCATTACATAATTTTTTTACATATTTCGGTACATATTTAAATACCGGTTAACCGGTTATGTTCATTTTACTTCCACGTCCAGTGGAAGTATAGTAACAAAAAAATTTTAAAAAATTTTTATTGTCCAAATAGGCTTAAAATGTCATGAAACGTCGAGATTTTAAGTTTGAGCGAAAAAAAAAATTTCTGTCTGTCTGTCGGTCTGTAACTTTTTTTTTGTGCGCACGTTTACTCTGGAACCGTTTAAGATATTGACTTGAAATTTGGTACACATATGTACTTTAACGAGATCTAGGACTGGATTATATTTTCATCTTGTTCCTTCGAAGGGTTGGGGTGAAAATTGGGGTAAATTTGGGGTAAATGGATAAATCGAGCAGGTAAGAGTCCACGAAATTGGTATTTAGTATATGCAAGGTCTCAAAAAAAATTTGGCATTAGCCACCCCCATTACCACCCCCACCCCCTATTAAAGGGGATGAAAAAAAAAATGTGATTTAGTGTATGTACAGCAACCAGAAACCTCAAAATATTTTTTACTTCATCCACCCCCCCCATTACCACCCCCCTATCATCACCCCCACCCCACTACCGATGTGGGGTATCGTTTTATGGGTTTTTGGGGTAGAGGATTTCAAATATTATATTATTAAAGTTCCGGTTATTAAAATTTCCTGTAAATTGCATTGTGCATGTTTACAACTTCATTACTTTCTCAAAGTTTTCTTTTAGTAAAACCTAAGTTTATATTTTCTGCAAAAAGGTAGATATTCGGAGATTCAAATATTAGAAAAATATGGAGACTTTCCCCATTCAAAAAATGTTTTAAAATGATTTATTTTCAACAATTATTAAACAAATTAAATAGTGGAAGCCATTACATTGTGATAATTAATCATAATGAAACAGATGAAAACACCTTTCTTTGTTTTTTATCATTAATTTATTATAACCAAACGTTACCGCAGTTTCGACAAGCGTGTAATTTTCAAACAGTTGATTCACAAATACAAAAATTATTTATAATTTAATTTTGTGTTTTAATGTTTAAAATTTACATATCAATTTAAAGAAAATGCAGTGATATCATTTTCCAATTTTTTTTGCGCACTCTTCATTTACAAAATATATTTTTAAGACACTTCTTTTCAATGTTTTTTTTAAGATTTAGAATTTTTTATAAAAATTTAAAATTGGCATACTAATAAATAAAATGCAGAGGTGTTGAAAATTTTCTATGCGCTGTTCTACGAAGACTCCGTGGCCAGCTGAATTTTATTGCTTGACAATTTTTCCTATGACTTTCTTTCTGCTGAAATAAAAATGGTTTTCACTTAAAAATGTAAAAAATTGCAACTTCCGGCTTTACTCTAGAACCTTGTGAGTCGCTTCTTATTTCACCCCAATTCGATATATACATCCTCTAGATTTTGAGATGTGTTGACATAGACTTTTATAGACATATGACTTCAAATAATCCCACAAAAAATAATTAAAAGGTGTAATAGTAGAGTTACACAATTCGAAAAAGTCGTCTAGAAACGTGTCCCGTGGAACATTGAGACAAGTAAATATGTACTGATTGCGCTATTATTATGTAGTGTAATTTTAGAAATGAAGAAAATAAGATGAGAAATAATTCTCAAGGAGTGAGCTAAATAAATTGTTATTGAGTTTAGTTTCAATTGAGGTCTAAAAAAATTATTGGAAAAAAAAATCAAGATGATGCAGATTGATTAAAAAAATAACAAATTCATTATTTATTATTCAGTGGTGATGAATCATTTACGAAAACATTTTATTAAAATATCAATTTTAGTTACTGTAAAATACACTGTGCATTTGTGTATATGACATACCGAGTGATATAAAGGGTTTGTAACATTTATAATAACCCATAAGTTTTGTGTTTTTAAAAATAAAAATATACAGGGTAGTCACTCTAAACAAATTTGAAAAAATATGGTGTGGTTACCAAAAAAAATTAAAAAATGTGACGCAGGACGATAATATTTCGCATGCAGCTAACATAACTGTCAAAGAAACATTTGAAAAAACATACAAGGTGATAACCCTAAGCACAAAGAAAATATATGACGGTGAACGATAATATTTGGCATGTAGTTAACACAACTGCCGTGGAGAAAAATATGAAAAATATGCAAAAAAAAAAATGCGATGGAGAAAAATTACACAAATCTTAGGAAAATAACCATAGTTTTTAGTTAATAATAATATACGGGGTCGTCATCTAACAGAGAAAGTAATTAATGACTAAAGTATGCAAACTGTGCATTTTGATAAGGCTGTGTGCTAGAGAGAAAAGTTAAGGGGAAATAAATTTGGGTTGGACTTAGCGCTTCGAAAACTTCACCTGCTTGGTCTGTTTTGTCCTGTTTAGTGACATCAGTCAATTCAATAAACTGAATATCTCCAACTCTCTTCCTGTTATGCAGGAGAAGTAACATTAATGTTACCTTAACAAGAATTCTTTATTGCAATATATTTGTTTCTTTTTTAAAATTTCTACAGTATTTACAGCTTTTTCTATACAAAATGTTCTTAGTGTCATAACGTCTTCGGTAAACGAAAGTAGTTCTTTTGAATGGTTTATCGATTTGTTTCTATTCAGCTCTTTGAGAGCAAGACTACCAACTAAACTTCCCAATTTCATTCATTTTTCGCAAAAGTTTTAATTCCTCCACTATATTTTTAAAGTTATCTAATGACTCGTCCTTTTTGCATATTAGATATGTAACAATATTAATTAAATCTTTAAATGTCTTTCCCTGGGCAAAGCGTACGATGCCACCCCATATGATCCTTCATTTTCATAATAGTTGCTATGCGTTATTTACGACCTGAACAAGATAATCGATATTGATAGCGTATTTTTTAGTGCAAAGGATATAATGAATGTATAAACAAAGAATTAATAGATACGTTACGGTTACATTAATCCTTTTTCTGCATATCCCACTTTTACCCCCCCATCTTGTTATAGAGTCCAATCATAGATACTTTTTTCTTGAAACAACAGTGTTAGGTACGTTATTTTATTTTCTTTAATTGTTCGAGGGTACCTCCTGAGTATTTTGAAAAGTTGGCAGGGGCGGCGGGGGTGTGCGTTAGCCGCAATATTTGAGCTTAAACGGTTAGTTCTACGAAAATAAGCATGTAAATCAATTTGTAGTGAGTTCTTACCATTTTTGTCATAGCAGCAACGGTTCGCGAGATATATACGTTGAACTTTGAAGAGATATAGCAGCTAACTCACACCCCCGCCACCCCCACCACTTGATAGAATACTCAGGATGTACCTATTGATTGGACTAATATTAGTTATACCATATATTATCAGATTTTAACTATTTGGGTGGATATAGTAACATTGATATTAAAAGAGTAATAAAAATTATGTGTTGCAATGATTTATTAGGAAGCAGACAGATTATTCAGAGTAACCTTTAGCTCAGACGACACAGAACATTTTATAGTGAAACCCACAAAAATTTGCAAACTGAATAATTTTTTTTTTAATGAGTTCGTGAAAGTGTATAGAATAATATCCTGAAAAGTTTACATTTCGCTCGGATGCAGAACAAAAAAAAAGTGAAAAAAAATTTTTATCCATTTTTTCAAAATTTTGAAATTAAGTCACGGTAGGAAAAAATACAGGTGGATAGACCACGTGTTTCTGAACAAAAAATGTCCTAATAAAATTTATCGCTAAAGCCACGGTATTCCTGAAAAAAAATAGTGAAATAATTTTGTCACTCTGCGCGGCCAGTGCACGGTTAAATGTACACTATGGAACTTCTAAAAATTCTTAGCTGTTCTATCGAGTAAAATAAAGCTTTTTTTCTCTTTCTGATTACACGTTTTAGACATTTTTATTATTGAATGGGAGGATAAATAGTGAGTATAGAGTGAAAATATATAATTATGGACGCATATACAGACACCACACATAGCCGCTGAATCACTTGCAAGAATTTTCACGTGCCTTTACTGTATTGTATTTATTATAGGTACACTTATCCACATTTCAGCTATATCCAATGGATTCCTTATACATTTGTTAATGTATTGGAAAAGTTCCAGAATTTATATTCTAAACAATCAAAGATATTTTCATAGTTATAAGGATAAGATCGTGAAAATCGCAATTTGTTATTATGAACTGATTGATCATATTTTCGAAAAAATGCATACAAATAAACGATTTTGTGTTTAAACATTCGAAAAGTATACATTTTTTTCCGAAATAGCGATATTTTACTTTTTTCAATGGGTCAATTTCTTGACAAGTTACAGCCTCTAATATATACATATTTATCAAAAAAATCATCAAGCAAGGAAATTAAAATTATTTAAGAGTACTTTTTTTAATCCTCGTTACTACAACTTAATAAACCATAATAATCATTGATTGTACATACTTTTTAACAGTTCTCAATGAAGAAAGAATTTTTTTGAAGGGCTTCTATTTTTTTCTATATTGTTTATTGCAAGTTTGGGCGTGAGAATATATATAAGTATATTTGTCCCATCCATCCTTTGCTTGTATTGTTTGAAACAAAAAAACATCAGAAAGCTACAATTTTCATCTTTTAAATGAGCCAACACTCATATAGATTGAACAAATTCTGATTTAGTGACATGTAATTCAGTGCGTCGGTGTCACAGTCATGCGTATTCAAGCGCGTGCACGCATGGATATCGCTCCGAGTTATAACGTTACACTTGACTATTTTGTCCGGGAAAACCGTGGCTTTAACGATAACGATTTTGTTAGGACATGTTCATAAATATGTGATCTATCCGTCTGTATTTTTTATTTTTTTCTAGCTTGATTTTACTTAATTACTACTGAAAATGCAGAGGAAAGATATATGTAGTACGACTTTTTTGGTTTTTAAATGGATCAACCAAACATTACATACTTTTTAATTCCAGATTTACTTGAGAAGCTTGACCATTTTTTTAAGGTGTCGAAACCAAGATTGAGTTGTTTTTGGGATGCTAGTATTTTAAATATTGTGTATAAATCGAAAGGTATCTAATCGGTTTCTTAGAAATATTTTATTTTTCTGTTCCTTATCCAAAACTGCTAAAATTTACGGGGAGACATTTTAAAAAATGTGAATTGTAATTATAAAAGAAATAAAAAAATTTGCAGGTGAACTACACCTTCTTACCAAATAGCGCAAAATATTTATTTAAACGACTAAAGATCTAAAAAGATTTTGAAATATCAGTCATTTTTTATTTAAGTGCGTAGACTTGTAAGAAGGCAATTATTTTTTTTATATATACAATTTTACAAATATTTGATGATGGTAATAAGAAAAACTCTTTTCATCTTCATTTAAACGATTTTTTTGGAATTAGTTTAGAATTTTAGAAAGGGAGACCAAAACATTGAGAACTAACTTTAGAGAAGAAGAAATATGAATTTTTTTATTTATAAGACACCAAAACACAAAAATTAACGTATCTCGGGCCCAAATTCAAGTAAATCAATCCCAAATTTTCAGATGTTGGTTTATTCATCTACATTCATAATTCTTGACTGTTTTTGATTTCATAAAAATCCAGACTTATTAAAATTTGTTTATAATTACAACTGTGAAAATTATAAGCAAATTCCAAAAAAAATGTTTAAATTAAAAAAAAACATGTTCTTAATTGTGCTGCAAAATACATTAAAAGAACTTATATTTAAAAAAATGCGTTTCTATGAGTCGGTGCATTTAAACATTAGTCAACAAATTTCGAAGTCTTTTTTATTTTCAGCTGTTTAAATAAATATTTTGCATTAAAATTAGACATCAATGTTTAGCTCGATAAAAGGGAATACTCCTATTAATGATTTGTGTATTATTATTACATCATATTCTTTATATTATTCAAAAAAGTAAATTTTAAAAAATATATATTTTTTGTAAATTAACAAATTATTAGAAAGTTTATTTAGAAGTTTTATTTATTTCAAATTTTATTGGGAACAATTTGGTATTTTTATTTTTGAGATGCAATTACTAGGATCGAGAGAGAAATATTTGAATTTCTGGTAGATTTTACTAGCAACACATGTTCATGGTTAACTTTATTTTTAAGAGCATCCCTCTACTTGGATACTGTTGTAATTGTAAAATATTATCGTTGCTAACCTTTTCTGTTGACAATTGAACAGCTTAAAGCATGGCGTAGAAAATGAATATATGGCTTTATTGGCCCTAAAATTCTCATCTTATGAACTCGTTTATGAAATGAATTTTGCTATTAAATACCTATTCACATTTATTATTATACCTATTTGATTTAATCAGATAGGTATATTTTAACCAAAAAGAAATTATAATAATCATAGTAGAAAAAAAAAATCGTACAGAAATCCGTTTCATATCGAATGTATGTGTGTGTAGATCGTTTCTTGTAAACACATATCTTCTATTAGACTTAAAATAATTATTTCTTTGGCGCGTATGTAAAATAGTGTGGTAAAATACTCCCTGTTGAAATTGGGCCATATCCGCCATACAGGGCGATAGCCAGAGGCGTACAAATGATCCGGTTTTACATAAACTGTGTTTATTATAATTGTAGAGCAAAATATTACTATACAAAAATATCAAGATATATAGGATATCAAAACTATATAATATAGTGTGACTATAAGGTTCGAAAGTACTTTTACGTAGATTGAAGGATCTATCAATTTAACTTCAAAATGCTATTGAGGTGTTTTTAATAATGAAAGTTGCATTCGTGTGCTACCGAATGCTAATACATATTAAACATGATGACTGTAGTTAGACTGAAAATTTTTATTTCAAATTTCGAACATTTGTAAGAAATTAGAGCATATCAGTCATACAGGGCAAGCATTTCCTCAAAACAATACAAAAAAGAGACTATTATACGAATGTGAAATTATGCATACAAATTAAAATACATTCAAATAACTTTAAAAACTTAGTTAATTATTACAGTGTAATAAAAGGTTAAATTAAGGTCGATAACGATGCTATACAACCTAATTTTATTTAAGCGCCTTTTATCTACATAAAAACCTATGGATTTTATTTGGTGCAACAAAAAGTTTTTGATTCAATCTAAGTTCCGGACGGTATTTGAGTAAACAAAACAATGTTTAAAGTAGAGTATTTCGTCTTTTTTCTTAGCTACCTCTGGTTGTATAGGTCATATCACAATAAACAACAAACGAGAGTGTTTATTATGAAATTGCGGTGAAAACCAGATGTGCCGAACCCTTCTCGTCGATTTGTCGAAAAAATTAAGACAATTAAAATCGATAGCCTTTAAACAATTGACGGTGACTTAAGTAATAATACATACATTTCAACGAAATTTTAGGAAATAACGCTTCTAGTTGAGCAAATCATCATGGCATAATATTAAGGCGAACGCCTAAAAAAAATAGCTGTCGAAAATTGAATAGTCGATTGTAAATGCATCAAGTCGTACATCTTTTTTTTTACAATAAAGGTTTTTTCATGTACTTTTTATTAGGTTTAATAACCTACATTGTTTTTTGAAATATTTAAAGTCATTTCTTGCTTTTCTTTAAATTATCTTTTTTGAACAAATCAAAATTGTATTCGAAAATTAAATTTATTATTATGCATCAAAAATATACAAAAAAGAAACAATTTAAAAAATCTGTTTTTTTTTCTATGCCCATTGGGAACAGAGATAAAAGATTTTGTTTGCGCGAAAATATGCATTTGTTTAAAATACAGTTTTTTCAATACCACTGAAAATTACATGAAAAAAATCTATATGTTGTTTTTCTACGACTCGTCCACTTTAGTCTATGTAAAACGCGGAGTTTGACGCTCGGAATGTCCCGCTCATCGGGACTACTTTTACCTATGTTTTTTGGGTCGCTGATCACGAAAATCGGGGTCCCGCGGCTCCAAAAATAGTGCGTCACCTCTAAAAATGCCAAAAACCACCCCTTTTGGGAATAATACTGTAAAATAATGTTATGAATGTGCAAATTGTAATGATATTTTGCCAGTTCAGTATGTTCATCTAAATTAAGGACAAATTTTATAGAGGGGGTGAAACTTCCCCTAAATTAACGTAAAATGGAAAAATGATTGAATTTTTTTTTATTCACTTTTTGATTTAAATTTAGATGAATGGGGATTTTATAATGAAGAAAATTTTTTTCCAACCCGTCAGGCGTGAAAACTACCCCTGTATCGCCTTTGAATTGAACTAACGCTTAGGGGTGAAAAAGTTTTGTGATATTTTTTTCGACGGTTTATCAGAAATTACAAGCAAACTGAAAAGTATACATATCTACTTAATGTCTAAGCGTTAGTTCAATTTAAAGGCGATACAGGGGTAGTTTTCACCCCTGATGGGTTGGAAAAAATTTTCTTCATTATACAATCCCCATTCACCTAAATTTAAATCAAAAAGTGAATAAAAAGAATTCAATCATTTTTCCAGTTTTCACCTCTGAAGGGCTCTAAAAATAGTGCATTATTTTTAGAGCCGCGGGACTGATTTTCGTGATCAGAGACCCAAAAAACATGAAATAAAAGTAGTCCCGATGATGGGGGCATTCCGAGCGTCAAACCCCGCGTTTTACATGGACTACTTGAACAATTGACGATTTAATTTACTACTTTATTATTCTTTTGTTTATTACACAGGCACACACAAAAAAAAGTCGAATGCGAGAAGGCCTATGTATTCCCACGCATTTTGACCCGCTGAATACGAATCTGATGTCCATTTTGCCCGATTGGCTCTTGCATTTTTGCTGACCTCAAAAAACACCTTAAAAATGCCCAAAACGAGTAAATAAAAAGCTTAAATGAGCTTATCACTATATCTATACGTAATTTGGGGCGCTGAAACTGAATATGAGGTCGGAATTAGCAGATCAGTTGGGAATTTTAACATAACCTCAAAAAATGCCTAAAAATCCAAAACAAATAAATTAAAAGCTTAAACCAAGAACTTTAAAACTAACATAACCTAAGGCAAGAGCTAAGAGCTTTAAACCAAGAACTTTAAACTAAGAATTGTTAACCCAACATAACCTGAGACAAGAACTTTAAACCAAAAACTTAAACCTATTATAAATTAAGACAAGACTGTTAAGTTCCTAAGGCAAGAACTATTAAGATTTAGAGTTCTTGGTTCAGAGTTCTTTGTGTAAAGTTCCTGTCTCAGAATATGTTACATCTAGAGTTCTCGGTTTAAAGTTCTTTGTGTAAAATTCTTGCCTTGTTTTTAGTAAATTCGACGATAAAATAAAAAATATTTATCTAAAATGTTATAGTATGGATAAAGGTTTTCCATGATACCTTGCATCATATGTTATAAGATGTTGGACAAATGGAAAGAACGTTAAAAAGTAAAAAATAAAAATCCAATGATATCGAAGGAGCCTGGAATCCGTGAAGAGTGTTATTTTTTAGCAATACAAATGTTTCCGGAATTAATGCTAAAAAAGGGTTAATGGAAACTGATTGTTCCGAAAGTCAAGAAGATGACAGTGAATATGAGTGTTCGATAAGAATTAAAACTCCCAATATTTGGTGAAATGATAAACTTAATAATGTTGTTAGAAATCTTGGTCTATCTAATGGTAGGGACGAATATTTTGCGGCGATTATGAAAAAAGACAATTTAGTATCAAGTGATGTTCGTCTAGCTCATACAGAAAAAGAGAAAAAGACTTTGGAAAATATTTTACACAAGGAAAAGAACACTTGATGAATATACTTAAACCTATCATATATAGATTTTAGATAAATATTTTTTATTTTATCGCTGATTCTTTTTCGATTTTTCGGACCCTCGATTTTACTACAAACAAAACAGAAGGAATTCACATTATTTACACAGTTGTGCAAAATTTTTTGTAGCCCTATACTCATAGGAAGGCAAGTTTCTTACTTCACTAGAGCTGCGGTTGCATGATGACGCCCGCAGTCCCGCTTTCTCAACCTGACCTGCCGCCGATACTGGGGTTTCCCTCCCCTGCATCGTAAACTGTGTCTCTACTTCTGCCATGAAGGCATTTTTTTACCTAGGAACTTAGTCGAAATAAATCTTTGCCCGCCGTCATCACGTGGAGGTGTCCTAGTCGCAAGAATAGAAAAAGAAACAAATGGCATATGACAAACAGAATAAAGAAAACTATACATATGTTTAGAAGAGCTCTAAGAAAAAAAAAGTAAAAAATCATCAAGGGAGGGTGTAGGTAAATGTTAAGTCCAAACGATATTCCTCTCTCAATAGAGCAAACTTTGAAAAATTTCATTGTTCAGTAATATTTTCCTTAGGATACTTGAAAATTTAAAAGTTACCCATCTCCGCTCACTAGGGTTGATGAGAGTTTATGCTGAAGTGATATTTCTCTATGAAGTTTGCAGATTGCGCTTTAATTCTGACTTCTGTATTGTATTCAGCACGTTGCAAATACGTCGGAAATTATATGTTCAGATATTATGTAGAGCAAAGTCAATTTCGGGCTATGATTCAGTCATTTTTGGATACGTTTTCATCCTAAATAAGGATTTTACAAGATATTCGATCGTCGCGCATAAATTCTGACCGATTCGGTTTCAGTGCCCCAAATTACGTATAGATATAATGATCAGTTCATGTAAGCTTTTTATTCACTTGTTTGGAATTTTTTTTCGGGCATTTTTTAGGTGTTTTTTTGAGATTATGTTAAAATTTCTAACTGATCGGCCAACTCTGACCTCAGATTCGCTCTCAGTGCCCCATAATATGCACGGAAATGGTGGTCAGCTCATTTAAGCCTTTTATTTACTTGTTTGAGGTTTTTCGGGCATTTTTAAGGTTTTTTTGAGGTTAGGAAAATACAAGAGCCAATCGGACAAAACGGACATCGAATTCGTGTTCAGCAGGTTAAAATTCATGGGAATACATATTACATAGGGCCTGCCTTCTCGCACTCGAATTTTTTTGTGTGTGCCGGTGTTATTTTTTGGACTTAAATTTTGACAGGATGATTTATTTAGGTTAGAAATATATTGGAGTAGGAGAGAGTAAAAATATATGCATTATTACGTAAGTTATAATCAATTGTTAAAGAATTATCTTGTTTAAATTTTTTGCAACTTAACATATTGACAAAAAGTTCGGGCTCATCGAGTTTTCTTCGTAATTTCATAACGGACATTCTAGTTTTTATTTATTTTAGTTTATTATTCTATGTAACTAGAGATGTTTAAAAACTGCGAAAAAACACGAATTTTATATACAGTATATATAAAAACACTACAAATAAAATATTTACTCATTCCATTATAGATACTCGGTTACAGTATGCAGTTATTTTGAAAAATAAAAAAGTTAATTCGATCACATTTTCCGCTGTAAACTACACAAAGTAATCGCTTCCATTAATATTAATTTGTTATTCAGTCATATTTTCAAGACAAATATACTTTTTGCATACACCATGGGAAAAAGGAAGGTAATCCTAAAATAATATTAAATAGTAATACTAAAATATCAAGTTTTTACTATTATGAATGAAAGATATAGAGGAGTTTCAACATAAAAAATGCGAAAATTTGCCAATTCCCAATCAAAGCACGACCTCAAAAATATGTAATGTGGTGTGTGTGGGTGTGTGTGTGTGTATGTGTGTGTGTTAATAAGAGTTAACTATCTGTTTTTGTGTGTTTGAGAGTTACATAGCATGTGTCGAATTCAGTGGTCTCGTTGTTCGGCTATACAGGGTGCCCGGTAATACCGGTCTGGTGCCGATTCTATATGCAAAAATATGAAAGAAAATTTATATAAATATGTCAGCTAATGCTTCCTTATGGACTCAAAGCCCTTTGAAGATTGAAGGCAAAAACTGGTATTCTGCTATTTTCATTTTTTTTTAAATTAAATAATGGCAATGAAAATTAATTAACAATGAGCTTATTGTTACTCTACTTGATTTAATTGTTACGTGAAAACTTGAACCACATCGTGTTTTCTCATTTACACGATTTTTCTCACAAGCGGTTAGTTTTTCGATTAAAATGAAAGATGACCTTTTTTAATATTTTTAATTAGTGCTGTAGCTCAATTAGGAAGCATTTGCGTGCATTGCGGCACTTTTTTCAAATTTTTTCGGATATAATTTGTACCAGAAGTTTGTTATCGATATTTTCTGACACCCTGTATAGAATATGAAGAAAGTACAGCTAAAGATTTTTAATTATATTAAAAACAATAAGTAAATAAATCAGCTAATATTAGATATAAATTAAGAGAAGTCATCACATATTTTTTACCTGCCCAGGAATTTGACCTCAGTAGGCAGTTCACAGAGTTATAATACGATAAAGGGGTTTGTAGATTTCAAAACGAGAAATAATGTAAACTACGGTTACCTTGTCGACAAAGGCATTAAGAAAACGATGATTAGAGGGCATTGTCGCATGTACCATAAATGTAATGTACTGTGATTTCTTTACAATTTTTAATATTCTGTGTAATGTCTTATATAATATACCCACGGACAAAATGATCGCATCATTCAAAATTTGTCATGTTTTGAAGTTAATTTATTTCTTAACCGTTTTTCCGATTTTAATGATAGTTTTATTGTTTAAAAAAAAGTTGCAAAGTTGTAACGAAAACGTAACTTTTTTTATACTATATCTCCTGTCCTGGACATCAAATGCTTAGAACGACGTCGAGATGTAGTTCCGTAAGTAATTGAATGTTTTCTTAATTTCTTTCAAATTAGATTTAATTTAAACTACTTAGGTACCCGAAAAATTTATCGGATTTTCTTCCATCTATAATATGATTTAAAATTCACTAGCCGTAGAAACCCTGAGGTGCCAGAAAGTCATTTTAAATATCGGGAATCAAGCGCAAATGCATGGTGCCACTAAGTACGGTTAGACATCAGTGGTTGGCGCGCCCTCTGCAGATTATACGGTTGAACCAAAATCCAGTTTTTATAGAAAAATCGACCAAGTAGCTCCATCTTGAAATTTTGTGGGAAGGATGTTATGATGTTTAGACGTTCAAATATGCGATAAAACGTTCTGGCACCTCGATCTGGTGCCAGAACGTATATATAGGTGCCACTCCGTCCATATATATGTGAATTTGGTGCCTGAACGTTCAGTTTTAAATATATATATATATATATATATAT
Source organism: Rutpela maculata (assembly GCA_936432065.2). Lineage (NCBI taxonomy): Eukaryota > Metazoa > Arthropoda > Insecta > Coleoptera > Cerambycidae > Rutpela > Rutpela maculata. The sequence goes on along the minus strand of OW386287.2, from coordinate 13,595,573 downwards.
ATATATATATATATATATATATATATATATATATATATATATATATATATATATAATAGAAAAAGTAATTAATGTCACTTCAAAAAGAATAAAGATTATAGTTTACCTCAAGAATTTCTCTATCATTTTATGAAAACCACTTCAAGAATAATACTACAGTCCATTCAATTCAACAACCCCCAAAGAACCAGTAAGCATAAAAGCCAACATCAGTGTATACTCGGAAGCTACGTAATTTCAGACGAGGATTACGTAGTGGATATACCATCCTTCGGAGGGGAAGTAAAGCAGGCGGTCCCTTGTCTATTAAATGTTAGGCAAGTAAAAGATCCCTACTCTTCTTAGGGGAAGAGGTTCGGCAAAATTTCCAGGTTGGGGGTAGCTCGTCTCCTGGCGTCGGTGATAGGCCCTGGTAGCGGAAATAGGCCGACGTTAAATAGTTAAAAAAAAAAAAAAAAAATTGACATCGGATTAGGTATTAGCTACTCCGAAAATCCCAATTTTAATGCAGTTCCGGCGAAATTTGAATACTGTTTAGTTTTTGTGAGTCCCATTCACTGTGCGCTGGTCGTAGCTTGATAATAAAATAGTATTCTTATAAATCGTTTTTCTTCACTAGCACAATCTCCAAGACAATTAGAGAAAGCTGATTTACAGTGTTTGCTCACTTTACACTAGACGTCGTTTCTTGAAACTCTAATGAAATCACCACCGAGTAATAACCTGCAATTTGCAAAAGATTTCATAGAAATCGCTTAGGCCAATCACAGTAATAATTGAACATATATAAAAAAGCTTCAAATTAAGAACTTTCCCCTTTTTAAATTTAAAACCACTATTTAGGCGCCATCCACAAAAAGCCGTAGTTCTCTTAAGTGTTTTAGGGTAAATGTTTATAGCAACTATTCTTACTATTTTTGCGTGCAGAATAAGCTCCTAAGAGAAGGAGTGTTATGCACAAACGATATTAAAAAAGTTACAAAAAGAATATCTTAGTTTTTGTAGATTGCTACCTCGTCAGCCCCTATCTATATCGGATTTTGTTCTGTTTTCTTGAAATATACCAGGTGCAACAGGATCTTTTTCACTTCCGGTTTCGCCGGAATGCTAGAAAAATCGAAATACCATCAAAAATACTAAATTACGTGATTTATGAGCAAATAAAGTTCATCAAAATGGTTTTTGGGGCAAAACTCAATTTTTTCAAATGGAACCGTATTGGTACCGTGGTACCAATACGGAACGTCTATAGGTGTCAGATAGGGCATTATGAATGGCCACCCTCTTGAGGGGACTGTTATGACCTCTTATTAGCTAAATTTATATTTAGCTCAGACTATTGCTGCGTTGTGGACTTTAGCACCATTTAACCCAAATGTCGTAAACTTGTCTACAATGATAAACCAAAAGTAATATCTCATAAACTATCCTCTAAATCTTGGACCATTTATATTGCCGCTATAAGGAAGGGGGACCAAATCATACGTTATCTTTATCAAAATATCATCTTCAATTTGTTACCTAGTTTGGGTATGCGTTTTAATAATATAAGGTAGATTATGTCAGCTGCAAAGCAAAACACTAACAACTTTAATGTTTGTTGACAACTAACTTGTAAAAACTATTTTCTTTGCAAATAAGCTTAAAATGAGATTAGTAATTTTTATCTTTAGCCTTTTCCTGAAACACATATCGCGTTTTTAGCGACTCTACTATTTTAAATATAGTTTTTTAAATCTTTTAAAACGTATTCCCACTGTGTCGCCACTGCCAGTCTCAATTGCAGATAACCCGATTTGTGCCCATCTTGATGCTGAGCTCGTAATCCTCACACCTACACAGTGCTAGCTGACCTGCGAACTTCCTAGAAATTGATTTAATATGCGCATCTCAGATCTGAAATAAATCATAGTTTACCTAGGAATTTCACTTACTGTCATCCTATAATTTGCTGATAACTAATTGTTCGTTTTTTTTTTTTTTAAGAATAACTAAAACTGAATGATAATGATAATAATTAATTATGCGTTAAAAAACAAGATTTTCAAGAAAAAAATTGTACAAGCAAGATAATTTGTACTTATTCCATCTAGTCCCCCGAATGGAATTCCATTAAATCCCCCTCTCCCAAAAAGTTATGCTCAAGTCTTGAAAAATGACGGCGAAAATTCGGTTTTTAGACATTTTTCTAAAAACTGTTCAGTTTAAGAAAAAATAAACTCGAATTTTTTTGTTGCCGGCCCTAAAGGCACAAAATGACGTTTATCCAGTACCATTATCCGTATGCACATCGTCATTGTTGGTCTGATACGTTTATAGCCTGGTTCCTCTTTTTTTAATACTAAAGACAGAGAAACATGAAATTTAAATGTAACGAAATTTACTTACCAATAAAGCTATTAGCTAATTTAGTCGGACACAATATCTCTGCTGCCACTATTTAGAAAAAAATGGCTCCTGCGCTCCCATTTTGAAAAAAATGGCAACATGTCATATGACTTTGGAAAGGAATTCTAATCTCTATCCAACTATATAAAAAAATATACAGGGTTCCATTTAAAATTCTGGACTTAGACCAACTTTCGGAAAAACCGGAAGTGCTATTCAATTGCTTTTTCATGAAAGATATGAGCCCCAGTGAGCAATATCTACAAACCAAATTTCAAGCCTCTGTCTTAAAAGACAATCAAATAGCACCTTGTAAAACGAATCCGTTGCCGCCCGGTATAAAACAAATCGGACCTGCATAACACACATGGCAAGTATGGAACACATCCTTAGGACTTTTAATCAAAACTACGTACAAGGGTTAGAGCGAGGGTAACAACCGACTAGCAAGTTTAGTTTGGAGTTGAAAGAATTGGAATTGGTGTAATAACGTCTATTGAAATTTTGGTTCACTTGTAGTTAGTATTAATCTTTTGGGCGATAGTAATAATAGTAGTAATAATAATCATTTATTAATTTCCATGGATCAAATACATGATATAGGACAAGTCAAATTAATGTTGGCACCATTGCTTACAGATATTTACAAAATACAAAAAACACAAAAATATAAAAATATTTATCTATATTAGCTGCGAATTCAGAAACGCATTTACAGAGTAAAATGCATTCACAACTAATATAGATTTTGCAGTGGAGAAAAATTTATTTTGACTGGCTATGTTTTTTATGTCATCACTAAGTCTGTTATAAAGGATGGTTTCTACGTAATATGGGTTTGATTCATATAGCTGAAGCCTATGGATGTCGTGCTGTAAATTATATCCATTACGAGTTGGATAATGATGATAGGCATTTTGAAAATGGAAATGTGATAAATTTTGCTTAACAAATTTTAAAATTTCGAATATGTATAGACATGGTAAAGTCAATATTTTTTACGGAATAAAAGTAGATTTACAAGAATCCCTATAGTCCAAATCGAACGTACAGCGTATTGCTCTTTTTGTAGTAAAAAAAACCCTGTTTGCCGTTGTAGAGTTTCCCCAAAAAAGTACTCCATTTTATATGCGCTTCCATATTGGAATAATAATTAGTTTTTACCATTTCGATACTAGTTACCTGGCGTAGTCTGTTTAAAGCAAAACATTTACTTGCACACTTTGTGCATACTGAGGTGACATGAGTTTTCCAATCAAGAGATAAGTCAATATGAATTCCTAATAATTTGAAAGCTGTTGTACTGATTGTCCATTGTGTTGTAATAGCAAACTTGAATTATATCTTGATGGAACCGGGTAATATTGCATAATAAATGTTTTGTCTTGATTAAACACAAGCTTTTTGTTGTTAAAGTATTCAGTAACTGATCTAAAGTTAAATTTGAGCTGTTCTAGTACAACTTCCAAGTTGTCTCCACAAGAAATAATAGTTATGTCATCTGCAAATGAACCATAATGAGAAGAAATGAAATTGTCCAAATCATTGACATACAAAATAAACAACAGCGGGCCTAACACACTGCCTTGTGGTACACCTATGTCAACCAGAAGTTCATTTGATCTTTTGTCAAAACATTCTACGAACTGTTTCCTATCGGTTAAATATGACCTAAGTGAGTCATTGCAAATGCCACGTATACCATAGTTTCCAGAAGAATTTGATGATCGACACAGTCAAAAGCCTTAGAGAGATCAACAAAACTGGCGAGGACTTTCTTGTTTTGATCTAAATTTTTGTAGACTTGATCAAGCATAGCTAAAAGCGCGGTAGTGGTAGATTTGTGTTACCTGAAACCGTGTTGATTTGGCGACAATATTTGCTTAGTTTCTAAAAATGTAATTATACATGTTGCTAACAGTTTTTCAAATATTTTTGAAAATACAAATAGGATTGCTATTGGTCGATAATTACTAAGAAGTTTATGGTCACCTTTTTTATGGTACAATTTTGGATACCATCTTGAAAACATTTATTTATCATGTGACATGAGGGTTCAGCTAGTTGATCACATTTTTTGATAATATTAATTGATAAGTATATCGTCTGATTCGTTAGCTCGCCCCTTTACGGTATATAACCTGATAAGAGTTGTGTGACCTTGAATCGCTTTCGACTAATTCCTATTGAGATGCCCGCTCCTTCTTCGTTATAGTCGCCATCCGATGTTTCTCCCCAAAACTTGTTTGCGGATGAAAACCACTCATCAGTCCACTCCAAGTCAAAATTGGATTTTTGTTATCATGAATAATATTTTTGCGCACTGCCTAAATGAATAGTACATTGTAATACAAGTGTGGCAAAGGGCTTCATTGCAAGACGATGTATGAAAGTAGGAACACGAGCGCAGCGAGTGTTCCTATCATACGAGTTTTGCAATGAAGCTTTCCACATGTGTGTTACATACTATTTTTTCTACGGTTGTGAAGTTATTTTCCTTAAAGTCTTTCAAAATTTAAAATTTGTGAAGATGTAATCGAGGCGTGTGGCAAATTCTTTGCCGCACGGCGTGTGAAAAGTGCCATTTTCTGCACTCATTTTGAAGTCAGAAAATTTGAATTTCAACAAAATTGTACAAAAAATTGTGACACTTTCCGCAGTCATTTTGAAGTTAGAAAATTTAACTTTCAACACAATCGTAGAAAAAATAGTTTATTGCTATCATTTTTAATAACTTTTAAACCCGAAAAAATAGGGAGGCTATACATACCTCACAGTGTGGTATTCTAAAATGATTTCATTTTTTACAGAGGTAAATCAGAAGGCTAAATAGAATTTATCTACCAATTTTCTCGCTTACACATTTTTTTCCGCCATCTAAAATTCCTGCTCTAATTAATAGGCAGTAGCGATTCGCTAATTTCGAAACACCACCAACAATGAAAACCATTCTAACGTACCGATACACTGCAGAAATTAATCGAGGTATTAATTAATAATCAGTTTCCGCTGCTGTAACTACAACCAAATCAGTTCTGTTAATAAACAGGTACTCTGCTGATTCGCCACGGAATTCAATTTATATCGGCCGGCTAGTATAAAGACTGAACGAAATAAATTCAAACGGGATAACCGGCTCTCGCATCTGTATTTTTTTATTCCATCAATTGGTTGTAAATTAATACAAATTGAGTTTTAATGAAGTTGTTCGGTCATCGAAAAAATTCTTTGTACGTGTTATTTAGTGCGGTTGGAAAAAAACTAATGGTACACTTTAGCCAAATTAATTAACACCGCTGCGGTATTTACTTTTGTTCGACCGGATGCCTTGTGTACTCTGCATCAACTGCATTGAGGGTGTAGACAAGGCGAACACCTCGCCCTCATATGAAAAACTTTTCCCATTCGATTTTTTTGCATATTCACGTTCGGGACATGCTCCTGAATAAGGCTCAAGAGTTTGCCGGACGAAAATCTAGTCCCAATTCGTTTAAACTAATTTTTTTTAAACAAATTGCAAAAATCGCTTTTTTGACCCCGATTATTTTAGGTTTCTTTGGTCGTTTTAAACAAATAAGGTCTCTTGTCATTTTTTCGTAAAGTTGACCGTTTCCGACTAAACAATTTAATGTTTGTGTTCTTTAGGTGGTTGTAGTATATAGTACAATCATTTGGTAGTTTCTACCTGGAAAGTTTTGGAGAAGTTCTGATTTTTGGTTCATTTACGTTTTTTGGGGTGCTGATTGCGAATTTCCACTTTGCCACCTCGAAAAGTTTCGGGAAATGTCAAAAAAGCCTCTTTTTTTTTCTTTTAAAAACATTTTTAAAAGTTCTGATTTTTGGTTCTTTTATGTTTTTCGGGGTGTTGATTACGAATCTGTACTTTGTCAACTCAACAATTTTCGGAGAATATAAAAAAAAATCGCAAAAAAAACAAAAGTTTATTGAAAAACAAAAAAGTTTTTTGATTTTTTTCCTTATGATATGAAACTTATGTACTTTTCGAGAAAAATTAGTACCTGAAAAAGATAAAAATACAGAAAGTAAGTAGAGAAAATTACTAGTAATAATTTTCTTAAATGTGTAGGAATATAATATATAAGATAGATAGATAGCTATATATTTATTTAACTGTGTTACATATAAAATGTTTGAAATTTAGTTACATTTTAAAAATACCTATTTTCTAAATGTAAACGTAAATTATCACAATAAAATTGTCAGTCTTAATATATTTACTTAAAGAAAATAAAAATTTAGCACACTTACACAAACAAACAAAAAATAACAACAGATAAGAGCTAAAATCAATGAAATAGTTTGGTACAAAAGGTCACAAAGGAAAAATTGTACATACATTTTTATATTCTCTAAATTACAAGTGATTTAAAATAACTGAACAAAAATCATATTAAAAATTATAATAAAAGAAATTAGCTGTGTTCTACTGAGGTGTTCATATATTCGTTTATTGAATGTGGTATTTACCTTCATTTTAAAGTTATTATATTCAAGTGTTTTGAGCTTTCTGGGAGTTTATTTATAATTTTAGGTCTAGCGAATTTCTTGCCGATTTTGTGAGACGAAATTTTGACGTTTTCAGATAGTTGCCAACCTCGTATTGTAATCGTGGTAACCGGCGTGAGTGGAGTATGAATTTTTGTTGCGATGAATTTGCAAGATACTATAATAAACATATAAAGATGGAATTGGTATTATTTTAAATTGAATGAATAAAGGCCTACAATGCTCTAAAGGAATGAACACCAGCAATAACTCTCGTACATCTTTTTTGCAACACAAAAATTTTATCAGCGTCAGTGAAGTTACCCCAAAGGATAATACCATAGCTCATATGTGACTGGATAAGGGCATGATATGCATTCAATAGTGTTTCCCTATTCATCAATTTTTTAAGTTGGCATAAAAGAAATATATATCCTGACGTTTTATTGCACAGTCGATTAATATGGGAGGACCAATTTAGTGAATCATCTAAAATAACTCCAAGAATCTTTATGATTTCACCTTCAATTAACGAATTATTTGAGGAAAAAATCAGCTTCAGAGTTTTGTCCCTGTTGACTTTCAGAAAATTAGTATTATACCAATGTTCAGCAAGACTTTGAGTTTCCTTTATCATTAGTTTAAGATCATCCATATTTTTGTTCTGATTTATTAGTGTTGCGTCATCTGCGTACATTACAACGTTGTTTGAAAAAATATAAAAAAATAAATCATTTACAAATATAATAAATAATAGAGGACCTAAAACTGACCCTTGAGGCACTCCGTGTTTCAAAGTTCTGAAATCAGATATATCATTATTACTAGATATACCGATGTTTACGTCTTCTTAGATATGATTGCAGTTGCATAAAAATTAAGTACTTACTTCCCTAAATGTTTGACTACAGTCACTTTACCTTCATCTTCTAATGCACTATCACAAACAAAACACATCCGAAGATACATTACTGTGGCGACGAAGTCTGATTTCGAACTAAATTGCTAAATTAAACGGTACCAGTAAACGTTGAGTGTGCACTGCGTGATAGAAAAAATCTCAAAGATATGCGGCTGACTGACACGACTGTTATGTGGATCCACACCAGTTTGAATCGGTTTTAGAAGTTATAAACGGGAAGGGGTATAGAAGGGGAGTAAAGTACAAAGTACATAATTTTCCAAAAAAAGAAAACATGCATTTTTTCTTTTTTTTTGCTTTTTTTTTGACATTTCCCGAAATTTTTCGAGGTGGCAAAGTGGAAATTCGCAATCAGCACCTCGAAAAAAATAAAAGAACAAAAAATCAGAACTTCTCCAAAATTTTCCAGGTAGAACCGATCGCGACCACCAAATGATTGTACTAATAGATGAATGCAAGAATATGCTCAAATAAGAGATGTTTCAACTTTTTTTTGTTTAATTTAGGTACCATTTATATTTATAATAGTTTATGATGACAAATTATATTGATTCATAAAACATACAGCAATAGTAACTAAAGCGTATGTAAAAGCAAAGCATCGAGAACACATCAGATACTCTATAATCCAGTCGGCAGTAGCGAGTACGCGCGCCCGGCTAAAAACGTCTATTTAGCAATTAAAAATTTAAGCTTTAGAATGAAATACTCTGCAGGATTTTGTTAATGGATGTTCAAAGATTATATAAGAATTTTGAAAATAGTCGTTTTTGCGTTTTTTCAAACTTTAAATTGTTTATAAGTCGGAAACGATCAACTTTACGAAAAAATGACAAGAGACCTTTTTTGTTTTAAATGGCCAAAAAAACTAAAAAAAATTCATTCGAGTAAAAAAAAGTTATTTTTACAATTTGTTAAAAAAAAATTAGTTTAAACAAATTGGCACCAGATTCTCGTCCGGCAAACTCTTGTTCCTTATTCAGGGGCATGTACGGAATGTGAATATGAAAAAAAATCGAATGGGAAAATTTTTTCTAACTCCATGACTCAAGTCCTCAAACACGGCCCATCACGTGTTCATTATAGATATTGAGGAACATTGGTAACAGAACATAACCCTGTCTGATGCCTTTTCCAACTTTACAGTCTGCAAATAATTAAGACCAAATGTTGGGGGTGCCCTCATTTGTAATAATACAGCTCAGTGTTTGTACAAATCCACATTGTCAAAAGCCTTCTGGATAAGTTGTCGCAGATTGAGTATTCGCTCTCAAGCGCGGTGCTTAAGTGCACTTTAACAAAGCTTTACTTGCTCAGGAGGTATTTGTCAAGAGAGATAATACTGACGCCTGGATTCAAGAATACGGAATTATTTTACCGACCTGTAATATTAATGACATATCGTTCACTTTTGTAATTCTGCTAGAAAAATGGTCATGTTGGAAGAATAGCAGATATTAATTAGCCTCTAGTTTTAACTGATTGCGGCGTCATATAATACAAACCTATAATTTATCCATGAATGACTCCGGGATTTAGTTTACAAAAATGGCATTCATTCACAAATAGGAAAGATTTAATGGTTTTAAAGGTCCCTTTTTTCGATTCTTCGCTTATAACTCGGAAACGATGTACCGTACGGAAAAAGGTAACCTATGCAAAATTAAATATAATTAAATTTCTTACAAGAATGTTTATATTCATTTTCTTCCTGTGTGTTATAGTTTCCGAGATATTCTCCAGTGAAAATGGATATTTAATAAATAAATTAATTAGTTATGTAAAAATGTTTGTAAATACCAGCCGTTTTGGAGCTACATGAATTTTTTTCTTCATTTTTTATCTCTGTAAATTTTGAAAACTTCTGTAACTTTTCTGTTTATCATTTTAGAACACCAATTATTTAGAACTTTTATCCTATTATATTCCATACTTCTTATATTATTACATATTTTGAAAATTTTTAGAATTTTCTGAATTTTTCAAATGCAACTAATTTTTAAAATTTGAAATTAGTAAAAATCAACTAATTTTTAAAATTTGAAATTAGTAAAAATTTTCAAAATATGTAATAATATAAGAAGTATGGAATATAATAAGATAAAAGTTCTAAATAATTGGTGTTCTAAAATGATAAACAGAAAAGTTACAGAAGTTTTCAAAATTTACAGAGACAAAAAATGGAGAAAAAATTCATGTAGCTCCAAAACGGCTAAATCGTGTTTCAAGGTTCTAGCCATCGAAAAATAATTTCTCACCGCAGCGCTATCTCTGTGCATTGCAAAGGAACAATTCTAACCGCAGTTATTTAAGACCTTTCTTGGTGTCAATTATCCGTGATTTACAAATTTTAAATATCTTTATTATTTTACGAGATAATGACCCGGGAACTTATGGCTGAAACACCCTGTATATACGCGAGTTTGTACAGCTTTATTGCCGCTTCTCGCATCTCATTTTCCATTTTGTCCTGTCGTTCCAATCACCGTCTTCAAGGCCTCTATCTTCCATTGCTGCTTCTATTCTTTTTCTCCACTCTGTCCTAGGTATGCCTCTTTTTCTTCTTTGGGACGGGGCCCATTCAAAGGCTTTTTTTTGGTATTCTATCTTCTGCCATACGTTTCATATGGCCGTACCCATAATAGCTGCTTTCTTTCTATTTCCTCCAATATATTAGACTTTACGTGCATTTTTTGTCTTGCGAATTGTTTCTAATATGTTGAGTGCGGGATATTCCAGCACTACGTTTCCAAAAATCCATTTCTGTCGAAATGAGTCGGTCTTGTATATTTTTATTAATTACCCACAGTACAGCTCCATTATTATTCCACAAAAAGTCTTATGTCTTAGCTGTCTTATTATTGTTTTTTCTTGGCCGATCTTTCTCCTTATATCCATATCGTCTCTACCATCTTGTGTTACTGTAACTCCTAAATATTTGTAATCTGTCGTATGTCTAATTGTGTTTTCTCCTAGATCCAAGTCCCTACCCGTTCCACCGATTACCTTGTACTGCGTTTTTTCTAGATTTACTTCCAAACCCCATTGTATTCGTCAGTAAGTTTTCTCACCATGTAATTGACGTCATCCTCGTCTTCCGCTAGTACTATTTGGTCATCGGCGAACAAAAGTATATGTACGTGTTCGTCGTTTAATTTTATACCCATGTATTTGCATTTTTCGATCCACTTTTTTAGGGCTTGGTTAATATATAGTTTAAATAGGGTGGGCGATATACAAACATTAAAAATGAGAATAAACTTGAAAAACTTAAAATTTAAGGTTATGTTGGTTACATGATGCAGATGCCCTATTGTAGTGCTGTAGTTGGCACCATCTATTAAAAAGCACTGCGCTAAAAATCTTGACTGGGAAAAAGCAGTTTTTAGCCAAATGGCTGACGTTATTAAACTGAAAAAAAGATATTGTTATAGGTAATTGAATACTACACTTCTATTGAAGAACATTTTTTAGCTAAAACTTGTTTATTAGGAATATCTCTCTTCACATTGGCTAATAAACAAGTTTTAGATAAAAATGTTCTTCAATAGAAGTATAGTATTCATTTACCTATAAGAATTTTTTTTTTCAGTTTAATAACAGTGCGCTAAAAAATGCTTTTTGCTGGAAATTTTTTTTAGTACAATGCTGTTTTAGTAGATGGAGCCACTTCGATATAATTAAAAATGATTGCAAAAATAATTACATTTATAACCGATGCGCACTTATTTCGTGTATTTGAAGCTTGGTCTCGATGTGTTCTTGACCTTTCAGGCGTGATTGTAAGTATAGAGCAACGATAAAAAAGTACCAACGCCAAAACTAGACAACCAACACAACAGCTTTCTGTACTTTATTGGCTCATTTCCGCCCACTCCCCTCTGATTTGATCGCATTGCTCCCTCTTAAAATGAAGACACCTTTTAACTTTTTTATTTTGTTTCCGATTTAAATCAAATTCTACTGAAGTATAGAACAAATTAGGATCTACTTATGACCAGAAAAACATTCGCCTGCTACAAAGGCAAAGTCACCTGCGGTACCAAAATATGACGGAAAAGATAAAAAACATTTTGAATGTTAAAAATTCTAAAAAAAAAATGCATCGAATCGGCGCCAAAAACGTACATACACCAAAATTTGATTTGGTTATTGATGGGGGATTTCTCATACATAAGTTCATCTGTCAAAGGGGATTCTCAGTTTCCGCAATTTGTGGTGGATACGTGAAATTCGTCAAGACCCACTAATGATTTTTAATTGTTATCCGCATATTTTGGAATCGCAGGTGGCTTTGCCTTTGTAGCAGGCGAATGTTTTTCTGGTCATAAGTAGATCCTAATTTGTTTTATACTTCAGTAAAATTTGATATAAATCGGAAACAAAATAAAAAAGTGATAAGGGTGTCTTCATTTTAAGTGAGTCATAGTGTATATTTAAGGAAATTAAACTCGACAAAATATTACCTTAGTGAATACATCGAGTGTTGTAAAACAAAAATTGTTTTGACTGATTTATTAGCAGACCACGGTAAGTTGGTTTGATAGACAAATTTCAAACAACTAATTAATTAATTTATTAATTATTGATTTTCGCTGGCGAATACCTCGGAAACTACAACACATTGGAAGAAAATGAATATAGATACTCTTGTAAGAAAAATTATGTTTAACTTTGCATAGAATACTTATTTCCGTACCACTCGTGTTTTCCGATGAAATAAGCAGGGACCTTTCCACACACATCCCCCCCCCCCTCCCCCCTGAAGCGTCGGGGCTAGGGGCGCGGACTTTTAGTATGTTTACCTCCAAACTGCCCCCAACACATTCCTGAAGAGGAAAATTCTCTCCCCTCAATGTTCTCTATAATCCCCTTTTGGGCATTCGTTGATTGGACTATTGTTACAACAAAGGGATCTTTTAATAACATATCCTACACAGAGGTACCTACCATTTCGACATCTGTAATTTTACGTGTCTCTTTATTTTCGATCACTTTCCTCTCAGATTAGACGACGGCATTCAGTAATTTTATTTCTTCCTTTTTCGAGAAAGTTGAACATTTTTCATTTTGCTTTTATTCCTCGCTTCATCTTTTGAACTCATGCAATTGGCAGAAAGCCAAAACTTTAATAATTAGACAACAAACAACGAAATGAGACCACAAATAATCAGCAGACAGGGAATGTTATGAAAGAGGGGGATAAAATGATACAAAGCTGTCAAAGGGCAGTCACATTCGCAATGGCTTATTTCAGAGTCGCCAGAGAAAAAATATTCCAAAGTTCAAACTTTACCTAACAGGGCAGGGCATTGGAAATTAGCTAACTTTTTCCCAAAAAATTCCAGTGTCGCGACCGGGAATCGCACACGGGATCTTAAACCGGTGAGAGTCAAGTCTTCTTGACTATCCATACCAAGCAATCATACACTTAAAGGAACCTTTATCCATATTTATAAAACTGACTGTAACCGAATAAATGACAAGAACAATAAATTTAAACTTGTTTTAAAGAATAAGTCTTACTGGGCATTTAAAATATTAAGCACTTATTTGTATTCTGGAAAGTTAGCACAATCAGAGCAAATCAGTTCTTAGAAAGTTAATTAACAATTCGAAGTAGGCTACGCCTCACTAGACGGTTAGAAATCTACGAAAATACGTGGAATATCCACAAGAAAACATCTCCCGAGTAATTAAATCAAAAAGGTAGGTATCTAAAATTAATTTTGTTAAAGTTTGGAGTAGCAGCTTCCAAGGTATTTATGCGAGACGGTCTCCAACTTCTGCTATTTAATATTAGGCATCGGTTAATTGACTATAAATAGTATTACTTGGCAGGCACGGGCGACAGTCGTTTATTAAATTTGAATATAAAATCGTCTCTCGAATCAATTTCGAAATTTATTAGGTAATTATAACTGATATTCTAAATAAGGCAGGTTTAGCGCAGGCGATAAAAGTTACAACCTTCACAGAAATGTAAATTATACATCGCGGGACCAAAACTTTAGAAAGTGCCTTACGCCCAACCCTTATTTATCTGTAAAATATAATAATAGTACACGCAAATTAGATTAAAAAACAGTGAAATTTTTTATTTCCTATACTTTTTTTCTCTTCCGACGAACGGTTTACAAGATACAAGTGAAAAACTAGCTTTAAGTCCCCATTAGGGGTGGTTTTTTTTTCCAAAAAAATATTGGGGGGGGGGGAACTTTTCGGGTATCTGTTTCTAAGAATACGCATCTCAAATATTATTACTTTATAAATTATTTCTTCTGTTCACTGTTTTTTAATCTAATTTGCGTGACTCTTACTATATTTTACAGATAAATAAGGGTTGGGCGTAAGGCGTTTTCAAAATATCTGATTTGCGTGGACTATAACCAAGAATGTATAAAATAAAATTGAATTAATTAGTCATTGAGATATTCGAGAATATACAGACTCATCAGTATTTTTAAAATATTTGAAATAATTATTTGTAATGCTGTATTAACTTTCTAGAAACAAAAAGTATATTTTGTCCTAGTCAAAACGGTTTTAGAAGGGATCATTCAATGTCCACCGCATTTCTGAACTTTATAGATTGTGTGTACCATAATTTAGATGTGAGAAATAAAGTTGTTACAATTTATGTCGATCTGTCAAAAGCATTTGACAGCGTGGATCGTGACAATCTTCTAAGTAGACAGAGTGTTATAATGTTATGGTGGTCAATGCAATACTTCTTAAATATTATCTTACGAATAGGAAATGATTTGATTACTTTGGTGGAAAGTCTACTAGACTCGACATTAGTTTAGGTATACCACATGGCAGTATGCTGGGGCCCTTGTTGTTTCTATTGTATATAAATGACATAAACCAACACCTGACATCGTTCCATTGTGCACTTGCAGACGATGTTACAATTGCCCACCCCTTCTGTATTTAAGGTGGAGGTGAAGCAAATAAAAATTAAAAGGTTTTCAACTAATAATCTAAAATATTATCTTTATTGTTAATATATATCTCTAATTTATAAAATAACAATGCCTGCTTGATTGCTTATGTACATTATGTCACCATAGTTAATGAAAACTAAGTAAAAGTAAATCATTTTCAAGTATTAGTGCAAGGGTTGGCAATTTTTAAAAAATAAAATATATACACATCATAATTTCGAAATGCCGAATCAATTATTTTTTTTAATTATATTATTTTAATGACAAAGGTGTGCCCAAGCAGGCAGCTGCGGGGCACGGGAGATGCTGAGTAGAAGGAATAGAATAGATGTAGGTAGCACCGACTTGAATCCACTTCGCCACGTATTTGTTCCAATGTAATAAAGATAGATTTCTCCTTATCTGTTTCATTAGAAAAGGAGTCGCGAAAACTCCCGAAGTAAATATAAATGTTTCTTGTTTAATCGAAAATGTATTTTTTATAAAAAAATTCAAGGCGCCTTTCGCTTTTTGAATTTTGTATCTTTTTATGTTTTTTTTTTACTGTTTTTTGGAATAATTTCACATAACTCGCTTCACTACTTTTTAGATTTTGTTAATTATTATTGTTAACTGCTGAATACTAAAACATATTCCTTCCTTGGGCCCGCATTTGTGATTAAAATAATATAATTTAAAGAAAAAAATTTTCGAGGCATTTTTGAAAGGTGTAATTAGTTCCATGTCATTAAAAAAACTGGTGGTGGGGAATGAATAGAAAAACAAAAATAACTTATATAACATGAGGTCTAAATCTAATGCTAAAGTTTTGGAGGAAATAAAATAAATAGAAGTTTAAAAAAAATTTAATAATACTGTTTGAGAACTGCTTGAATATTGGGGGTAGGCTTTATTAGCGTCGCGTTTGATCGCGCATGATACTCTCACATTTGTGCAGATAGCACCGGGTTTGCCGACAAAGGAATAAGCCGCTGCGTACAAAAGGTCGGCCTGTTTAAACCCCTGCGGCAATCCTGTGCTTGCGGTGTGCAGAAAGAGATAACGAATTATTTATATTTACATAATTGGTATAAAAAGTT
Organism: Rutpela maculata; assembly: GCA_936432065.2. Lineage (NCBI taxonomy): Eukaryota > Metazoa > Arthropoda > Insecta > Coleoptera > Cerambycidae > Rutpela > Rutpela maculata. The sequence continues at coordinate 13,579,728 of OW386287.2, read as the reverse complement.
GTGTTCAAGCGGTGTCATCAAAGTGCCGCGCTTTTTGCTTTGAGACGCGCGACAGCGAGGACACAAATCTTTACACTTTTTATAACGTTTTAAAAATAAGCAAGAAACTTCTATGATTCGCAACTATACGTCCACCTAGAAAAGCAGTGGTTCTCAACCACCTTAACATTCAAATTTTTGACCTCGGTCAGTTTTTATTTCAAAGTACTCCTAGAGGAAAAATTCATATAGGTTTTTTTTGTTTGTCTAGTCGGTCCCCATTACCCGTTTTTTTAATGACATGAAACTAATTACACCCTGTATAAATATATAATAAATTTTGTGTAAAAAAATACCAACCCTTACACTAATACTTAAAAATTAATTTTCGTAATCAGTTTTATTTATTTAGAGTTATTTACAAAAATTTAATACGGGTGTTATAAAAATTAAGTAAATTCCTTTTAAAATAAAGCTGTAAATATGAATCTTTCGTTAGATAATGTAATAAACTTTTTATTTTTCTTTATAGTGTTTACGAATATTTTGATGTGCAAACTAACTCGCTAGCTTAAAAGATTACAAAGTTACAAAGCCTTGAATATTTCGCCCTTTGAAGGGGGTGAAGTTTTTGGGGTGGCCAAGAAGTTGCCTAGCGTTGTATAGATTTAAAAAAATCACTCGCTCTCATCATTCCAAGCCCAGGAAATTACACAGACCCACTCACTATTTGTTTGGACGCCTATTTATTACAAAATCGAAAACTGTAAAACCACGCTAAGTGCATTAACCGATAATGAATAAACCAAAAAACAACTACAACTGCGGGGACCGCCATATAGGTAGAATGCAGTTTGGTAAATGGATCGTAGAACAGAGCGAGGCGGTGATCCGTCTTCATTACTTTAACAAATTCGACATGACCCCATCGCGCGGCCATTGTGCACCGTTGACTTCGTACAATGCAATGGATAAATAATAGTAACATATATAACGTCTCGAGTGTGTGTTGTATATATTTTATATATAGGAAGCTAATAGAGACAGTGCTGCTGTCCGCATTTCTACTGAAATGAAATAGAAAGATTGATAAAACATCTAAAATCCTGTTGTATACAGGTTGTAGCATATAAATTTAGTAGGTAAAATATTAATGTCTATTTTCCTTATATAAGTTTCATGTTCGCCCAGTCTTATACTGTGAGTGAACATGTGACCCACATAGTCTCCGTGTACCCAAGTATAGTTTATATTTTGCTCTCAGGTTTAGTTGTATTTCAAATGCAAATACTTCATTTGTAGCACAGCATGTTTTTGTGCAATAGCAAAAGTATCCATGTTCCATAACCTGTTTATATGAAGACAAGCAGGGTTCTCACCAACCTGGAAAAAACTTGATACCTGGAAAGTCAGGGGATCCAACAAGTGGTCCTGGAAACCTGGAAAAGTCAGTGAATTTATGAAAATTGCAGTAAAATCCTGGAATTTCATTCATCATTAACGAAAAAACTTGATTATTTAATAGAAAAATTATAGAGTTTAAATTTTATATTTGTTTTGGTTATTCAATATTGAAAATAAATTCTTATAAAACATATTATTGTAGTGAGAAAAATGGCGATAATAGATATAATCCATCCTAATATAATTAAACTAACTAGATTTAGCCCACTTTTTTTTGTGACATACTCTGATACTTCGCATTTTTTTTATTATTTCTGGTGTATTACTGTCACCATTCATATTTGATATCTTTTTAAATCTAGGATAACTAAATTCACAAACTTGCTTCAACTATTCATCTTGTAGGATATATCCTCCATTTAATACATCCTTTACCTGTGCATGTCTCTCGAATTTATAATCGCGGATTAAACTGAGATTGGGTCGTTAAGGCATACCTCGCCTCTCTTCCTGTATATAGTAACTATCTGAACTTATACCTTGATTTATAATGAAATAGCGTAGAACAACATAAATCCTGATAGGATCGCCGAAAAGCCAGCGTATGTTATAACTTACATCTATTTGCCACGTTTATGCATTTCTTATTTACTTGCCAAAAGTCAAGGTTTTGTTTGTTACCGGGTGTTCTTTTTCGGTCAACATTTTAGCAATTTAAACCGTCGAAATAACATATGACATTAATATTTTTGAGTGCTTCAGTTAAAATTGGTTTATGAGGAAAATTTCTTTTCGTTTCAAAATTTAAAATAGAGAGGATACAAAAACAGTATTTGTTTTACTTTTGCCCCATATTAAGGTATTTCTACCGAGAAAGTCGTTAACGTCAGATTATTTTCAAATTTCGGCAGGATGTAGATAATGGTTTGGTGAAACCACTGGCAAATTTTGAGAACGATCTTGTGTCTACTTTTTCAGTTATGATACATCAAAATTCGCGTTATTAGCAAGGAAACGATAGGGAAGGGTAATTTCCCGTGAATTTATCGCCACAATTTTTATATCAAACGTCATATTCTTTTAAATTTTTGACTGTGAGTTTTAATGGTTATTACAAAAATGTACCCCCAGTTTGAGAAACTTCTTGTGTTTGGTTTTTAAGTAATTCGTGATACAATGTCTGAAAACGATGGGAATTTCACGCATACATGAAAACTGGCGCATTAGCCAGTCTCGCTCGATCTTCAAACAGACGAACAGGGGTTCAATCGCTAAATAACGATATCTCTAGAATCGTTCGTATCTTGCGCTAGAGACAAAAACCAATTTTTCATCGTACGTTAGATAACGTATCCAAGTTAACAGCCATCGTTTCAAAGTAAGCGTGCGCTCATACGGTGCTATAAATCACAAATATCAATGCAATATCAGCAATAATTTTTTAGTAATATTAATATAATTTATGCTAATACTATTTATGACAATAAATACGTAAGAATATAAATAAATATACAGTGTGTTTCACTTCTCGTGAAGACACCCCTGTATCTTTTTTATTTGTGGCCGAATTCATTTCAAATTTTTATCAGCCATACAACTCCATAAGACGACTTTATTCAACACATAAATGCCGCCTAGACCTAAAACGCCGGCCTACTGCGATAAAAAGAAAATAGCAATTTTCGAGAAATCATAGTAGGCTTAGAGATAGACAAAAATTTTGTTAATAAAAGTTGTTCCGAATCACTTGATATGGGCCCCTGTAAAATTTTGTGAAAATCGGAATATTTTCAAAAAAAAATTTTTTGTTTCACTTCTCGTGAAGACACCCCTGTATCTTCTTTATTTGTGACCGAATTCATTTCAAATTTTTATCAGCCATACAACTCCATAAGGTCACTTTACTCGACACACAAATGCCGCCTATATCTAAAACGCCGGCCTACTGCGATAAAAAGAAAATCGCTATTTTCGAGAAATCTTAGAGGTAGACAAAAATTTTGTTAATAAAACTTGTATGGAATCACTTGATATGCCCCCCCGTAAAATTTTGTGAAAATCGGAATATTAAAAAAAAATTGTTTCACTTCTCGTGAAGACACCCTTGTATCTTTTTTATTTGTGGCCGAATTCATTTCAAATTTTCATCAGCTATAGAACTCCATGAGATGATTCCATCTAACATATAAAGAGAACTTTCTACAGCAAATGAAAGTCATACACAATTATTAGGGTAAATTTGATTCATTCATACATAATACATACTTACATACAGATTTCCAAGTATTATAAGACGATTGAAAAAAAGAAAACGATATTACATTTGAGTTGATGTGTAATAATAAAGTGTCTCTTTTAGCGTTTTATTGAACGCCGATTTTTGTTCACAACTTTCATTTGTTGGAAAAAGTTCTCTTTAGGTGTTAGATAAAATCGCCTTGTGGAGTTGTATGGCTGATAAAAATTTGAAATGAATTCGGCCACAAATAGAAAAGATATAGGGGTGTCTTCACGAGAAGTGAAACAAAATTTTCACAAAATTTTACAGGGGGGCATATCAAGTGATTCCGAACAACTTTTATTAACAAAATTTTTGTCTATCTCTAAGCCTACTATGATTTCTCGAAAATTGCTATTTTCTTTGTATCGCAGTAGGCCGGCGTTTTAGATCTAGGCGGCATTTATGTATTGAATAAAGTCGTCTTATGGAGTTGTATGGCTGATAAAAATTTGAAATGAATTCGGTCACAAATAAAAAAGATACAGGGGTGTCTCCACGAGAAGTGAAACAAAATTTTCTTTTTTTTTATATTCCGATTTTCACAAAATTTTACAGGGTGGCATATCAAGTGATTCTGAATAATTTTTATTAACAAAATTTTTGTCTATCTCTAAGCCTACTATGATTTCTCGAAAATTGCTATTTTCTTTGTATCGCAGTAGGCCGGCGTTTTAGATCTAGGCGGCATTTATGTATTGAATAAAGTCGTCTTATGGAGTTGTATGGCTGATAAAAATTTGAAATGAATTCGGTCACAAATAAAAAAGATACAGGGGTGTCTCCACGAGAAGTGAAACACACTGTATATAAAATAAATATCAAACCCAAAAAAATATAATATGAATCAACAATATTTTATTAGAATAATGCATGATTTTTTGAACGATAATCGTCAGTACGTTCATTTGAAACAAGTTTTATTTTCATTAATTTGTTAATATCACTTAAGATTTTCAATTTTAACTTTCCCACAAAATTGTTGGAGGTTACTAGAATTGGCCTAAAGTCGGAAATTGAGACAACATCATATCTTTACACGTTTTGAGGTCCCAGGAACCCAAAAAATTGTTTTTTGAGAAATATCTATCTACGTGTGTGTGTACTAAACTGATTTAGATGAAACTTTGCATGAGGTTAGGGTTTCTGTAGTGCTCCAGAAGATCTGAAAAGGTGTTAGTTGAGATCGGATTACGTTTAGTGCCGCTTTGGCCCAACAAGTTGTTTATTTTATACTAACTTAAAATTTGTAATCGAACAAAAACAGTAAATTGTTTCCCGGTTTATAATCTTTACCTGGGAGGTTTCTATTTTTTTTTGCTAGGGGTGATACTTTTCGATTTGTTTGATAAAAACCGTGTTGAGGCGTCCGTTTTCGCAATCTCCAAAGAAGGCAAAACACGAAATCTTTGAACGTTCAGATCTTTTTTAATATATGTGTATTGGAAAGAGGAAGAATTGCATGTGATGGACATCGTAAATCACACCGGTGAAATCGATAATTCGCGCCTACAACGTACGAGCGTACGAGAAGTGACATTTTTTTGACATTCTCATGTCATTGTTTACGTGCGAGATGAAAGTTGCGATGTTGCCACGTTTCGTCGCCACGTGCTATCTCGCTCCCACCGTGTATCACTCTCTCTCTCTCTCGCTCCGATAAAAATACCTTAATATGTGTTTATTGAATGATACACCTTACACAATACCACATATTAGTAAAATCTGTGACAATACTTTAGTTATTTTTAACGTGGAAAAGAATTTGCATAAATATCTAAGCAAATTAAAAACTTTTCTGAACTGAAAAGCATTACATTTGCAACTTATCACTTAAAATGCACAAAAACAATTTGACAAAATATTTCAATATCCTTCTTGAACCTCGTTAGTTGTTTCAATTTTGCGTCATAGTCGTCGAGCAATGCTCGACTTAGCTAATCAGATGTTAAAATATGCAGAAGATGCCCTAAAAAATGAGAAAATTACACTTTCACAGACCATTTCTTTTGATATATAGCGTTTATGGGGTTTAAAATGAATATCGGTGGGGCCATAAGAAAGATCCCTTTGTAGATAAAAGGCGTAGATATAGCTAAATTTATTTGAAATACGATTTGCATATTTTTCTTAAGTACACAAAACTTCTTGAATATCTTACCTTACTACTCGATATACTAAGAACGTGGATCTAGGGGGCGTACAATTTTAAATAAATTAAAAATTTAAATAAAGATAAAACTAATTTTTCAACGTTTTTTTATGGAAATGCAATCTGTATGTTAACAGAAAGTTTTGTCCAATCTGGGAAGTGAGCGTTTCTTGGAAATAAAGTTTTATTTTGAAAAATGCGTTTTGCCTCTTTCTTTTTAATATGTCGGGCTCTGTTCATCAGATAAGGCCAAACGAAAAATCAAAATGTTTGTAAGTAAATTGTGAATAAAACTGCAAAGGTCGAAATCCGGTTTGCAATTTTTTTTTTGCAAAAAACAAAATCTGAAAATTTCTAATTTTACATAAACCGAAATTACTAAAGAAATGATTAATCTTTCTTGATGCAAATTGGTGAAATTTTAGGTCCTGTACGTGTAAACTATTATGGAAAATTACAAATAAAAATATTTATTATTTTCCTTATAAAACGGGATTTTTTTTTAAATTAAACTTCATAAAAAAACTGCGATTTGGTCGTACCAAGACTTTATTTTTCTTAAATTATAGCTTTTAAACGTGCTTTACAATGGCAATAAAAATCATTTGTTTGTGTTATTTTAAAGTTACATTTCGTGAATTTTCTTAATGCACTTTTTTTATCGTAAAAATGTATCCAGCTAAATACTTTTGTCATGTATTAAAAAACGAACTATTAAAAGAAATTGTCTCTTCTACACTAATTAGAAGCTGAGATGTCGTGTGTTTTGAGTTTCATGCATTTATTTTCGTACATATACAGGGTGATTTACCATGACATACAGAAAATAAAACGGTGTAGTAGTCTTCTATGTGCAAAATTTTAAAGTGATGAACTTACTTTGGAAAGAGCATATTCGGAGATGTTTACACTTCCTTAATTGGCATAATAAGTTAAGCTGGCGCCTGCCGTCAAAGTGCCGCATTTTTTTGCTTTCGGTCGAACAATCAGGACACCAGCAGGTGCGAAATGCTGCCAAAGTTTGGTATTTTTGTGTTATAGGCGGGTTTAAGTAAATATCTCTTGTTGTTGTAGAGTTCACTAGCATAGGGTCAATGTGTCAGTTCTACCATCTCCAACTTTGCTGTCAATGGTGTCAATCCCAAGTCTAATAAAGGGGGAGGGGAAGTGATATGGTTGTACCCCGTTACGTCAGATTGGTTAACGTCATTGGCGACGCATTTCTGCAAAAAAAAATAAGATAATTTTTTTTATCATATTACTTTGATTTTTAATTTTTTTAACTCCTTTCGGTGGGGACAACCTACTGATAAATTTTCCGCATGTCATGGCAAATCACCCTGTATACATTTTGAGCTGAAATTGGTACTGCTTATTCTCTAATGTGTAAGAACTTTAGTGAATACATAATAGTTATTTACGTAACAAGTCAGAGTTGTACACGGGTGTTGTGTTGTATGCTCCTTATCAAAATTGAATGTTTCGTGCAGTTAAATACAAAAATAATACAGACATTATATACCTATGGAACTGTGAAGTAAATGTGCATGTGATAAGAAGTGAAAACATATAGTGTAATTAAAAGATTTAAAAACAATTAACAAAAAGGCCAGTTGCTCTTATCACGTTTGTAAACAGAAACACCATATAGTCCTACATTTAAGTTTAAACGTAGCAGCGCTCGGCCACCGAGCGCTGTATTGTACAGTTGTACCAAGTCGATCAAATGGAGGAAAATAATTGCAACAAATGTCAAGAAAAAGTAAAAAATGATAATAGCATTAAATGTTCAGGAGTCTGTGAAAATGTATTTCATTTTAAATGTATTGACGTTAGTACAAAAGATTTTAATGTAATTAAAAATTTAAATGGATTTAAGTGGTTCTGTAATTTATGTATGCCATATCTAAAATTTACTATGCAAATAAACAAAGAAATGAATGATTTCAAAAGATCTATAATGGACGAGCTAAACGATTTAAAAGGAAAGTTAGAAAATTCAAGCAGAACGGAGAAATTAAAGTCTGAAAAAACATATTCGAGTGTAGTAATCAGGTGAAGCAGTCGTTATAAAGCCTAAAGCAAAACAAGACAGCAGTAAAACAAAAGAAGTGATTACTAAAAAGATGAAACCAGCTGCAATGGAAGTTGGCATAACGCAGATGAAAAGTATTAAAGATGGAGGCATTTTAATCAAATGTAAAACAAAAGAAGAAGTTGAAAAGGTGAAGATGGAAGCAGAAAAGAGTTTAGGAAGGCAGTATCAAGTCAATATACCAAACCAAAAAAGTCCATGCCTGAAAATTGTTGATATTGAAGATAAAATGGAAGAAAAGGAACTTTTAGAGTGTATAAATAAACAAAATGCTTTTCTACGTCATAATGATATGAAAATAAATGTTGTCGTAATTAAAAAAATGGTGAAACGATACATGGCTATTCTAGAATGTGATCCAACTACACATTCAAGAGCACTGGAAGAAGGCTCAATTAGTATTGGATGGACACCCTCGTGCAGAGTTTTCGACTACGTCAGAATATACAGGTGTTTCAAATGTGGAGGTTTTAATCACAATGCAGACAACTGTGAAAGTGACAAGGTATGTGCAAAATGTGGTGATAAGGGACATGATAAAAAAGACTGTAAAAATGATTTAATCAGATGTGGTAACTGCATGGATGCCAATAAAAAACTAAATTTTGATTTAAATATTAATCACTCCATGTTTGATATTAAAAATTGTAGTGTCCTACAAAAAAAGGTCAGTGCGGAAAAACAAAAAGTAAAGTATGAAACACAATAGCAGTCACAGCAAATTCATTGCAGTAAATATCTATTCAACAACAATTTAAAGATATGTCATCAAAATATACAAAGTCTAAGAAATGAAGTAGATCTTGTGGAAGCTACCCTTAATATGAATGGTGTTGATCTAGTATGTCTAACGGAGCATTGGTTAAATGACAAACAAAGTGAATATATAAATATTGAAGGTTATAATGCAGTTAGTAAATTTTGTAGAAAAGAATATAAAAACGGTGGCGTGGCAATATTCTGTAGTAATAAATTAAAAGATTCTTGTAGTGCAATTGAACAAATTGAAAAATGGTCTAAAGAAAAAATTCTTGAGGTTTGCGGTGCTAAATTACGTTTAAAAGATAATAATTCAATAAAGATTTTTTGTGTTTATAGGTCTCCATCAACAGATGTAAATTTGTTTCTTAGAGAGCTAAATTTATTTTTGCACAACATTTCTAAAATAAAAAATGAAAATATTGTACTTTGTGGAGATATAAATATCAATTATCTATCGAATTCACCAGAAAGAAATGAACTAGTTGACATTCTACATTCATACGGTTTCGAAATCTGTGTAAATGAACCTACAAGACGTACTCCTATTTCTTCCAGTGCTATTGACTACATTTGTACCAATTTTGACAAAGACATATAATATATCCACTGACGTATGTTTTAATGGCATATCCGATCACTCGGCTCAATTCATAAAAATAAACTGTGATCTAGATTTAAATCTGAACAAGTACACATACCGAAGAGTTTATAGTAGCGAAAATTATGCAACCCAATTTTACCATTTAAGTAAGGAATCCTGGTTTGACGTATATCAAACTGGGGATGTTAATGAAGCATTTGAAACATTTATAAATCAATTAAAATACCATGTAGATGTTGCATTCCCTGTTGAAAGAATATATTCTAGAAATATTGTAAAACCCTGGTTAACCCGAGGTATTAAAATATCTGTTAGAAAGATGAAAGAACTATACGCAACTATGTTAGAAACAGGACATATATTGGATAAAAATCATTATAAAAATTATAAAAAAATTTACAAAAAAGTTATTATTGCCTCAAAAAAGCTTTACAATGACAGACTGTATGAAGAGTTTGACAATAAAGGGAAGGCCGCGTGGACAATAATTAATAAATCTATTAGTAAAAATAAAAGCAGAAAAGAAACATTCGAAATTAAATTAGAAAATACCATTGTACAAGATGATAAAACTATAGCTAATTCCTTTAATGATTATTTTGTTGAATTACCTCACAAACTGTCCAATGACCGAAGTCAAGATACTGATAAAACTGATAACCTTACACCTTCAAGAATTTTGTACACTATGTTTGTAAGACCAGTCAATGAAAATACCGTGTATAATACTATAATAAATCTTAAGAAAACCTATTCTGCAGGAGTTGACTCAATTTCATCACATTTACTAAAGTTGATTGTGAATTATATTACTTATCGGTTAACTTATCTCGTAAATTTATCGTTAGAACAAGGAATTTTTCCGGAAATATTTAAAATAGCACGGGTTGTTCCCTTATATAAAAAAGGCGAAAAAGTTAATATTGAGAATTATAGACCCATTTCATTGCTTAGTTCTATTTCCAAAGTCCTTGAGAGAATTGTGTTTGATGAAATAAATGATTTTTTAACAACGTTTAATATATTAACTAGTGTGTAACACGGATTTAGAAAAAACAAATGTACGACAACTGCAATAACACAATTTGTCAGTCAATTATATGAGTCTCTGGATGATAACAAAAAAACTTTAAGTCTTTTCATGGACTTAAGCAAGGCGTTTGACCTAGTCAACCACGCCTTGCTTAAGGAGAAATTAAATACCTATGGACTCCGAGGAAAAATAAACGATTGGTTGACATCCTACTTATATAATAGAAAACAAATTGTAGATATTAATGGTACCTATTCTAACGAGTCATATGTTACTGTCGGTGTCCCCCAGGGTTCCATTTTAGGTCCCCTGTTATTTTTGATTTTTGTTAACGACCTCCCTGAAATAACAAACTCTGTAAGTAACTTCATTATGTTTGCAGATGACAATACTTATTTGTGTGATGATCCAACTCTGGTAGACGCTGTTTCTAAATTGCAGATAATGATAAACAAATTTATAGATTGGTTCAAAATTAATAAGCTGCATCTTAACACATCTAAAACAGTTTTTATAAATTTTACACCTAGAAATAGCAACATTAACGAAAGTCATTTATTAAAAATAGAGAAAAAATCAATCGCACAAGTCACCAATACAAAATTTCTTGGACTTTATATAGACAATGCATTAAACTGGGAAATACACACAGATATTCTCTGTAATAAACTTTCATCTTTATGTTTCGCTCTCTATAGATTAAAAAATATCACTAGCAAAAGTATTCTTCACTCCTTCTACCATGCACAATTTGTCTCACGCCTACGCTACGGCATCTTGTTCTGGGGATCATCATGCCACTTAAACAGGGTATTTAAACTACAAAAAAAGGCAATAAGGAATATAGCAGATTTATCGGTTCGAACGTCATGCAGGCCATATTTTAAAAAACTACGATTACTAACATTACCTTGCATATATATCTTGGAAATTTTAATGTATGTCAAATCAAACTTAAATAAGTTTGTAACTAATGGCGACTTCCATGAATATGAAACCAGACACAATCATTTATTGTCAGTTCCTTCACATAGTTTGTCAACGTATGAAAAAAGCCCTATGTATGTAGGAATTAAATTATACAACAAATTAAATCCAGAAATCAGACAAATAAATAATCTAAAATCATTCAAAATTACCATCTATAATATGTTACTTGACAATGTGTTTTATAGTGTTTCTGAATATATGAATTTCAACGTATAATTTATATATTGTATTTTAATATGTCCTTATATTAGTATATTATGTTTGCTACTAATTTCGGTGTGCTTGTTCATCGTTTTAGGCTATATATTGTATGTGTGTACATCATTCTTACGCACTTTTTAAATTTGTTATAGTCATGTCTTGTTTTAAATTTTATGTCTTAAATTTGTGGTATTTATTATTTTAAATTTGTTGCAAATATTAGTTATTTTACTCTAAACTATGTGTCTGAAATGTATCTATTTAATCAGAGGAACCTGCTCTGACTTTTCCTATACTATTGTAATTTAGTCTATTGGAATAAACTGTCTATCTATCTGTCCAGAGAGTAATATTGTACTAGACGAGTGGACAAATTGAGAGCCGCAGGCGAGTCCAGTAAAAGCACTTTCGGGACGTGTTACGTACAACATTTTTTTAAAAGCCGTAAACACCATATTATTCAGTTTATATTTTTATAACAATTGTCACGTTTTCAACTAAACGTCAAAATATGTCAAGTTATTTTATGGTTTTAAAGAATACATAACTCGATTACTATGGAAACCAATAAATGGGTCCGGCAATAGTAATTTACGTTACAAGAACGGAAAGAGGTGTTTTGCAGGCCAGCCCAAGCAGATGGACGGATGGGAGCTTAGAGAGACCTGCAAAATACTGTTTTTCGGTCATGTAACGTACATTTTTTTTTTTTTCGGCCGACACTTTCATACAAAATCAATTTTGTATTATTTTTTTAATAAATTTTCTAACAAATACAAACAACAAACAATAATAACTAATTAAATAAAATATTTTTACGACCGACACTATTATACAACTTCAATTTTTATTATTTCTTAATAAATTTTCTAAGAAAAATACAACTACAAACAATAATTAACTATAGGTTATAAATTGTGAATTGACTTTTGAAAACTGGAAAAGATACATGTATTTTTCTATTTGACATTTATCTCAACAAATAAACACAAGTTCGTTCTCATAGGAACGATAAAACAAAGCCACCTATACATAAATTCGCAGAATTTTTTACCTTCATGGTTCGGAAAAGAATAACAGGGATTGGTAAAAGCTTTTATTCATAATCATACAGAAATAATCAAATTGTCTTAAATAAATAAATAAAAATGCCTTTATTTAACCTGGCGGGGTGTCAGCTCACAAAGCTGCTATAAATGCCAACCAAGGCCAGTACATTATCTTACCTAACAGATACTCAATTGATTAACACAATCGTCATAAAATCCATAAAAATTAGAATACGGATAAAATAATATTTATATCCGACTATAACCTAACCTAACCCAACCTAACCTAACCTAACTATTATAAAGAATACCTAAAAAAAAAATAAAAAAAATACCTTATAAGATAAAGAAGATAAGAAAGAACATTACAAAGGAAGCTATCACTAGTACATACGTAAATATAATGAAGTCGGTGAAAAATAACAAGCTTAATCTTAATTCTGAAGATAATACATTTGAACTTTTTTTCTTAAAAGTAGAGTAGGATAATGACACAAAAGACTGGGCAACTTTATTATGCAAATCCGCTGCTAAGTATGAGAAAGATGATTTAAAGAGAGTAGTTACAATGTCTAGGAATATGCAAAGTATTTGCCACGAATCTGAGATGAGCATTGTGATGTTGATTTCGGAAATTAAGTTTATCTCTGAGGTATAAGGGTGCATCATTTTTTAAAACACAGTAAACAAGGCAAATTAAATTGAGCTCCCATCTCTGATGCATATTAAGCAAATTATTCATTTTCAGATAAGGAGTTATATGCTCACGCCTGGGCACACCAACCGAGAAACGAACACATGAGTTGAACTTTTTGTAATCGATAGGCCTCCCTTTCTGTTAGACAAGGGCCGTAAACGACATTAGCATATTCAATTTTGGACAAAATTAACGAATTTGAAAGTCTTAACTTTGTGGATGTATATAGTACGTATTTAACTTGATAAATAGATTTAAGTTTAGCGAAAGAGGATTGCACAATTCTGGTTACATGTTCTTTGAAAGTTAAATGTCTATCGAAAGTAACTCCAAGATTTCGCACGGTATTTTTATTATCAATTTGCTCACCGTCTATAGATAGTTGCACAAGATTATCTTCAAAAGTATTCCTGGCAGATCTGAAAGTTATAGCAACGGTTTTACTACAGTTAAGTTTTAAACCCTGTTTATCTAACCATATGAATATATTGAAAAGATCTTCGTTAATTTTTGCCATGGATTCTTCTACGAATGTAGGACGATATGAAAATAGTATATTATATTACTAGGAGTAGAACGCACTCTTTTTTGTGTTGAGCCCAGGATTTGCGGCTGAGGCGAAGCCGAAGCCGCAAACTGGGCGAAACACAAAAAAAGGCGTTCTACTCCGTGTAATATATACTATTTTTTCTTCAAGCGTATTAAAATGCAAAAATTCATTTATTTATCATAAATGTACAAATATTCAAACTACAGTCTTACATGTTGACACAATATGACAAGTGGCTAGTGGATAGCGCGCCACCGGTGGCTTTCGGTATTAACATTATGTTACTAGTAAAACAATACCCATTACGGCGGCGCTTTCGGAACTAACATTATGTTACTAGTAAAACAATGTCCACTACGGTGGCGTTCGGTACTTACATTTTGTTACTAGTAAAACAATGTCCTACTTCTACTTCTGTTTTTGGTGACATAATTTAAACATTTTAATACGCTTGAAGAAAAATATATTTATGTGTCATCCGCGTACGAATGCACTTTGCAGTGTTTTACAACTTTCGGAAAATCTGACAGGTATAAGGAAAACAGTATTGGTCCAAGTATTGAGCCTTGAGGAACTCCCGAATTGACAACTAAACTATCCGAAATTTGTAAGTTACGTACTTTAACTTTCTGCATTCTCTGTGACAAGTAGCTACGAAACCATGCTATCTATAGTGTTTGATGCCAAGCCTAGATAGTGCAGTTTTGCTAAAAGCATCTCATGGTTGAGACAATCAAAGGCCTTTGTAAGATCAAGCATAACGGCTGTAGTTACCATTGATTTATCTATAGCTGCTAAGTAGTCGTCATTTATATCCAACAGAGCTGTAACAGTACTATGACCACGACGAAAACCAGATTGGGTATGAGGAAGCAGGTCGTTAGTTTGTACATGTTGTTTTAGCTGATCATAAATAATCCTCTCTAATATTTTCAAAAAAACTGGCGAAATACTAATAAGCCTGAAATCGTTTAAAGTTTCGGGTTCACTTTTTTTCGGTAGAGGTATAACACATGCCGTTTTCCATTGAGAGGGAACTGTTTTAGATTGTAGCGAGAAATTAGTTATATGTGTAACTGCATCCAAACAAACTGGTAATATCATTTTAATCATATTTAAAGAGAAACCGTCTCCTCCAGCAGCATTACTTGTCAAAAAGTTGGAAAGAATATGAAATTTCTACTTCATTTGACAATTGAACTGAAATGCGACATTTCAGGTTGGAAAGTAGCCACTTTCTTATCAGTTTTCGGGTTGAAAAGTGAGCATTTTCCAATCTTTACTTTTTTTCAGCAATAAATTTTCTGTTGCTCGCTCGACAACTTCCCTGAGTTCAGGCGGAGTACATCCCATTTCACTATCGGTATTATTATCCTGCATTTTCTATAAATAGAGGCAAACACAAACGACGCGACGCTACTTTGACATTTGTTGTCTGACATAAGAATTTTTTGTTCATTGCCTGCTTAATAAAAACATAAAATGCTATTTAAAAATTTAGTAAACGATTTTTTTTGGCTTTTTGTTCTTTAAGGGAGATGATTGTGAATAAAATAGTACACAAACCTTGGCGGAAAGTTTCACTGCTGTCTCGAGAATTAATTGACCTCGCCGCTTCGCGCCTTAGTCAATTATCTCATTTCCCGACAACAATGAAACACTTTCCACCTCGGTATGTAATATACTATTGCCGATCTCTGATGCCCATTTTCCGGTATAGCCCGGAAATACGTTAATTTCTGGCGGAAAATGTCTCCAGAAAGGGTCTATTTTCTGGTCGGTCAAAAAAAAAGCTTTTACCGAACTCTCACAATTATTTACTGGCCCAGTCCGATAAAATGCGATTTTCTGACCTATGCTAATCTCTGGCCGGTTTTTAAAAAAATGTATTTCTTTTAAATCGTCGAAATCGTATTTTTGAAGTTTAGTTTTATTCGACTATAAATGAATTGTAAGTTTCGACTTACTCTAACAAAAATAATGATGACCTTATCATACAAGTATTGCAAAAAGTCTTTTTGTTTTTAAACGCTTTCTATTTTTCTATTTCTAAAACCTTCTTAATACTCAACCAGTGAGCGGGTGCTGTTCTTGCAATAGCTATTGAAAAGTATTTATTTTTTATTTGCTCTTATTTTTCAGACTACCTTTTACAAAACATGTCCTAACTTTTAACCTTTAACTTAACCCACACGTCCCTCTCTAACTGTGATTTGAATAGGCATCAAAATGTTAAAATGATATATTACGTGAGTCCTATTCATTTCGGGGCTATTCCAGTAATTATAAGGACTCTTGAACCTTTACATTAACGAGAGGACACAAAAGATTCCCTGGACGAGTGGGGAAATACTTCATTTCGACCGCAGTTACATAAATGCTTTGTTACCGTGCTCTGCTCCGAATAGGATTCGTAATAAAAAGGCGGATTGCACAGGGGCGACCATTTATTAATTTCGTTTTGGTTAATTAAAAAATAAATATTTCATATTCTTTTGTTACAGGAAGTTAAGTGAATTTTGCTGAAAAAAGGAAAACGATAGATGGATTAGATTCCCGCAGACAATCACGAAATGAATCTAAATTGTTAAAAATTTACTAAATGTGGTATAATGTACAGTTCTATGCAAAAAGCATACAATATCGTGATTTTAATTTTTTTTTTGCATTTTAACTGATAATATGCTATTTTACTAAATTCAAAATCGTTTAATAAAGTGGCACTTTACCATGAAAATGTCACTTTAATATATAGTAATGTCAGTGTTAATAAAAACAGTTTGATAGAAAATTGTTTATTTAAATATTGGAAACATTGTTATATACCGTGCGTATAGCGGAGCGCTAGGCATAGGGAGTAAAATTACAACATCGCGCGTGCCAGCTGGCTGAAATGAAATAACAAAGCTGGGACGCTCCGCCCGACGGAGGAATTTACGGTAGCTGTGTTGCCATATCTATCGCGCTACGTGAATGTACATGCCTAATGGGAAATTACACGCACTGTATATTAAAAGTACAATTATTCAAATTTGAAAAGTTAACAACACGATATTTATTCAATTCCACTTGTTCTTCCTGAAAACTATTATCTGTATTCCTGAATGATCTTGAGGTGCCACTAGTTCTTGCTGATGAAATATACTTTTTGAAATTTTCAACTTATTGTCAATGCTTTCCTCGATATACCCTTCAGCCACACTAGTTGACAACCATCCTCCATGTCTTTTAAGTGTTTGAATTTCAGCTCCACTCTCCACTGTCATCGAGGAAGGTGACAGATGTTCTCCTCAAGCAATGGCCAGTGTAACTATAGAATCTGACTTAGATTTAGACCCTTCCACCCTTTCCACCCCTTCCGGGGGGTGAAAATCGCTTTCACGGCTGCACAGCGGTATCTTTGTTCCAAAAAAATATGAAACCACTCAGTTGAACACAGAACCTTAAAATACGGTGCAAAAATCACTTTGAAGTACCCCCTAGCGCTTTTCCACCCTTTCCGGGGAGTGAAAATCGCTTTCAGGGCTGCACAGCGTTATCTTTGTTCCAAAAAATATGAAACTGCTCAGTTGGGTGGAAAAGGGTGGAAGGGTCTAAATGTAAGTCAGATCCTACGACTGAGGTTTTTTACTGCGCAGAAAGATACAAATATTTTTTTAGAGAAATGTAGTTGTTAAATGTATACGAGTGCTTTTCACCCCAGTAGAGGGCAAAAGAAGGTAGAAGGGTGTGTTTTTGGGACCCGTGCCCATTGAGACTCTTGATCTACTGGATTAGTAGAACAACATATCAAAATTTGGGCCAATTTCACCGTAACTTGTGAAGGGTCCTTTCTTCTCTAGCTTATTGCTAATTGTAGTTTTGTGTTATGTACGTAATAATATAATAATACAAACATAACATAAACACACCACATAAGTTGAAAACTCCCAATTTCAGAGCTAAGGCTGTCTGGAATGTATAGGCTAGGAACAAGTCAAACACAGCTTTTAATGGCTTATAAAAACGTAATTACAAAATAATTATAATTAAAATTAAACAGAACTGAATACCAAGTAGGCAAATCAATTAATACATGTTAAATACACTCGCTCTGGAGCAAATAAACTAAAAATGTACTTACTCATCACAAAGTACGTTAAAAAGATGTGCACTATACAACATAATTCGTTGTATTTAATGTACTCTCTACTTAGACAAGCAAACCTTAACTGAATTATTAAACTTCTTAATTTAAAAAAACCGCTGCCCAAGGAATCACTACTTCCACATCCAGTTTCTCTATGGAAGTTACTCACAACGAAAAAACTGTATTTGGAAATAAGTTCCATAAACTTTAATAATATAATATTTGAAATCCTCTACCCCAAAACCCCATAAAACGATACCCCACATGGGTAGTGGGGTGGGGGTGGTAGTGGGGGTGGATGAAGTAAAAAAATATTTTGAGGTTTCTGGTTCTTGTACATACACTAAATCACATTTTTTTTCATCCCCTTTAATAATGAGGTGGGGGTGGTAATGGGGTTGGCTAATTCCAAAAATTTTTTTGAGACCTTAGCTTCTCTTATATATACTAAATACCAATTTTATGAACTCTTACCTGCTTGTTTTACCCCAAATTTACCCCAACCCTTGGACGGAACAAGATGAATATATAATCTAGTTCCAGAACTCGTTAAAGTACATATGTGTACCAAATTTCAAGTCAATATCTTAAACGGTTCCAGAGTAAACGTACGCACAAAAAAAGCAAAAAAGCACAGACAGACCGACAGACAAAAATTTTTTTTCGCTCAAACTTAAAATCTCGACGTTTCATGACATTTTAAGCCTATTTGAACAATAAAAATTTTTAAAATTTTTTTTGTCGTTACTATACTTAATCCACTGAATGTGGAAGTAATAAGGATACTATAACAATATTTCATCTGATATCGGCAACCTTAGAATGTAAAATGTGGAAGTGCTGTATGTATTTACTTGTAATGTGATTGGTCGAAGCATGCCCGGAAACTCTTTACAGTAAAGACCCGTCTATGCATTACAATACCTATGGTGTAGGGCATATTGTTTTTCTTGATTGTCATTAATTTGGAAATTATTCGTAACCAAATGAAGTTTTTTTGCTAACCTTGTAAAACTGGCAAGGATCCGATAACCGAAGAGAGGATTTGTGGTGCAGCAGACTTGTTCATCAAGAGTTACTTTTTTTTCGTATAATCGAGATTTAAAAAGCTTTTTCCTCTTCCGGACTCCATCCGTGGACGCACGGTACATATTTTTTAGGTATTTTACCGCCGCCCTGTATATTAGTTCAACTCAACTTTATATAAATAAATAGTGGGAATTATTAAAAATGTCAGATTTCATTTTGTAAATTCCCTCAGGTCCAACGATAATGTCCTAAAAAAAGAATTCTTAGTATCAAAAAGGGTTGAGCTCGCAGTCGCGGTAATTAATTTTTCCAACTCTCGGTTCATTAGTCAAGAATGAAAAGTGGCATGTCTGTTTAGAAATATTATCCGCCGGCGTGAGACAGAGAGGTTGGGCAGAATAGTCGTATTCAGACCACGATTTCGATAAAAGAGTCAGAGGAAAACTACTCAGGGCGAGGGCATTTATTCTTGATTGGAAATCCTCGATTGAATTTCCTTTCTATTCACTTGTTGCAGATTTCTCGAATAGTTTTGCACATGAATGACAACGTGGATATGGATAAGTGATACTCTCATGAGCCGTCTTGAATAAAACTACCGTATAATCCGGGTACTGTGTTCAAAAATCCATATCTGCCTCGGAAAAGTTCCAGAGGACTGCAATTTCGTATACACACTATTTTAATAGTTGAAAATATAAAAAACCGCTGCCCAAGGAATCACTACTTCCACATCCAGATTTTCTATCCAAGTCACTCACAACGAAAAAATTTTGTATGTGGAAATAATTGCTTATGGAACTTTAATAATATAATATTTGAAATCCTCTACCCCAAAAACCTATAAAACGATACCCCACATCGGTAGTGGGGGTGGATGAAGTAAAAAAATATTTTGAGGTTTCTGGTTCTTGTACATGCACACTAAATCACATTTTTTTTTTCATCCCCTTTAATAATGGGGTGGGGGTGGTAATGGGGGTGGCTAATGCCAAAAATTTTTTTGAGACCTTAGCTTCTCTCTAATATACTAAATACCAATTTTCTGGACTCTTACCTGCTTAATTTACCTATTTACCCCAAATTTACCCCAATTTACCCCCAACCCTTCGATGGAACAAGATGAAAATATAATTCCAGATCACGTTAAAATACATACGTGTACCAAATTTCAAGTCAATATCTTAAACGGTTCAGAGTAAACGTGCGCACAAAAAAAAGTTACAGACCGGCAGACAGAATTTTTTTTTTCGCTCAAACTTAAAATCTCGACGTTTCATGACATTCTAAGCCTATTTGAACAATAAAAATTTAAAAAAATTTTTTTGTCGTTACTATACTTCCACTGGATGTGGAAGTAATTAATAATATTACTACGGGAGCCCACCCTAAGTGTCCATGCGATCTCTCTGCAGTAGTTGATGACAACAGTAGTGATCTTGACACAATCTTGTCCGACCACTACTGAGTACATTTCCCTAAAAGGAGTTAATTAAAAAAAATAATAACAATAATAAGTCAAAAACTAAAATAATACTTATAGGCTATTGTCTATGTACAAAAAAAGGGGGTTGAAAGGAACTAAAACGTTAAAGGGTTTTTATTGTTTATTAAGTTCAATTGACCCCAAGATATGATAAAACCGCGGAGTGCTACCATTTAAAGTGGTGAGTTTTTGAGATCGAAGTAAAAAGGTCCACTTCATTTTTTTTGCTCGAAAACTATGAATTTTTTCTATAAACACGTCAATAGAAAAGTGTGTAGAGAATTAAATTTCCAATCGAAATGGCACCTTCAGAAGTCAAATTTTTTTTTTTTACAAAAATACGTCCAAAAAACAAAACAAAAAAAAAACGAAAAAATGCATTTTTTTATTTTTTTTTTATTTTAGCCTGTAACTATTTTTCGGGTACATTTAGGCATAGGCATTGCTGCATAACAAAAAAGCTGGCGTTTTACCCGTTAAAATGAGATTTTGTAAACAGTTTTACGATTAATAGTGACCGAGATATAGCGTTTCAAAGTTTGCAACTTTTAACTTTTTTTGCTAATTTTTACTATTTTTTTTTCAAATTTCGTCCTGTAACTTTTTTCTGAGTGAATTTAGGTGTATTGACATTATTATATTAAAGTGAAAGCTGACTTTACGCCCGTTGAAATGGTGGCTGGTAAAAGTCTCTATGACAAATAGAAACCTAGATACAGCGTTTCGAAGAGTGTTACTTTTATTAACTTTCTTCCAATTTTTACGTTCTTTTTTAAATTTCGGCCTATAACTTATTTGTCAAATGCTTTAAGTACTGCTACACTGAATGACCTCGCAATAGAAGTTTAACCCATCTAAAAGTATTGTTTTTTCTCCTTATTATCCTTATCCATTTTTCGTATTTCCGGCCTCAGAAAATCAGCTTACTGGCACATTTCACACATCAAGATACCTATAAGATATGCATGCTGTAGTTTTTTGGTATTGGGAAAAAGAAATTCTTGAATTTCATTAATAAGAATATTTTGCTTTTGGAAAAGTATTTAAATGAATTTTTGTGTGAAAATGCAAGTCCAGCAGCCATCGGTTCTGCTTCTGAATGTATTGTAACATTACTATACGGTATGAAAATTGACGGCCAAAGCACCTGTCGCTATAAGTTATTTCAGAAGTACTCAACAGGTGCGAAATTCTCATTGTCCCGATTGCCTCCAACAACTGATGCTGCTAAACATCATGGTTTAAGAACTACTTGCAAATGCAACATTGGAAAGGAAATATTGTAAATCCTCTCATCTGGGGTTGGAAAAGTTCAGAAAATGGACTAGTACCAATTTTGACCAATAAACCTCCTGCACCATAAGTTTTGCTGGAAAAAATAGCCTGTAAATGCACCAAAGGATGCTGAGGAAACTGTGGTTGCAAGAAATTGGGAATGAATTGCTCCATTTCTTGCAAAGAATGTATGGGAATGAACTGGGAAAACGCCGATGTACCTCAAATAATGGAAGACGATGTTTACATAGATGCCGATGAAGAAATCGACTTTGATTTTGAAAATATGTTAAATCCAGCATTTGAATAATTTCATAATGTAAGTTATTAATCTAAGTTATTTGAAGAAAAAAAAACACGTAGCAATATCTGTATTTGACAAATAAGTTATAGGCCGAAATTTAAAAAATAACGTAAAGATTGGAAGAAAGTTAATAAAAGTAACGAAACGCTGTATCTAGTAAAAATTAGCAAAAAAAGTTAAAAGTTGCAAACTTTGAAACGCTATATCTCGGTCACTATTAATCGTAAAACTGTTTACAAAATCTCATCTTAACGGGTAAAACGCCAGTTTTTTTTGTTATCCAGCAATGTCTATGCCTAAATGTACCCGAAAAATAGTTACAGGCTAAAATTAAAAAAAAATAAAAAATTGCATTTTTTCGTTTTTTTTTGTTTTGTTTTTTGGACGTATTTTTGGAAAAAAAAATTTGACTTCTGAAGGTGCCATTTCGATTGGAAATTTAAATCTCTACACACTTTTCTATTGACGTGTTTATAGAAAAAATTCATAGTTTTCGAGCAAAAAAAAATATGAAAAGTGGACCTTTTTACTTCGATCCCAAAAACGCACCACTTTAAATAGTAGCACTCCGCGGTTTTTTCATATTTGGGGTCAATTGAACATAAGAAACAATAAAAACCCTTTAACGTTTTAGTTCCTTTCTACCGTACATGGACAATAGACTATTAAATAAAAAGAACAACATAAGACTAATAATCCAGCTCTCGCATAGTAGGGTAGTTTTTTTAGTTTTATTTATTTTAATTTTTTGTTGTTTTTTATATTATATTTGATTGCTGTTATATTTGGTCAAAAAATTCGCTAATAAAGGCAAGATTTTCGTGTATAAATTTTTTACACATTTTCATAAAATAAGTACATGAAATGTTGTGTCGAATTGTTAAATATTTTGATTGAAAAATAAATAAAATTTCTCTTCTCTTCTTTTTTATTACAAGCTTTTATTTAACTTTGTATGTATATGCAGGGTGCCCCACTTAAAATTCCCAGGTTTGTAACTTTCTTATTACTTCCACATCCAGTGGAAGTGTAGTAACGACAAAAATTTTTTTTTAAATTTTTATTGTTCAAATAGGCTTAGAATGTCATGAAACGTCGAGATTTTAAGTTTGAGCGAAAAAAAATTCTATCTGTCTGTCTAACTTTTTTTTGTGCGCACGTTTACTCAGGAACCGTTTGAGATATTGACTTGAAATTTGGTGCACATATGTACTTTAACGAGATCTAGAACTATATTATATTTTCATCTTGTTCCGTCGAAGAGTTGGGGGGTAAATTGGGATAAATTTGTGGTAAATAGGTAAATCAAGCAGGTAAGAGTCCATAAAATTGGTATTTAGTATATATAAGAGAAGCTAAGGTCTCAAAAAATTTTTGACATTAACCACCCCCATTACCACCCCCACCCCATTATTAAAGGGGATGAAAAAAAATTGTGATTTAGTATGTGTACAAGAACCAGAAACCTCAAAATATTTTTTTACTTCATCCACCCCCCACTACCACCCCCTATCGCCACCCCCGCCCCACTACCGATGTGGGGTATTGTTTTATAGGTTTTTGGGATAGAGGATTTCAAATATTATATTATTAAAGTTCCATAAACAATTATTTCCACATACAAAATTTTTTCGTTGTGACTTGGATAGAAAATCTGGATGTGGAAGTAGTGATTCCTTGGGCAGCGGTTTTTTTTAAGCGACGACCATGTTGGTCACATCAAATTGTAGATATTTTTAAGGCATTTAAGCATGTGTACAGAGTGATTTAAAAAACATTTTTTTGAAAACATTTTTTTGAAAAAATTGTTAAGAAAGAAAACTTAATTTCCTTGAATATTTCTTTACCTCACCCTGTACGTGAATTACGTAAATTTTTTCAAACTGATTTTTTTTAAAATAACTTTTGAAAATAATGTAAATTGTAATTTTATGCTTCATTTGTAAAAGACATATCACAAACAATATTCAATGTAACAAAACAGCAACAAGAAAGAATAGAAATAAATATTTGTAAAAACAAACTTATATTAAAATGTACTAAATAGGAAATTGCAAAATTTTTATTTTTTATTTTTTTTTAATTTTAATAACATAATTTGAAGCTAATTAAAACTTTTATGAGAAAACATTAACACAGTTCATGTACAGGGCGAGGTAAAAAAATATTCAAAGAAATTAAGTTTCTTTTTTTTTTATTAAAAATTTTTTTTTTAAATCACTCCTTATGCATGTTTAAAGGCTTTAAAAATGTCTACAATTTGATGTGCCCAACATGGTTATCGCTTCAAAAATAAAAAAGTTACAGGTCTGGGGATTTTTAAGTGGCGCACCCTGTATGTATGTATATTAGAATGTTTACTCCAAATCTTGTGTTTAATTCAAATTTTGCAAGTCTATTTAGAACCACTTAACGACGTCCAATTGAGCTAAACATTGGCAGTATCGGAGCTGGACATGTGGGTATGCTTTTTTTAAATCACAGACCTGTGACCCATTTCATTTCTTCAAATGTTAGTGCCTACCCATACAAAACAGCCACGACACACCACTGGTTTACACTTATATAAATCACGGTCTTACGTGTTACTTATTGTTGCTTTAGTTACTTAAGACTGTCAGGTATGTTAAGTACTTGAAAATTGTTGGGAAATGGTTGCACATCCGCCTGGGAAATCGTCTCACGACGGACGTACCCGCTAGTAGTTGGTCATAAATACGTGATACCTTTGCAAAATTTCACCGGAAAAGGTAGAGAAACAGAAGGGGATCCCTAACGAGATATCCTTTGAAGTGTGTTCAATATATGGTCCGACTAAAAATATCGGTAAAGTTCATGCTTTTAGTGCAGCATAATCATTAATTGTACAGGTAACCTAATAAATTAGATGCTATAAATAAATATGTATGCGCTCACTGTAACAGCACTTAATTTATGTGTGGGCTTGGTGTTACACTAGCTTTGCTATAGTTAATGCAGCTGACGTGCATATATTACAGCAGATTATTTATTCATTTCCCAGGCTTGACCAGTGCTTGTCAAGGAAACTACTCAATTATTGTTTTTATGGAGACACATTTATAGAGGAGTCACTGTTTATAATGGCATATTTGTAACATCTACTGATAGTACAGTACCTAGAAGTAAAAAATATGTAACGTTTCGGAATAATTTCATATGTAATGGTAATTTTACTTCCACATCCAGTGGAAGTATAGTAACGACAAAAATTTTTTTAAAAATTTTTGTTGTTCAAATAGGCTTAGAGTGTCATGAAACATCGAGATTTTAAGTTTGAGCGAAAAAAAAAATTTCTGTCTGTCTGTCGGTCTGTAACTTTTTTTTGTGCGCACGTTTACTCTGGAACCGTTTAAAATATTGACTTGAAATTTGGTACACGTATGTATTTTAACGTGATCTGGAACTAGATTATATTTTCATCTTGTTCCATCGAAGGGTTGGGGGTAAATTGGGTAAATTTGAGGTAAATAGGTAAATTAAGCAGGTAAGAGTCCAGAAAATTGGTATTTAGTATATTAAAGAGAAGGTAAGGTCTCATTGGCATTACCCATTACCACCCCCACCCCATTATTAAAGGGGATGAACAAATTTTTGATTTAGTGTGTATACAAGACCCAGAAACCTCAAAATATTTTTTTTACTTCATCCACCCCCACTACCACCCCCTATCACCACCCCCACCCCACTACCGTTATGGGGTATCGTTTTATAGGTTTTTGAGGTAGAGGATTTCAAATATTATATTATTAAAGTTCCATAAGCAATTATTTCCACATACAAAATTTTTTCGTTGTTAAGTGACTTGGATAGAAAATCTGGATGTGGAAGTGGTGATTCCTTGTGCAGCGGTTTTTCTTTATGGGTTATTATTGTAGTTTAGGGTATCGTCTTCAGTTTCTATTTGGTTCGGATACTTGCTTTCACCCTCAAGTGGTGAAAAGCACCCCTAAATTTAAATATTCAATATTTGTAAAAGTGTTACTAATTTATTTATGAAACGTAGAATAATTAGTGATTTTGGGATCACTGATTACGAATCTGAAGTCAAAATTAAAAAATTCAAAATGACGGCTATAATATAGCGGATGGAATTTTTTCCAAAACAAGTATTTTAAACGGACAAAAAAATTGAACATCTACGTGATGTTATATATTAATTAACGAAGCATTTTTGAAGAAAAAAAATTATTAAGCAACTACAGTAACAAAATAGCGACATTTTGTTAGAATTTGTTTTGTTGCGAATATGAAAACGCACACTGTATCGGCTATAACTTCTTTATTTTTGTGATCTAGAAACAAACAAAAAATCATTTTGATGATTGATTAATTATCTTTAATTTTGTTCCTTACAATTCTTTATGGAAGTGTCCCAGTTATTCAACACTTTAAACTAAATGCTTCAGTCTAAAAACAGTCGGATACCATCTATAAAATTAAATATCTCTGAAACTATTAACCCTACACGAATATTTAAACAAATAAATTCATTCTCAGTTTGAGCTTCATTTTTATGTCCACCATATTTTCTATAAAACTAATATTTATGGAGATACTAGCTGACCCAGCAAACGTTGTTTTACCATATAAATTATAAATTTTTGTCCAAAAAATAAAAAGAAAATTTCTGGATAGGGCCACCCTTATCACCTAGGGGTATAAAAAATAGCCTACCAAATATACACCAAAAATTTCATAAAAATCGGTCAAGCCGTTTCGAAAGAGTTCGATAACAAACACTGTGACACGAGATTTTTATATATTAGATTTACAGAGAAACAAAAATGTTACGTTTTTTTCTAAAATTCCTTTACAGTTTAAAATGCATTTTTTTCTAAAGCAAGCGCTGTAAGCGGACAAAAAAATTTGAGCGTCTTATTGGCATTTCCTGCGAGGAAGATTTTTTTTGTGCCACTAGCATCAATGTGCTTCTAGCATATTACTAGAATTTACTGCCAGATCAACTATTACTACACAGCCGATTACGTATTTAGAACGTTAACCTCAAAGTAAAGAGTGGGCCCCACGTTAAGCGCCACGACTACGAACTATCCTGAGACTAGTTCTTTACCCCTCTGTGTTGATCTCTTAAAAATATCAGGTCTTTTAATCACTTCGAAGTTTTTTTTTACATTAAGAAATAGTTGTCAAAATTCCCCTTCTAAATTTCTACTTACTTACATTTCTGTGATGTAATAAACTACTCATAATTATTGAAGTGAGGTTAATAATTGTCCTCACTGCCCTTCACTACCCTAAATTATCTCTGTCAGTAATTTAGAAATTCATCATCAACTAATTTCAATAATGCTGCAGTGTATATAAATTCTGGTGACAGGAATATTTCGAACGAGGATAAAGGATCCGTACTATTATATAATTAACATCGGTATTTTACAGACAGCTGCCTCCAGTCAAGCGTCTCCTAGCAACTTTATTGTGCTAAACTTATTCGTAAGGAGTAGACTCTTCTAAATAATTCAAAGGACTCTTCTAAATAATTCAACTGTTCTCAATCATTAGTCTCTTCAGCCACAACGCTAATATTTGCATTATTCCGATTTCGGCCGTAGTTATATGCCAATTTGGGGAATGTTTCATTATCGTGGATCATGTTTAATTCATTGATATTTTAATTTGCTGGGTATTCACGATTAGGCAAACATTGTAGCAATTACGCAAATGAAGACTTTTATTCTTTTTATGTTTAATAAGATTTATTTCAAAAGTTTTTATTTTTAATTTCTTAAACCACTTTAAACGTTTAATGTTGCTTTTTTGCTAATTAGTTTGGGTATCTGTATTTTTTTCCACAAACTTCGCTATATCCCAAAGAATGTTATCAATTGGAAAATCGCCTTACATCCACACTACTAAGTTAATAGTTAATAATTTAAATTGTCTCCATCTTCATACCATAGCACACACATTTTTTTTTAATGCGATCATTGCTAGTATTTCATGGAATGAGAACCTTTTTGGCAACTCGCGTTACGTTTTTAGAACATTATACAGTGTGACACACTTAAGATGAAGACACTTATAACTTTTTTTTCCGATTTAAACCAAATTTTTCTGAAGTATAGAACATTTTTATTTGAAATTTTTTTTTTCGGCTTATTTTGGTGCCGCAGGTGTCTTTGAATTAGTAGGAGGCGAATGTTTTTTGTCCATAAGTAGATACTAATTTGTTCTATCCTTCAGTAAAGTCTCTTTCCTGTGGAGTGACAATAACTTTCATTTTAAATTTTTCTGCTGCCGTGACGAATTTTTCTTCATTGAAAGCAACTACTCAACTCAACTACAATAACTGCTCTCGTAACCCCATTTCGAGCTGCTTTAATGCACGATCTATACTTTTTTCATGTGATGTAACAAAATAATTTCAAGTGTTTCCCACTACATTGCCCAAGAATCTTTAATCTGTCAACTATGAATCGATTTTTAGATTGAGAATTGGGACCATCGCCATATATGTATATTTTATTAATATAAATTACCACCAAGCCTTTGTTGTGGTGACGATTATATTGGAAACAATATATCATGCATATTAAAAATGCAAAGTTTCAATCAAATCGGGATGAAAGTCCCGATAACTCGCATTAAATATTTTCTTAACCGCCTCTCGAGTTGCCAAGGTAACTTACTGAAAATTCAGGATTTTGTGTTATAACTCCACAAACAAGTGGAGCTAAATAAAACCGCACTACACAAAGGATAAAAGACGCCATGATGTATGAAGGAAATCAAGGGAATATAATATAAACTGCAGTTAGACGTTGTCCACAAGGGAATAAGATAAATGTTTATTTACTTACAGTAAATGCAGGAAAATCGACGTATTCACTTATGATGTATGGTATCAGGTTTTCATCAGCCACGAAGTCAAATTACAACATTATTTGGCCAACTAAACACAGTGCAGGAAATCAAATGCACTCACTATTTTATAACTACGTAATCAAATTCTAACAGTAGTTAGGGTATGGGTATTGATTTTAGAGTCAAATTCACTCTACATTTTTATAAACTCCAAATCTCTTGAGCTGAGACCACCCAAAGCTCCTTGACGGCTCGTCCCAGACTAACACATTCTTTATTTTCCCGCGTGAAGGCTATAGATGGTCTCTATGCGCCGAGGTAAAATTCCTTCGTACAGGTTCTAGTACTACAGGGTACTACAAATATTTTTATGACGGAAAATATGTAAAAGGTGATAAATTTGGTAATTTCAACTAGTAATTTCTAGAGGTCAAAAATGAACCGTTACAAGCTCAGATGGATCTGGTCAGTTTATTCAATTTTGTTATGATAGAGTGGTACTTCTAGTGCGTTCACATTCGATACAACGTTGAGACCGACGGAAATGAACAGTTTTACTGGCAAACTATCAGTTTTAACTGCACAGTTCGCTCCGACACAGTTAATCTAATCATATTTTAAATTGATTTCAGTTCAACAATACGGCACAACAACTGTAACAGTTTTTGTCATATACACGCTCCAACAGTTACAGACTGTACAGTCATATTGCACAGTTTCAACTGAGCGTGTTTAGCTTACTTTCGAGAATACGCTATTAAGGTTCCGAAGAGAACTCCGCCCATCTTCTCATGAGAACGCGCCAAGGGCGAATCTGGGGGGGGGGGGGGATGGGGGTAATTGCCCCCCCCCCAAGATTTCGTAAACCATCAACTTTCGTTTTAAAATTTCATAATTTTTATTGTTTTATTTTATATTTTTGAATATTTATCCTATTTAGTTGTTTATAATTTTTTTTTTGAGATTTTCTTCCCCTCCCCCCGCTCATCAATTTTAATTTTCGAGGAAAAACATTTTTGTTATTTTGAGCACGCGGCTATGTTACCTCCCTCCCAAGCTCAGGGCCCAGATCTGCCCTTGGAACGCGTATGAAGTCTTATCCATAAATATAAAATTTCAATGTGTAAAAATATATATTAAGGTTTTTAAAATAACATTCGATAAATTATATTTGTTATTGTATTGATTTTTGTTATTCATATATATCTATAGTAACAGAATTTTAATGTGTAGGTAAGTACGCTACATATTACTCTCCCCCCCCCCCACAAAATAAAAAATCAACCTTCCAAAATATTAAAACGGACTTTTTACAGTCAGAATTGATTGGTAGATTGACATCATTCAATAAGTATGTAGGTTTAACTCTGTCTAAAGCTAGAGTAAAATCTTTTCCACGTTTAAGGATTGTTATAATTTTGTTAACTCTAGAAATAACTCGAAAAGGTCCTTCGTACCAAGGAGATAAAGTTGGTTTAAGCCTATCTTTTCGAATGAAAACATATTTTCAAGTTTTAATGTCAGGACTGACAAAAGTATTTTGAAAATGGTTTCATTTAGAATTTATGAATTGTAAGTTATTGAAATAGTTTTATAATTTGTTAATAATATCAGATGTGATTTAATAAAACATTCACCAGGGAGACGTAAAGTTTGGCCATAACAAGTTCTGCAGATGAATGCGGTTCTGCAGTAAGTCTTTAGGCATTGCTCGTAAACCTAATAAAATAATTGGTAGTTCATCAAACCAATGAACTGAGGTAGGTCTGGCAGTTTTAAAAGTTCTATGGAATCTTTCAACCATCCCATTACTTCGTGGGTGATATGAAATTGTGTGAATTCGATGGAAACCTAAAAATTTTGAAAATTCACGAAAAGGATTTGATTCGAATTGAACTCCTTAACTAACTGTGACACGAACTGGAATACCAAAAACGACAGATATAATTTTGAAATAAGGTTTTAGCAACAGTTTACGCAGTAATGTCTGGCCAACGAATGAACCGTTCAATAACTGTTAGTATGTAAGAAAAACCATGTGAAGGTGGCAATGGCCCAACAAGATCTATATGGATAATCGGGGTCACCAATTTATGGAGTCTTTATCCATAAATAAATATAAAATTTCAATTTGTAAAAATATATATTAACGTTTTTAAAATAACATTCGATAAATTATATTTGCTATTGTTTTGATTTTTGTTATTCTTATATATCTATGTTAACAGAATTTTAAGGTAAGTACACTACAACGCGCTTTCTCATCAATGTAGAATAGCCGTCCAGGAGTTGGAAGTGCGGTTACAATATCATTTATGGTCCTAACGATGAATTGTATCGATCTTCTCAGTAACATACCTCCTAGCTTTGACGTTAATCTATTTTTCTTTATCTCGGAAATATATCCACGAAAAGGAGGAAATCATAAAAATAGTTTTCAATTTTCTTATCTAGTTCAGTCCTAGACATGAAATCGAATGAACCGTTTACATAGGATATCCCGAAACACCCTGGGGTCCTATGCATTTATTAATGTCAGAAAGTTAAGAGGGTGTCGGCACGGGCGAAAGTTTATGAATTTATTTGATAATTTAATGAGTTATATTTATGTCAAGAAAGTTTTTGATAAATTACCTATTGATTGGGTGTCGCGCGTAATTTACACCTAACGACACGAGTATCCGTAGGCTGGATGTGTGAAGAGATGATAACAAAGCAGAGGATAATTTTCATTGAATTTGTAATGTGGTGCGTCGTTTTGGTTATTAAGATCGTTAGCATTTGTTGAAATAGTTAGTCTATTGATACCGGCAATCAATGAGGGATCAATGGAAGATCAAAAGCTTTGTCTATACGTTTAATGTGACTAAATACGATTGATAACAATAACACCGCAGACAAACGTTGACGTGTGATGAGTAAATCAGCTCATTATATGGCGGAAATAGGGAAATTCGTAGTTAAACAGTTAATTTCCGGTGGGAATAAAATAAACTAAACACTCAAACATATTATGACATCTAACTCGAATTAATATGATCTTTCATATACAGGGTGTTCCAGAACGTGAGAGCAATCTCTTGGGAGCGTAAATTTGAGGTAAAACACCATTCGTCCATGCAACTTCATCGACAGGATGCATCTACTGAGTTAGTCATCCCTGAACATGTAGAAGATCTTTACCACACGTGATACTGATTAAGGGCGACAGCCCCCCCCCGTGACTATGTGTGGTTATTCTACTCAGGTGGATTCGATATGTTTTGAAATATTTGAGAGACGAAAAAGGTAAAAGTTGTACTTACCGCGGATTGATAACGGCTTTCACTCAAAGATTGACTTCTCTTACGTTGCGCTGGGAAAATAGCTGAATACGCCGGTTCCCAAAACTAGTTTTTTAAACGACTCGAACCTCGACCCAACCACTGAGCTTAGCTGGTTGCTACGTTTCGTTCATCTTTGGTCTTCAGCCGCCAACTGGGGAAAAAGGTTAGGTTGCAAAGTGTTATCACATTTATGTGTCCATGCTTTTTCTAGATTATACCCATAATCCATTCAGATTTTATCATTTTAGATAGATAGATTAAGTGCCATAGTTCGGAATAAATAAAAAAGTACGACCTTTTATTTTTCTTGCTGGGTAGAACGGTTTTTTGCTATGTTTTAGGTGTAGTCTTAGAAGGGATGTGGATCTGAAGGATCATTCCATGCCAAATCAACCAATAAAAATAAAATTTTGAAACTTGACTTCTCCGATTTTGATAATTTTTGGTGAAAATGTTGTACCTGTCAATAACATGAAAATTTCAATTTTTTTATTTTTTTTTGATTATTGGTTCTTGAGTAATAAGTCTTTGAAAATTGAAAGAAAGTCAGTAATTTTGGAAAATAGGGATTTTTCAATCACAATATCTCCAAAACGGTAAGAGATATAAGGGTGGGACAAACGTCAATTTATGTTGTTTAAGCAATATTTTTCTATTTGAAGTTAAAAAATGTTGTAACCTGAAATTTAAAGGTCGAGGTCAAGGTCACAAATATAAAAGTAATTTTTCTCAAAAAGTATATTTTTGGAAATTATTGAAAAAATTGTATTTGTCCCTAGTGGTCATATCTACCATTGCATACAATTTCAAAGTGGGGCAACAACGGGAACATTGTACAAAAAATATTATTTTAGGACAATGTGTACTTTCAAGACACTAATCGCAAAGTTTAGTATTTTATTTTGCAATTTATAATTTTGAATTTACCTAATCAAAAGAGTTGTTATTATTAGTCTTGGAAATAGGTTTGTGTAATCACCCCCACCCCCACCCCCACGTTTCCCTGCCACAACCACTTTTGTCATACATGATAACATGATTGCGATAATAAGCATAATTAAATACTAAATGGGTAATATAGAATGAAATATGTTGTACTCAAAAAAAAAAACATTTATTGGTGGTACCCATGGGCGCAGCCAGGGGGGGAGCCATGCCCCCCCCCCCCCAAGCCGTCTTCCATGAGCCAAAACATAAAGAAGCAGTACAAAGCAGTATCTAAATTATCCCTTGAAATAAATATTTTGTAATTAATGCCAATATTATCTAATAGAGGAATCTACATACACCATTTTCTGAATAATTTTCGTCATCCTCTGGGGAGGCCGGTTCTATTGCCCCCCCCCCCCAGATGAATTTTTTGGCTGCGCCACTGGTGGTACCTAATACAAAAATTTGTTTGTTTAATAATTGTTATTTATACAATTTTGAAGATAATGCCATTTCAGCTTCACTAAACTTGTAGACCCTTCCGGTTTCAGTGACAACATCCACTTTAAGTAGTATTGTTTTTGGGTTGACATTGACAACGTCAGGTTTATTTGGATACAGAAAGGATCGGGAAGGGTCACTTGGATGTGGTGATTGTCACCTCGTCATTTTTACCTAGTACACACAAGGCCCTACCAAGGATTTTGTTTCGGGGGGGGTTCGACTAACAAAAAATGTTTGTAAATGTAAATATACACTTTTCTTTTAACAATTTCCGCCAAAGGTTAGCTTTTGGATATGAAAAGTATATATTTTCTGGGGGGTTCGAACCCCGCTGACCCCCCTGGGTACGGCCTTGAGTACACATCCTAGCCACCAGAAGTCATCATACATGGCAGTGACAAAGCCAGAAATTTCCTCAAATTCAATATTAGGTAAACCATCTCCTAGGTTAAATTCAGTACTCTTACTGCTATTTAAATAGAGTTTTACTCTCAAAACCATATCTTTCTTAGGTATGAAACAATGGTATTGATGAATTCCATGAACAGGTTTCACTTTGTCAAATCTGCCTTCAAGAGATAAAGTATTCTGCTGATGGACATCATCTGTGCAATAAATAATATTAAAATTTTTTATGCTCTCAGTCACAAAGTTGTATAGCTGTCGAGGTGTTAAAATTTTATCAGAGTAAGGTCGTTATAGACTTGCTTTCGCCGCAAGTCGTTTTACAGTTCGACCTAGTCCATCACATACATTTTTGCCATGACTGGTAGCAAAAAAATGCCATTCTGCTTTTACGTTATAATAATCAGACTCGTGAAAACACATATATTTAACATATTTTGTCGGTTTTTATCCATTGCTCTATTGATAATATTACGTAATATAATTTAATTTGATTTAAAATGTTCAAAACCTGATAAATATACACCTAATTATGCACTATCCGCGGCAAACGACGGGTCTAGGCTAGTCGCGCGCCAGGTCTGAGCGACGCGGTTAGACGATATTTTATGCAGCGCATGTACCAACACTTTTATTATTTATTTACTTACTTATTTGTCGTCGCCCCACTTTCAATATTGGCACAGAGGTACAGGAAAGTTCAGTTAATATTACTTAATTTTTTGAGTTGAAAAAAAATTACTTTTTGAGATAATACCATTTGAGTATTTATGATCTTGAGAGTGACCTTGAGACAAAGAAATTATGTCCATTTTTTTAAATAGAAATAAACTTTACTACAAAAACGAGTGCTTACACAAAAAATTTCTTCGTCGGCATCCTGAGATAATAATTATTAAAAATACCCCTGTTGTAATAAAATGTGTTAATTTTTTATTCTTTTGAGTCCTATAGAAAAAAAAACTACTCGTCAGAAAATCTGGGGTTAAACATGTGTACCAAAATTCGTTAAAATCTGAGTGGTAATTTTTTTTGCTTGGTTGATTTGATATGGAATGACCCTGAAGCATTTGAATAGACTCTATGAAACCATTCCATAGATAATGCCTGGTCAAAGTGTTAGTCGTGGTTTAGGTGTTCCGTCAAAATTGAATCGCTATTCTAATAGCATTTTTTCTGTACTTTCCGCGTCCGCTAATAGTTTTTCAGAAATGAGATAGAAAAATGTCGGCCCTGAATTTTTCAAAAACCAAATAGGCCATTCTGACGGATCCCAGCTGAGGAATGTTACTGGCAAATTTCATTCGATTACATCCAACCGTCTTTGAATTTTCAGACCAAATGCATAAAACACTCTGTGTCTTCTTAACCAGTGGCAAAACATTTTTTTCGTTGGTGATCTAGACTCGCCTTGAAGTGCTCTATCTGCCATTAGGCTATGGTACATCGCGAATTGCCTTATGTATAGTACTATATAAGCATAGGATTTTGTTCTTTAGGTTAGTAGTTTTGATTTGTATTTAGTTCTAATTTTGAAATAATAAAAATAAAGAGGAGGCGTAAGGACGACTATGGAGATGGTGGAGGCCTAGGGTGGCCCATCTCTATAGGGGGTGAATTTTTTTTGCGTATTTTTAAGTCTCACCCCACGAAAATATACTATTATACCAGGAATAATTTATGTCAAAGTTTCAGATAATTCGGTGAACGGTAACCCGTGCCGCATTCAGGTAGAAATTTGTAGATAAGATTTTATTATGGTAACCCGTGCCGCATTCAGGTAGAAATTTGTAGATAAGATTTTATTACGGTAATACACTTAAATTTTACTTAAAATACAAATATCTACCTCTTTTCTCATAATGTTTTATTGGTGTAATTATTTCCTAGAAATTATTTGTTTTGGAAGTTTGGAAATATAATGCACCTACGGTAGGTTTTTATGTCAGTTTGCAATTGTGTTTTACAGTGGTGACATTATAAGTTCTAGCATACGTTCCTTTTTGAAAAAACATTTAACGATGGCTGATGTTAGATCCTTACGAAAGGATACTTTCATTTACTTAGTTGGACACTATTCGTCACAAATCATTGGCAATAAATTGCCGTCTAATAGACAAGTATTGCAAGTGCTCTTTTATAACATTCGTGAAGTGAAGCTAAGTGTACATGAAAGTGCTAAATTAACAATAAAAGAGGTGTCAGTTTTTTGGGATAAAGCTCGCATTCCGACACGTCAGGATTTTCATTGTGTTAAACAACTAGATAAACTTTATGCAGAGTGGAGGAACTTACAAAAATCGGCTAAAAGGGCCAGTGCGGGAGGTAAAGAAAAAAATTTCGTTGAAAAATTGGACGATCTCTTTGACATTTCTCATGCAAATGCATTGGAGTTGATGAAAATAGATGAAGATAAGCAGTTTTTAATTAACCAAAGAAAAAAGGGACGTCCTGGATTTATGCATGGTATTGATTACCAACTTGCTTCTCAAGAAAAATCAGCTGAGGAGAAATTACAGAAATTATCCGAACGAATGCAACGAAGTCAACAAGAAAAAGCTAGATTAGAGGAAACAGTCACCTGTCCATCATCAAGTAGTAATTCAGCCGACTCCAACGAAAATGAAGATGAAATAATCGAAGCCCAAGAAGAGTTGTTACAAGACCAGCCTGGCCCGTCACAGCCAAAAAAGAGGAGATTGTATGGAACATGTAACATCATCACACCAAAAATAGCCGCTGCATTTGATGCTTGCAAAATAAGCGACAGGTATGGAGTCCATATTTTGACGGCAGTAGCAGAAGCACTAGGACATGACACCACATCTTTGTCCATCAGCAGAACCACACTTCAGCGCTCTAGACAACGCATCCGCGAAGAAAGAGCTGAAATATTAAAAACTGCCTTCGGTAATTCTGAATTGCCGGCCCCAGTCATCCATTGGGATGGAAAACTTTTACCTTCTCTCACTGGAATGGGAAATATCGATGGACTTGCTATCTTAGTTACTAGTGGAGATATTGAACAACTACTTGGAGTACCAGCTTTGCCCAATTCAACTGGAAGAGAACAGACTGAAGCAGTTTATGATGTGCTTTGTGAATGGAATTTGGACGAAAAGGTAATAAATAGCTTTGTGTTGTGATACAACAGCATCAAATATGGGTTATATAAATGGGGCAGCCACACTATTGCAACAAAAATTAGAAGGAGATATTCTATATTTTCCTTGTAGACATCATATTTTTGAAGTGGTTTTGAGAAGTGTGTTTGACACAAAAATGTCTTCCTCATCTGGTCCAAATGTGCCACTATTTAAACGTTTTAGGGAATTTTGGCGTAAAATAGATCAAAATAAACTAAAAACTAGATTTCAGGTATCAAAAATTAAACACATTTTACAACCAGTTAAAGCCGAAATTGTAAAGTTTCTAAATGCAGCTTTAACTTTGCAACAGCCTCGTGATGATTATAAAGAATTTTTAATGCTTTCTAAACTTTTTGTTGAAGAAGAGCCCACTCACACGACATTCCATCAACCAGGGGCATTTCATCATGCACGTTGGATGGCCAAAGCCATTTACTGTCTAAAAATATTTTTTTTCCAAGATCAGTTCCAACTAACTAAAAAAGAAAAAATAGGTATTGAAGATATATGTCTCTTTATTGTAAAGGTTTATGTAAAAGCCTGGTTTATAGCGTCATTTGCTAGTAAAGCACCGCTTCATGACTTAGACTTTTGTAAAGAACTCATTAATTATCAAAATATTGACAAAGAAATATCTCAAGCCGCAAGTAGGAAAATAGTGAACCATTTGTGGTACCTTAATTCAGTAAATGTTGGCTTATCTTTCTTTGATGACGATATTTCAGTTACCACTAAAAGAGAAATGGTTAAAGCTTTGAATAGGAAAGCACCAAATCAAGAGGGTATTAAACGACTTATGATTAGTAACATTACTGACGTTGAAAACAAGGAAATTCAGGACTTCATATGCGAGAACACTAAACAGTTTTTTCAAAAATTAGGTTTGTCTATGGAATTTTTGGAAAATGATCCAACAACATGGAGGGAAAATGAAAGTTATACCCGATGTTTCAATATTGTAAACAAAATTAAAGTTGTAAATGATGCCGCTGAGAGAGGAATCAAACTTATTACTGACTATAATGACATTTTAACAAAAAATGAAGACCAAAAACAGTTTTTACTCCAAGTTGTAAATGATTATAAATCACAGTTTCCAAATGTAAAAAAAGAAACCCTGGCGCATGCTTTGGCCTAGTGCAAAAAATATTGTTTTTATTACTATATGTCTTGTAGATTTAGGATAATATTTGGTACTATGTATGAAAAAAACGTTTCATAATAAAATACACAAAGATAAAACGAGAGTTTTATTTCAAAAACTGGTAGTCTGGTTTTTTTAGACTACGAATTTACAGTAGTATGACACATGTCATAGTCACAACAGATAATGTCTTTGATATTTTGAGGGGACTGTTTTTTCTTCAAATGGAACCATTTGCAGGGGTGAGAAATAAAAAATTTCGATTTCGGAAAAGATGGGCCACCCTATGGAGGCCGTATAAAAAAAACCATCTTTTTTTCCTGGTACTGTTTTAAGTCGAGAGAGAAATTTTTGAAAATTGATCGGGTAAAGTCAGGGAAATTGAAACTGAAATTTCTGTGGCAACCCTTAATATCATTTATTGGTTTAATCCAAAATTGCACAGGAATATGCAATAGCCTATTTAAGCTTGCCCCAAACAGGGCAAGAACGAACGCCTCTTCTAGAGGACGTATATCTCAACCACCATACAATATAAAGCGTGTAGCAACAACCGACTTTGCATAAAAGATTCGCAACTTCTTAGAAGTGTATAAAAGAACCTTGACTTGGGAGTGACGAGTATAATATAAAAATATTTTACTAGAATTTGGGGACACCTGTGATTAGGTTTATGGTTCCAATAGTGATTGTATCATTCACAAGAACTTGTCATTTGAAAAGACGTGAAATGCGTTTTACGGCAGTATACAGGATGATTTACCACAACATGCGGCAAATTTATCAGTAGGTTGTCCCCACCGAAAGGAGTTAAAAAAATGAAAAATCAAAAAAATATGACCAAAAAAAATTACCTTATTTTTTTTTTTGTAGGAATGCGTCGCCTATGACTTTAACTAATCTGACATAACGCGGCCCAACCATGTCACTTCCCCTCCTCCTTGATCGGACTTGGGACCGACGCGACAGCAAAGCTGGAGAGGGTAGAAATGACTTTTTGGTTTTAATCACACTACAAAAATAGCAAAAATTAAAATAATTTTACATTACATGAGGTTTCCTGCCCCCTTGCGGCGACCTACTGACAGCATATAGGTTGGTCCATTCCGACCAGTTCAGGTCCATAGTTAACTCACAATGGTATACTGACTATATTAATTGTAGAGTGCTATAAAATTCGTTTAAGAGCGCCATCTGGCATCAAATAGTAGTAGCGGACACAGTAGCTTGGGTCCATTTAATTTTAGTTGAATAGAGTTTCAAACGTTTTAAACCTGTTTTAAACATGTTTTAAACGTACCATTTGAAACATTAAAAAAAAAAACTATTTTTTTCCAACCTTCGGTTCTGTGACACTCGTTTTCGAGTGACCTCTATAGAAATGACCCCTTGACCTCGTTTGTGTACAAGGTGGCTTTTCTCTAACATTGTTCATTTTAAAAACTTGCTTTTGGGCATACTACTACTTTCTGATGATCATCCGACGCTCCTGCCCCATGGATAAGTCGCCGGATGAATCCAAATTTATTTTATTTGAAAAAGCGGCCTTCGCAATTTTCGACGTTTTTTGCCCAATAATTCCATTTAGAGCATACACGCCTTTGCCACTTTTTTCATTTCGCCTCTTAATACTTTGTCAACGTCAAAAATTTTATTGTTATTCTTTTTTCTAAGCCTACTAAATACTATGCCCCAAATTCCTCCCTGTGTCGTGAAGCGACTAAAATAAAAAATAAAATATTCAAATAAATTCCTTACCAATTTATTAATTATTTAATATTTGAAAAATGTGATTTTAGTGTAATTCGAAAACCGTATATCAAGTTATCGTTCGTTAAATTTTGGATATTTTGGTTCTAAAGCATGTTGATTAATAATATCGCATTCGTTTTTCAATAAAAAAAATCGGCAGCTACTGGAAGCGGCTGGAACCTCCCCA
The DNA here is from genome assembly GCA_936432065.2 of Rutpela maculata. NCBI lineage: Eukaryota > Metazoa > Arthropoda > Insecta > Coleoptera > Cerambycidae > Rutpela > Rutpela maculata. The sequence goes on along the minus strand of OW386287.2, from coordinate 13,539,471 downwards.
CCCGGTGAATCTTTGAAGCCGAAAAGAGCACTAAATAATATGAACGATCTCATTTAATTATATTTTTTAAGTTGAAATATTTTTTTCGTATTAAATCAGAAAAAAAGTCTTGCGTTCGGTGGGATTTGGACTTAAGAACTTGAAGTGTTAAATTTATAGTCTACACAACATTAATATTTTATTCAATGTTTTTAATACAAATATATGCTTCATCGGATCCTAGCCCGGGGCCAGCCAGACAACCACGGTAAACACCGCCGTGGCGAGTGTGAGGCTGGACGGGGTAGGTCCGGTTTGGCTTGGAGAAAAATAGAAAAGTAGCTCCTGTCTTCTGTAGGCAGGCTTAAAGACTAGGTTAAAATTATAATGTGTCCACATGGACCTAAAATTAATATAAAAATAAACACAATTCTATAAAAACGTTCGTAGGCAAGAGCACTTAATAATTTTGATTATTGATACGGGAAACAACTAAACGAAAAAACCTGTTCGTTGGTAATGGGATGGATGGCAGGGATGGCCATCTTTGGAAAAAACCATATAACTCTTGGTGGACAGCTTCCCTGCCAGATGTAGCCAGGGTAGTGTTCATGGTGGATCCTTTAAGTTTGAGTTGGTATATTTTGTTTTATCTTTTGGCCTCGACCAATTTTTCACTAAATCGGTCGGGGAAGTGATAGCTGTCAAATTTTTGGTTCCAATGTTACTCTGGGGAATTTGGTTTTTGAAAAATGTTTGGTACCAATGTCTTAAATTGTTTTTAGGTTACGTAGTACTATTTTTAGGTTATGTTGCCGGAAGAATTTCCGGCGGGATGCCGGAAGTAGCGGAAATAGTTTTTAAAATATAATGTCACTGTCACTTTTAAAGTTTTATTGGAAAAAACTCGCCGAAAGCGTTCCGGTGGGGTTGCTTACACTTGTAGGGCTTGTAAGCGGTTCAGGATGGCCTCTCACACTATCCGTGGGCTTTATAAACGTCGAAAAGACTTGTAATCTCTCGATGCACCTGACATGTCAAAAATACTCAGCATACAGTCTACACGCTTTAACACACTAGCAGAGAACTTATACCACAAATGGACCCGTAGTATTTTTTGGGAATTTTCCTTTGAGTCCATTTAATAAAATTTGACATTTTTCTGAAAATTTGACATTTTTCTGAAAAGTGATATTTTTCCGAAAATTTGACATTTTTTGAAGTGACATTTCTCCGAAACTTTGACATTACTCCGAAAATTTGACAATTTTAAACATTTGACATTTTTCTGAAAGGTGACATTTCTTCGAAAATTTGACATTTTCCCGAATTTTTCACATTTTTCTGAATTTTTGACATTTTTCTGAAAAGTGACATTTCTCTGAAAATTTGACATTTTTTCGAAAATTTGACAATTTTCAAACATTTGGCATTTTTCTGAAAGGTGACATTTCTTCGAAAATTTGACGTGTTTTCGAAAATTTGACATTTTTCTGAAAGTTTGACATATTTCTGAAAAGTGACATTTCCCTGAAAATTTAACATTTTTTCGAAAATTTGACATTTTTCTGAAAAGTGACATTTTTCCGAAAATTTGACGTTTTCCTGAAAATTTGACATTTTTTAAAAATCTGACATTTTTCTGAAAAGTGACATTTCTCCGAAAATTTGATATTTCTTGGAAATTAAAAAAAAAATTTCGTGACTCGTCTTGTAGAAATATTTTTTTGATATCATCATCAGTTCGCCTGTTATAAGAATTTTATGCTTTTACGACGTCATCAGAACGTAGGTGTATTTTTAATTCACTCGTATTCCATCCATCTACAATATTTCCATCTACGTTTCAAACTTTAATTGGATGTTTCCAATAGTTAAGTCGATATCTGCACCAGTTTCTAAGAATTTTTCTTATTTGTGACGTCATGTGACGTAGGTGTATTATTAATTCACTCGTAATCCGTCCGTCTACAATATTTATACCTACGTTTCAAATTTCAGTTCGATATCTTCAACCGTTCCCGAGTTATCAGCCGAAATCACTGAACACCTCTGTCATTATTAGAATATCACCCTGTACATTGCACTGCTTTGAGGACAAAACAAGTGAAATTTTTGTTTTTTAATTTTTTTCACGGAAACCAAATCGAAAAAGTGCAAGTGTGATATATCGTTGAAATCGGAATTTTTACTGCTTTTCAATGGTTCAATTACAAATTGTAAGTAATCATAAAATAAGCAACTTGTTGTGCCAAAACGGCACTAAACGTAATCCGATCTTAACCAAAACCTTTTCAGATCTTCTGGAGCACTAAAGAAACCCTCATGCAAAATTTCATCCAAATTCGTTTAGTAGCTTCGCCGCTATCGTGCTAACATACATACACACACACACACACAGACATTTTTCAAAAACAACTTTTTTGGGTTTCTGGGACCTCAAAACGTAAAGATTTGATGTTATCTCAATTTTCGATTTTGGACTAATTGTAGTAACCTCCCACAATTTTATTGTGGGGAGGTTAAAATGGCGTCGCGAAAAATCGACCCTTTTTTCTTAATAAAAATGCACGCCAATGAAATATGTTTCGTTTTACTTGAAAATAATATAGTAAAAGTTTTTAATACCCCGATCATTTAATTGAAATTGGATGACTAATAACTGAGCTACCAAGAGTGTTATCGAGAAAAGCGGGACACACTGTATATTCAATCTGTAATAATTGCTACTGCAGCTCGTGAAGTTCAATATCTACCATAATTCAAATCTCCACTTATAGAAATAAATTATAGGCATTCCATTTAAAAAAATTGAGAAAAATAATAATGAAATATCAAGAAATGTAAACAAATATTTTGAACACCCGGTATAATAATAATTTATATCAATAATGTTTTGCAGTAAATACATCATTATCAAATATCCTACATTTTTAGAAAAAACAATTAATAAATCGGCAGATATGGCAATCAAAAAAATGTTTGTAAATTGCCAAAAAAAACACAGGAAAAGAACCATAACTTGGGAACGCTGCATCCGATTGGCAAAATGTTTTAGGGTATAATACAGGACCCTTGGAGGCTTAACTGGCGTCAAAAAAATACAGGGTGTTCCATTTAAAAAAATTATACTTTTTTGTGTAACTCTTCATCTTAAATGTGTCACACTGTATAACATCTGCCGATTATGTAAAAAAAGTATAAAACACATTTAAAGGCAGGAAAATGAATATGAAAATAGTTTTATATTTGGGAAACCAATAAACTAATATTCCATTCACAAACAGGGAAATGTTCAGAATGTATGTCTCATGCATATTGCAAGTGCGGATGTAAATATTTATCTAAAGGAATACTTTTCTTGTGTGAGGAGAGAAATAAGAGTTGAAGGCGTAAATGTCAAATATATTGCTTCTGTACGTTTGAAGTTATTTTAATGTTATTGCACTGTAAAGTAATCTCTATTATTTGAAACGTGGCAATATAGTAAAATCACCATACCGTTGTGATGTACACTGCTAGGAAATTTAACACACTTTCTTATCTAAAGTAAAGGCACATTGTTATTATATGGAATGTAAATTTATTGTTTTCCCCAATGCCTTCAATAAATTGGTTAATACTTACCAGGTACTTTAACAAAAAATAATAAACATTCCTGAAGATATGAATTTTGTTGAATTATGAAGGTTATATTTGTTTCACTCATTCTAGCAATCGAAATAGTTATTTCTCTTAGATATTCACAAATGATCTCCCTAGTGCTTAAATTATATCCTAATTATTTTTCGGTATCTCGATTGTTGTGAAAATTAAATAAAGAAATAAAATATTGGAGTGAAATTTTTTGTCAAATGTCTGTCAATCCTTGTGATTAGTTAAATGGTTTCCGGATTTTCTTCCAGGTTGACTACTTTCAATACTTGACGTTTCTACCATCTTGTCCGTGGTCTTCTTCGTGTTAGAAGAAAGTGCAAGGTTTTAATTTCGTTTTTAATTGGTTTAAAAATTAAAATTTCTATGGAAAAGCAATTAAAATCTTGCATATTTGAACCTGGCACTTTTATCTTAAACGTCATTGTAAGCAGTATAATTTAGCTTTGTATATTGACTATGTATAACGAAATCAACGTAATTAATTACTCTCAGACCTTTGGGATACGTAAATACATAGAAGGCATCACATGTATACGTCTCGCCTGTTCTTGTTAGTTTTGATAATAATGTAAATATTACGTTGGTTTTTTTGATATATGCTGAATTCATATTACCTTACATTTACGTTAATTTAACCGAATTATTGATTTTTCCATAAGATACGTGTGCAGATTACCTTTCCTTCTAAATTAAACTTCATGTAATTTACACATACCATTGTGCCTGCTGGTTTTATTTCATCGTCCTCAATCGTTTTCCTTTTAATTAACTATTACGTGTAGGTCTTTGCCCCTTCTACACATAATCTAGATGATCTAGATTTCAATTACTCTGACATTTGCAATTAGGAAAACAACCATATGGGTATTTACAAAGTTTCCATTATAGTCGTAATAGAAACTTATGTAAATCAAGCACAAAAAATAAAGTTGAGAAAGATTTGAAAATATAAACTGGTTTAACAGTAGACTACTAATTGTCGGGGAGCCCTCCCTAGCTGTACGTGCCCCCCGCCGATCCTTGGGGACAATGTTTTTCATAAAGATTAAAGCCTAAGGAACAATTTAAGACATGTCCTAAAAAAAAACTGGCTTGTACTTTCAAAATGGCGGCCATATGTTAAGAAAAAACTGTTGCCGATGTTGTTTTTGTCATTTAACACAAAAAGTAAAAAAGATGGACAAAAACTTTTTTCACAAAAAACAACGTGCATAAAATTTTCTACAATTTTGTATCTATACAATATTTTGATAGGAGTTACCATTTTCCAGATAAATGAGTCCAAAATTAAAAGAAAACATGGAAAGTCATATATCGGTAAATCACTTAGAGGAAATAACTGTGACAATTATTGTAAGGCGTATAATATAACTTTATACTATTAACGTAAAAATTAAATAAAATAAACTGAAAAAAAAATTAATAATAAAAATAATATTATAATTTGCATATCTCGAAAACGGTAACAGTGGTATCTGGAAAACGGTAACTCCTATCCAAATATTGTATAGGAACAAAATTGTAGAAAATTTTATGCACTTTGTTTTTTGTTCAGAAAGTTTTTCTCCATCTTTTAGTTTTTGTGTCAAATGACAAAAACAATATTTGCATTTTTTTTAAACGGACGCCATTTTGAAAGTACAGCCAGTTTTTTTTTAGGACGTGCCTTAAATTGTTCCTTAGGCTTTAGTCTTTATGAAAAAAAACATTGTCCCCGAGGATCGGGAGAGTACACGGACAGTTATTGTTACAAATATTGTATAGGAACAAAAATGTAGAAAATTTGATATACTTTTTGTGCAGAAAGTTTTTCTCCATCTTTTTTAGTTTTTGTGTTAAATGACAAAAACCATATTTGCAAATTTTTTTTAAACGGTTATAAAAAACATTGTCCTAAAGGATCGGGAAGGGGGGTTGCACGGACACTTAGGGTGGTATAAATTTTACAAAAACATTTTTCATGGCTTTTGGGTGCTATAGTAGAGTGCTCGGTGCCCAGATATACGGATAAAAATAAGTTCTGTAAGGGTTTCGTTGTTAGAAGCTGAATTTCATATAAAATTAATGATGAATCACTATGTTTCAAAATCTCAAAGCCGTCAAAAAATGTCCTACTCAAAAGGTCATTGTAATCAAAAAACGAGTTATTTCTTAGTGAATTAGGTGTTTTGATATTTCTACTTTTGAGTAATAGCAAATCCTTTTAACCACGAAGAGAACTAGTCAAAATAAGTAGATTTTCGAACAGACCCACCTCGAGAAATCATGCCTGCTCCCCCTGCCCCCCTCAAAGGGGCTGCCTGTATCTGCCTATATTTTTTTTTTTTCTCAAAAACGGTAGGAGCTAGAGGAATGATCTTGGCGCCATTCGATAGAGTATAAAATTTTGCATAAGACCCTCCATTTGCTTTTTGATATATTTTTTTTAAGTCCCCATAGCAAAAAAAAGGGTGAGGAGCCTTCCAACAACGACACATGTTTGACTATACGTCTAAAACGGCCCAATAAATAAAAATTCTACAAGATATAAAATTGATTGGTATATTATTTGTATATGTTATTTGTTTATATAAAGCCGTCAGTGGCGTACAAAGAGAAAGATGCACATGTGCATAATGAATTTATTTAAAATAAGTTATTATTGTTGTTAAAAACAATAATAATGTAATAATTTTGAATACGTACAATCAATATTTTCGCAGTTTGTAATAACAATAATAAATTATTTTAAATAAATTAATAAAATTGTGATTAGAATCATATCAAATGGTATCAAATTTTTCTTAATATTTCAATTGATAATAACCCTAGTGCTTAGTTTTCATTTATTGCAGAAAATTTATAAGTTTATCCTTTTATATTTTCAAATTATGACCTTATTGATAGTATAAAAACGGAATATTTAACTTCTTTCGCATGTCAAATCAAACGCCTATTTTGGTTTATGCAGTTATCAAGAGTGTATTTTTTATATAATTGTGCTCAGAGAAACTAATGTCAGTGCCAAAAACTTGAAAAAGTTTGAAACAAGAAAATATGACAAACGTTAAGACTTCTTCTGCTAATAATTTTAGAAACCAGATTTTGACTCCCTCAGACACCCATTGAGAACTTTTCTTATTATTTTGGACTAGGAAATTTACTCGCCAAAAATTATATTTTTCCTACACCTTGTATGATTTAACACATCGTCAACAGCAAATATCACAAAAAGCATCTAAGTTACGTTAAACGTGCTGCTTAACGTGACGGAAGTGTCAGTTTTTTGGCCTTTCGGCCGATCAATCATAGTTGGTGCCGTTTCTTCCCAGCCTGGCACTAGAACGTAAAAGTAATCAAGACTCGTTAATCAGCTGTGCTGCCTCACAGATACTGCAGTTTTTCACTTACTTACCCGTCAGCTGTGATTGCGCCAAGTGTAATTATTTGTTGCTAGTTCAGTGAGTCAAGAGAGTTCTGAATTTTATAAACGACTCGTTAGTCAACTTGTGAAGTTTCGCAGAGGATGCAGTTTTCTACTCATTTCGCCCTCGGATTGGGATTGTTAGTTACACAGACACACAGAAAAGTGTCATGTACCGGCGACCAAATCACCACACTATTATGCATTTTGATGAATCGGAATCTGACGTTATAGACTAGTAGATGGTGACAGAAAATCAGAACTGATAGCCTACCGTCAAGTAATATAGGCAATATTATCTATACAATAAAGCGCAATTTTTGGTACTTTCAAGGTTTGCCCGCATGCACGGGATGTAGGAAACGATTTCCGGTTTGCATAAAAAAAAACAATGTTTTCGACTGATACACTACCGTCTGCAAAGTTCATAATTCGAAATTAAAGGAATAAAAATACGTCGGAAGCGCTTTTGCAGACAGTTCTGTCATGCACCAAACCTTATATAGGGTACTCCAAAATGTATCTGGAATGACGCATTATTGTAAGTGAATATTAATAAATGCTTGTTGTTGTTGCATTGCAATCCAAACGTCCCGTGTTCGAATCCCACAGGTTGGATATTTTTTTTCATACAATTTTTTTCACAACAAAGATGGTATCACAAAATTTAGGATGTCCAAAAACTAACATTATTTATAAGAAAACTGCGAAGAGTATCCTATAGAATGTGTAACAATTATATATAAAAAGCTCAGTAAATTGGTGAAGAGTACGTTTTTAGCTTGTTTACTGTCTGCAACTTGGTAAAAAGAAAGATTATTGATTCAAATATGCAATTATTTAGTTTGCAGACAATGCGCACATGCACGAGAGTCGCAATAAAGTGTCAAAAATATTGAGCAACGCATCTTTGCCTAAGCACCAAGCTTAAAAATTGAGGAGTATGGCTGGTGCAAATCGGAGGACTGTTTGATAGAGATGAAATGCCACAAACCGTCAAAGAAATTTTTGTAGCTGATAACGACAACGGTACGAAAATACCGTAGTTTTCTTGTTAATTCCAAGGAATTTCAAATGCTGATTAATTTTTAAAATTACTGTCGCAATTACCAGTAACAGTGTGGTCGAGGAGGATAACGAACAAATAATGCTCACCGACAACAATGCTGATAATGATTCAGATGAAGAAAACTTGTTTTTAGAACATATCAGTGACAGCGAGGAAGATATGTATCATTTCACTGAGGATCAGTGGTTGAGAATGATGAGGTTGAAGAAGAAACAGACGGCGAACAAAATTTTTTATAAATAACAATTATTATTATGATAATATGTATAAGATTTTTGTTACAACTTTAATAAAATAATATTTTTTCAATTGAATTTAACTACGACTCGAATTATCGATCAACTTTATCGAATACCAGCACTAATTCTGGTCCGTCTGCATCTGCATGTTGTCTGCTCATCCGAAAAAAATATACTTGCTTAAGTTAGCTTACACAATTTTGTGTTGCAGAAGGTAAAGAGTTGTTTTTAGTGCATAACGCACACGAAGAGATATCAAACGGAATTCGCCGAGTTTTGACTCTATTGTGGCTCTCGTGCATGTGTGCATTATCTGCAAATTGAATAATTGCGTATTTAACCCAGTAAGCTTTCTTTGTACCAAGTTGCAGACGGTATAGATAGTTGTTTTTGGTACATTCTGTGGTTTTAGTGCATGTGCGCATTGTCTGCAATTTAAATAATTGCGTAATCGAATCAATAACCTTTCTTTGTACCAAGTTGCAGACAGTTAATAATCGGTAAAAGTTACCCCCATTTTCTTACAAGTTTATAGAATTCAATGGACAACCGTGCATATTGGATTCGTCTGAAAACGTTGTTTACAATAGTTTTGCAACTAAATTTTCTAATAAACTTATAATTAAACGTTAAACAATTGTTCAAAGTTATAAAAAAAATAACAAGTTGACATGCGCACAATATGGTGATATGCATATCGTAAACGTCTGCATCTTTCCCCTACTCGTCTTCATGAACCAGAATCATCATTTTGTATTGTTTGCAGACGGTAAATTATCATTTTTTTTTTTTTTACTAAAATTTGATACATTTTGGAGTACCCTATATAAGGTTTGGTGCATGACAGAACTGTCTGCAAAAGCGCTTCCAACATATTTTTATTCCTTTAATTTCGAATTATGAACTTTGCAGACGGTAGTGTATCAGTTGAAAACATTGTTTTTTTATGCAAACCGGAAATCGTTTCCTACATCCCGTGCATGCGGGCAAACATTGAAAGTACCAAAAATTGATCTTTATTGTATACATAATACTGACTAAATTACTTGCAGACGGTAGGCTATCAGTTTTGATTTTCTGTCACCATCTACTAGTCTATTAGAATGGCTCCATCACATCTCAAAAAATAGCTAAATATCCACCAACAATACGCTTTCTTCGGGTTTTACCTGATGTGTTCGTAAAAGTAATTCAAAGCAACGTATTAAACTCTTCGCAAAAACGAAGAGTACTTTATATTTGATCGGCACATTTCTAAAATCGTAAATATCGCTCGTAGAGAAAAAAATTTCATATCATTGTGTTAGTGAACGAATTCTGAACAACTTTCAAAATGTCCGTCCGTCCGTCCGTCCGTCCGTCCGTCCGTCACGTTTCTTGTAAGCATGATAACTTAAGAAAGGAAAGTCCGATTGTATTAAAATTTGGAAAGTAAGTTAGTGTTAGCTAGAGAAAGAACCCTATTGTTTTTGGGGAAAATCGATCAGTAAATAAAAAAGTTATTAATTATTTAATTTAAAAAATATATTATCTTAATTTTTGTCGCTTGTACTTAAATAGAAATCTTGCGAAATGTTATTTCCATAATATATTTTTTGTTTTGTTTATGAATTTTACTAATATATATTTCATAAAAATATATCTGAGTTGAAATATGTATGATTGTCGAAAGATATATATCACAGACAATCACTTTTCGTAGCAATATGTGATGGTGCAGCGGCTAAAGTTTTGCGTTGCAATCCTCCCTCTACCATAACCTGCCTCTACCCTACCCTTTATCTTTCACCAACTTTACATCTTTAACCCCTTTCCCCTCTTTTTTATGTTTGTACAATTTGTTATTTTTATCCTTTTTGCTCTTTTTGTTTCCTTTTTGTTTCTCCCAAATCCCCTCTAGGCCGAAAATTCATCTAAATCATAACTTTTTAAACCATAATCCTATTTTACCTTCCTTGCCGGCAGTCACACTGCAAGGTCGGCATTTGCTCGAACGGGTTTTTTCGTTTGGTTCTGTTTTCCCGTATCAGCAACCAAAAATTTCGTAAAGTGAGTTTAGTCATCTATAGTGTTTATTTCTTAAATTAGTTTTAGGCCCATGTGGCCACATATTCTCATTTTAATTAGCTCTTAAGTCTACCTAAGGCAGATAGGTGTTGCTAACCTTACAATTACACAGCCCCACAAAAAAAAAAGTTCTGTGCCAGAGACGTGAATACATAGATTTTGTGTATTTTTTATGCTGAATCCGAATCCGTAGCCAAAAATAGAGGTTACCCAGGTAGTTTTTTAGTAAAACCCAAAAACATCCCCTAAAATAGTGTGGGGATCTCAACATAGATTACTCAAATAATTCCTTGAATAAAAAATTTTTAGAAGATTTATTCATGACATACGAATTGTTGTTAAATTAGATGAACCAACAAGAATCGGAAAAAACTCAAGTGGCGATATCTCAAAATCGTATATTGATTACCTAGTATGTAATATGCCAATCGATACTTACAACTCGTATATTTTTGACCCAAGCATTGCAGATCACTTGGCTCAAATCCTTTCGTATAAAGACTTGCCATCACAAAAAAATACAATGAATGAATCTAAACACTTAATTTCTTATGGATGTATTTCGGATGATAATATTGAACAATTAAAATATTCTTTAAGTCTGGTAGATTGGACTGAAATTTATACGAGCAATATTGATAAAGCATTCGAAAATTTTATTTCTATCTTTTTAAAATGTCTCGATTCATCTTGCCCCCTTATTTATAAGCTTTGTAAGGATAGTACTGACTTTCATAGTACAAAAAAGTGGTTAACACCTGAAATAATTAGACAGGAGCTGATCTGCGAGATTTATTCTTATTAGTAAAATCATCACAAGATGCGGATATCTTAAACTATTACAAAACTCAAAGAAAAATACATAATGAATCAATTAAATCTGCAAAAAGGCAATATAATATATGCAAAATGGAGAATTCTAATAACACATCAAAAGAAATTTGGCAAATAGTAAACTCCACTTTAGGGAGAAGAAAGAAAAAAAGTGAAAAAGTTGCCATAAATATAAATGGGAAAATCTCGGAAAACCCAATAGAAGTCACAGAGTATCTAGCTAATTATTTCTCTCGCGTCGCAGAACAAAAAATAAAAAAATCACTTTGGAGACCATATTTCACCTGATTGTACTACAAGTAATATATTTGAGAGATCCTTTTTCATGGCACCTGTCACAGTATGGGAAGTAAGGGACGTAATTCAACAATTAAACAATAAAAAATCGAGCGGTGTGGATGGAATATCTTCTAAATATTTGAAAAGTTGTTGTGATCTTATTATCGAACCTTTAACTTACTTAATAAATTAATCTTTTGAAAAGGGACAGTTTCCATCAATCTTAAAAATAGCCATTGTCTTGCCAATTTTTAAAAAGGGTGATTTAAATGATCATGAGAATTATAGGCCAATATCCCTGTTGTGTATAATATCAAAAATTTTGGAAAAAATAGTATTGAATAGAATTACAAACTTCTTATTAACAAATAAATTACTTTCAGATAATCAGCACGGTTTCAGAAAAGGGAAATCCGTGGAAACTGCATCAGTTCAATTTCTTCAAACCATCTATGATGAGTTGGATAAGAATAATTATGTGATCGGCTTATTTTTCAATTTAACTCGAGCGTTTGATACCATTAATATTTCGTTTGTTCTAAAAAAAATGTTTTCCTTGGGTATCAGAGGAACTACTCTAGAGTGGATCAAATCTTTTCTAACGGATAGAAAACTAAAAGTGAAGATTGACGATAAAACATCTGAAGAATATAACGTTAGTATATGAGTGCCTCAGGGATCGGTCCTAGGACCTCTCATCTTCTTGCTTTTTATAAATGATCTTCCCAAAAATATATCCCAAACGACAATAACCATGTTCGCAGATGATACATCAATGATAGTAACAGCTGCTGATGTAGAAACCTTGCAAACCACTGTCAATATAGTTGTAAAACAGTTCTATGAATGATGTAACAAAAATACATTAATATTAAATTTAGCAAAAACTGAATGTATATTTTTTTCCAAAAGGAAAACATTATCGGAAAATTTTGCCGTTCATATTTCAGACCTAAATCTAAAACCTACGAAAGAAGTTAAATTTCTAGGAATTTACTTGGATTGTAAGCTATGTTGGGAGAACCATATAAACGAATTAGTCAAGAAACTAAATAAGGCATGTTTTGCATTAAATCAGCTTAAACCTACAATGGACATCAGACATTTATTAAACGTTTATTTTTCTTTGGCCTACTGCCATCTATCTTACAACATTATATTATGGGGCCAATGTGTTGATATACAAAGAGTGTTTGTCTTGCAAAAAAGAATGATAAGAATTATCTTTAAAGTTGGGCCAAGGGATAGCTGTAAGAATTACTTTATAAATAATAAATTATTGACTGTGCCATCTATTTATATTTTTTCAGTACTGAAATACGTGAAATTAAATCTGAAAGATTTTGAACTGAATGGTGACAATCATTCTCACAACACAAGGTGTCGAAATTTATTAAGATCTCCTCACCATGCAACAGCTCTTTACGAAAAATCACCACATTATAATGCAGTTGCTCTCTACAATAAATTGCCGGATGATATTAAAGGTGTCAATTCGTATAAATTATATAAAGACAAAGTTAAAACTTTTTTAATTGAAAATTGCTTTTATACTGTAAATCAGTTTTTTAATTTGTAATTTTTTTTCTTGTGTATTGGATAGTTACTTATCTTTAAATATATGTGTTTTATGATTTTTTAAATATTTTAAATTTTAAATTTTAATGACTATTCTTAAATTGTAAATATTCACCTTCTTTCTACATTATACCTTATAGTTTGGGGTATGAATGAAATATTATCTCTTTTTATTGACGTTCACATCAATTGTAAAATTGCACAGTGATTAAATAAATTATTATTATTATTATTATTATAGAGTGATACGATACGGTAAAGCTTTATAATGAAATGCAACAATTTGTAAATACTTTGAGAAAACATTTTAAAATAAGATTTTGAGCATTAGAAAGAAATATATGCAAATTAAATCCATGCCCACCCCTACGCGGGGTAGTCTATGTATTGAAGCATTATTTGACGAGTTTCTTGTAAATATTTCGTGCAAAGACGAGATTAACTTCCCCCGTTTTCGAGGGTGCTAAACGCGATGGAAGTGGTGGGAGAAGTTTTTGACCTCCGAAACCCCCTGAAACAGCCAAAAACCACCCCTTTTATGGGGATCTCTTTATGTTTTCATATATAATCGGATCTGGAGAGTGATTTATTGACGGGTTATTCTTGAAACAACATGGAAGGAGGTTAAAGAGTAAGTGTAATCCAGAGGGCAGGCCTAGATGGTTGATTAAAACCTCCACTCACGAGGGGTGGAAAGTCTTTTTTTTTTCAAATGATTCGGTTCAAACGCTTATCCCCCGTTTTCGGGATCGCTGATCATGGGAAAAATATTTATTTTTAGCTTCCCTCAAACGGGCAGAAATCACCACTCACTCACCAGAAAGCATGCTATCCAGGATTTACAGGTATTTCAGCACATGATCGTTATTCCTGTGCATATCCCTTCAATTTTCACGGAAGAGAAGGTGGTAGCGACCTCGGGAGTTGTTTCAACCCTTCCAAGGGGTGTAAAATTCTATTATATTTTTATCGTGATCAGCGCCTGCGAAAACGGGGAAAGGTGTATTGACCATCCAAAATGTAATTAATGAATTTTACACCTCTTGGAAGGGTTGAAGCAACCCCCGAGGTCACTACCACCTTCTCTTCCATGAAAAATGAAGGGATATGCACAGGAATAACGATCATGTGCCGAAAAACCTGTAAATCCTGGATAGCATGCTTTCTGGTGAGTGAGGGATGATTTCTCCCCGTTTGAGGGATGAGGAGGGGTTGGAGCTAAAAATGAATATTTTTCCTGTGATCAGCGACTCCGAAAACGGGGGATAAGCGTTTCAACCGAATCACTTGAAAAAGAAGACTCCATCCCTCGGGAGGGTTTAATCAACCCCCTGCTAACTGGATTAAAACTACTCTATAACCCCTTCCATGTTGTTTCAAGTATAATCCGTCGATAAATCACTCCCCAGACCCGATTATATATGAAGACATAAAGAGATCCCCATAAAAGGGGTGCTTTTGGGCCGTTTCAGGCGGTTGCGGCGGTCAAAAACTTCTCCTACAACTTCCATCGTGTTCATCACCCTCGAAAACGAGGGGAAGGTAATCTCGTCTTTGCACGAATATTTACAAAAAACTCATCAAATAATGCTTCATTTCATAGACTACCCCTCGTAGGGGTGGGTATGGATTTAATTTGTATATATTTCTTTCTAATGCTCAAAATCTTATTTTAAAATGTTTTCTCAAAGTATTTACAAATTGTTGCATTTCATTATAAAGCTTTACCGTATCACTCTATTTTAGGGGATGTTTTTGCGTTTTACTAAAAAACTACCTGGGTAACCCATATTTTTGGCTGCGGATTCGGGTTCAGCATAAAAAAATACACAAAATCTATGTATTCACGTCTCTGGTACAGAACTTTTTTTTTTGTCTGCCTGTGTTATTCTTAAGCCAAATCAGACCTACCTCGCCCAGCCCCACACCCACCTCGGCGATGTTCGCCGTGATTGGCTGGCTCCGAGGCTAGGATCTGATGCGACATGTAATACTGAAAAAACTAAATAAAATCTTGTTGAGCTTGTTAAGGTTGAGCGTTGCAATCCAAAGATCGTGTGTTCGAATCCCACACAGGTTGGATTTTTTTTTTCATATAATTTTTCACAACAAAGATGGTATCAAGATGTCCAAAAACTAACATTATTTACAAGAAAACTGCGAAGAGTATCCTATAGAATGTGTAAGAATTATATAAAAAGCTCAGTAAATTGGCGAAGAGTACGTTTTTAGCTTGTCTGTATGTATTTTGATGCGTCAATTTCAAACCTTATAGTACAGTAAGCAAAGCAGTAAAAATGGTAAAATTCCCGACCCGAAAAGGATGAAAGGAATTTCCTTAATTTTTTTTGCAATATGCTCTATAAAATACGTACATCAAAATCTGTATTGTCGCATTACCTGCTACTTCTAATTTTACGACTAAATTCACGAAAATCCATAAACTTGTTTTTGAGGTTGCTGAATATGACTGTGAGGTCAAAACTTATGAGACGAAAATATTAAGGGTTGAAACCACCCTTAAATACTGAAAAATTAATAATTCTATTGTTACAAATAAATTCACGAAAATCCATATACTTATGTTTTTTTAGGTCGCTGAATATGATTATGAGGTCTAAATTCTTATGAGTTCTAAAAGACAATGGTGGATTAAAAAAGAGTATAGTAATATGTCTAATTTTATTAAAAATACAAATTGATATAAATAAATCAAATTAACACAAGTAAGTAAACTAATTAAACAACATTTTTAATCTGCACTCTAAAACATGCTAAAGTGCAATACAACCTGCTTTTTCTGCATATTCTTCTAAAAGTAGATGACTATTGCTCGTTTCTCTACCCACTATGGTCATTTAAAATGCTCGTACAAACTGAAAAGTTTCAACATTATTTCAAACTGTCATGTCTCTGGAACAGTTTGTCGTAGGAAAAAAAAAACCCAAACTCTTCGTTTTTTTATAAGCTTCATTTAATTCTCATATCATGTTTTTATCAATTTTATATTTTTTGAGATATTTCAAACTTAAATACATAATTTTCGTATGCGCTCAAGCACCATCTTTAAACCTTTATATCTCTGAGAGTTTGTCGTAGGAAAATAAAAAAAATCCAAACTATTCGTTTTTTTATAAACTTCATTTTTGTACTCTTACTATTTTTTATAAAAAAAAATATTTTCTGGGCAATTTCAAAAAATTATGAACATTTTCATTATTGAAAATGGGTACAGAATGAAAAATAATTATTTTAAGAATTCTAAAAAATTTGAGCTGTTAGTAATAATATATATTAACAATATCTAGAAGGATTAAAAAAAAATTGAATTACTTAACAAGAAATTAGAGCAATAAGACTTAAAAAAAATGACGCCTAAATTTTTAAATACGTTACTTTTTTGTTTGTAACTTTTATAGTTTTCATTATAAAAAGTCGTAATACGTCTCAATCAAAAGAAAATTTTAATACCTTTAATTTTTACAAGAATAAAAATTTTTCTCGTAGTTGTAGATTTTGAATAATTTTAGATTTTAACGTCGTATCTATTTTTTGAACCTTTCGGCGCCATTTTGAAAATGCCATATTTTCAAAACTAAACATCGGAAAAAAAAAGAAAAAACCGGATTCGATTTGTTTTCGTAAAAGCTTTAATTTTGAACCCTTGCATTGTTTTATTAAAGTCCAGATTTTTCGAGTAATTTAAAAAAAGAACGCCTAGGAATTCTGATTTTAGGGGGGTTAAAATTGCAATTTTCAGTTCTCAATATCTCGAAAAAATATGCATTTTAGTAAAAAAAGTGTATTTCTTTCTTATAATTTGATTCTTTATCAGATTATATGTATTTTTTGTTTTTTTTTTTGCTACAATCCCTAAGAAGCAGAAAAATTGACAATATAGATTCTTATATACATATTTTATTAAGCATGTTGAAGAAAAACATTTGGAAATTCATTACATCGTTTTCGGGCTGGGATTTAAAAGCTTCACTTACTGGACTATTGTTTTAATAAATATTTTACATTGAAGTGCCACTAGGTTGAATCAACGAACGCAGCATTTTTTTTAGTGTATGTCTCTTAAACCTTCAACTTTTCTCCTTGAAATTTGTTATCGACTATTTTAGTGAAATTATACGTGAATTTTCTCAACCTAACTTCGCCAGCCTGTCTACTACACGCCAAATTTTCTGGATTTGTGTCACATGAAATCACAGCTGAGCATTTAAGCCAAATGGGCTAACGACAGAAATGCATTCTTGGCGAGGACAGAAAATGTGCTCCTGCGGCGACGAAATCCGGCACGTCGTGTACACGGTCTGGGCCCACTGAAATGTAAGCCGGTACTTGACTTTCCAATTTTGTTTAAATTGCAGCGTCCCATAGACAATCTGTGGTTTTATATATTCAGCGCTGCTGAAGCGCCTGTCGCTGCACCGGAACGACTAGCGGCTGGCGTCGTGACCGCAAATTAAAATTTACTGCAAAGTTAAGCTTAGCAGGACAGGAAAGTCGATGATATCGCCGACCCGATCGAAAATGCTTTATTTTTCCTCAGGAGTTTTCCGATGAAAGTATGTGTTCGGAATGCTGTTTAAATTAAATCGCCACTTTAATCATACATGCATACCTAAACAGTAGGTCCTTAACTTGGTTATAGAGACAACCTATTAGATAACGTCATTTTACACAATGTGGGCTCAGAAACTGTGGGTATAAACATGATACAAAAAGTTCCTCGTGTGAAAATTATGCCGAAAAGTTCATTCGAACATCAATCGGAAACATTGCTGCTGAGATGGAGGAAGATTGAGCCTGATTTTTGTTTTATAATGTTCTAGGACAAATTCAGTATTTCGTCACCTTGGAGTTATACTGTTGTATGTCGCATTTTTGTCGATTTCAAGTTGTCACCATAACAAAGTTGTATGTAGCCTAAACTTTGCAAAGTTTTAAAAGTGCACATAGCCTCCTAAGATGTAGGAAACCAAAAATACATAGTTGTGTCGGGGTGAAACAATTATTTTTTGCAGTAACTCAAAAAAAAAAAAAGATAATGTTACACCAGTATAACTCGAAGGTGACGATTTGTTAAATTTTCAACAGTAGGCATAGCTAGAATGACACTTTCGACACTAGAAAAATGTGTCCTATTCTCTACAAAATAGTTTCTCGTCTCTAATAATTTCAAAGTTTTTTCTTGAATTCTTGAAATATTGGTTAATTATTCAACAAACAAACTCTTGAAAAATTTCGACACAAGCAGCTATATTCTGGTAATGTATACTCTATTTGGTGGACAAAGAGTAATACATCACGCAGACAAAGACTGGCCATGAGCGTACTACTTTTTTCCTTAACATTCATAAAAAACCGCTGCCCAAGGAATCACTACTTCCACATCCAGATTCTCTATCCAAGTCACTCACAACGAAAAAACTTTGTATGTGAAAATAATTGTTTATGGAACTTTAATAATATAATATTTGAAATCCTCTACCCCAAAAACCCATAAAACGATACCCCACATCGGTAGAGGGGGTGGGGGGTAGTGATAGGGGGGTGATAGTGGGGGGTGGATGAAGTAAAAAAAAACCGCTGCCCAAGGAATCACTACTTCCACATCCAGATTCTCTATCCAAGTCACTCACAACGAAAAAACTTTGTATGTGAAAATAATTGTTTATGGAACTTTAGTAATATAATATTTGCAATCCTCTACCCCAAAAACCCATAAAACGATGCCCCACATCGGTAGTGGGGTGGGGGTGGTGATAGGGGGGTGGTAATGTGAGGTGGATGAAGTAAAAAAAATATTTTGAGGTTTCTGGTTCCTGTACATACACTAAATCACAATTTTTTTTCATCCCCTTTAATAAGGAGGTGGGGGTGGTAATGGGGGTGGCTAATGCCAAAAATTTTTTTGAGACCTTAGCTTCTCTTATATATACTAAATACCAATTTCATGGACTCTTACCTGCTTGATTTACCCATTTACCCCAAATTTACCCCCCGACGGAACAAGATGAAAATATAATCTAGTTCTAGATCTCGTTAAAGTACATATGTGTACCAAATTTCAAGTCAATATCTTAAACGATTCCAGAGTAAACGTGCGCACAAAAAAAGTTACAAACAGACAGACAGACCAACAGACAGACAGAAATTTTGTTTTCGCTCAAACTTAAAATCTCGACGTTTCATGACATTTTAAGCCTATTTGGACAATAAAAATTTTTAAAAATTTTTTTGTCGTTGCTATACTTCCACTGGACGTGGAAGTAATATTTGGAGGTTTCTGGTTCCTGTACAAACACTAAATCACAATTTTTTTTCATCCCCTTTAATAAGGGGGTGGGGGTGGTAATGGGGGTGGCTAATGCCAAAAATTTTTTTGAGACCTTAGCTTCTCTTGTATATACTAAATACCAATTTTATGGACTCTTACCTGCTTGATTGACCTATTTACCCCAAATTTACCCCAATTTACCCCCAACCCTTCGACGGAACTAGATGAAAATATAATCTAGTTCTAGATCTCGTTCAAGTACATATGTGTACCAAATTTCAAGTCAATATCTTAAACGGTTCCAGAGTAAACGTACGCACAAAAAAGTCACAGACAGACCGACAGACAGACAGAAATTTTTTTTCGCTGAAACTTAAAATCTCGACGTTTCATGACATTTTAAGCCTATTTGGACAATAAAAATTTTTTAAAATTTTTTTGTCGTTACTATACTTCCACTGGACGTGGAAGTAAATTATACCGAGAAATCTAAATAAATCCATTTTATATGAAAGAAACGTCTGCTGTTTATCCGATTTTTTCCAGTTCTTAGTCTCGCCTCGTTATATGGCGGTTATGATTGTGAATAGACTTGAATACTTCAGAAAGATCAGAGATACGGTTCAGAGTGACACGGACAAGAACAGCTCGCCTCGTATTGAAAACCTAAACCCAAAAAGTCATACATAGTACTGGTATTTCAAATTTCTTTTCTAAATTGCTCATAAGCCATGTAAAATATAAATAAATATTTATTTCTTATAGCATCTTGAACCACGATTTGCATCTAAATAATCTTTTAATAAGTGAAAAAGTATAATTTTGACATCTTATTTATCGTATTTTTAGTGTATTCTATACTTTAGTAATTTTGTACTGTACTGTAGTGCTTAAGAACTGTACTGTACTGCAAAGAACATTTTTAGTGTACATTTCAAGATAATTAAGTACTTGAAAAGCGTTTGCTTGAGAAAATAATTATTGTTCTTTTTTTCAAAAACAATGTTCGTAAATTTCTTAAGTATTATATTATTGAATTAAACACCACAAGCAATGTTTCATTCTTTTTGTTTAAATGTATAGGTATATTTATTTAGCTAGCAATAATAAGATTTTAAAATTTGAAATAAATATATTAATTAGTAACAATCGATCAGTCTCGAAGGACCATAACATTTCGAAATAATATTCAAATATTCACTCAAGTACAGTGAGAAAGGTGCCTACCGTAATTCTTGCAGGAATTGGCTTTGCGGGGCCAGAAAGGCAGCTTCTTCGTCGCTCTCTAGTTCCTTGATGCACACAATCGCAAGCTTATCGATAAGTTATAATAAAGTTAAGAATTTATAACAGTAGCGAAGTTGTCAATAAATTGAACTATTGATATAGACCACGTGTCTCTTCTTTTTTCACATTTAGGCGCTCTCGGTCATGTTCAGCAGATGTACCAATCTCACTTAAATTTTACCCGAAATGAAAAAAAAAACAAGTAATATCTCTTTCTGTATCCCAAATCGCTTTGTTCGGGAGTGAGCTACAAATTTAGAGACAACGAGCGCATACCTCACTTACTAGGACATTGCTACTAATATCTTTTTTTGAAAAAATTCCAGTGACACTTCTGACATTCGAAACCGGAGTGAGAGCCAAGTATGCTTGTTCCTCTACCAAACAATCGTACAAAATATTAAATAAGCGTTTAGCACTTTTTATAAAAGCAAACAATCTACTAGTAAAATTCAGGATAGAATTTTGGAAATTAATTTTAAGATAATAGTATATTATTCAACGAGTGTGTAATGATGGCTATTACTCGCGAAGGTGACGTTTTCGGTATGAGTCGAAGGCGATTAGTCAAAGGTGCGTCATAATGAGATTGTTCATTATACGTTAGGTTGGAATTGTGACTATCATTATTCGGCAATTGTTACATGTATGCAAGGATTATGCGATAGTAATGGATAATATAATATTACATAATATATTCTATTTATTTTTGAGCCCAATGTCTGGAAGGTTTCAATATCATTTAATTAATACATATATCATTTGTATTACAAACAATACTGGTATGCTATGTAGACATTGGCGAATTGGTTTGGTATCGAATGTGACATGTCCCAAGAATCAGTTATTGTTATTGTATCGAAGCACATACATGACATGTTTAATCAATACATTGGAACCTGTATGGAGCTGGTAACATATGTGTGGCGTAATTACAGACACAGAGCTGCTGCTGTACGTTCGATCTATTAGATTATGACACGACGTTCCTTGAGGAATTCGAATTAAACTACCATGTGATCTAAATACGGAAGCTTGTACCAGACGGATAATTCGACAACGGTTGCACAAAAGTGATTATAGCAGTGAATCGTAATACGTATACAGTGTGTTCCACTCCTGAGTATTTCGAATGTACTTTAACGAATTGATTTTTTAGAATTGTAATACTAGTCGAGATCTACTGCCCTGAAACACATTTTTTTATGATGTGCCGATCACCCCCATGAAATGACAGTGATTGAGTGACCCGGGCATGGCCCAGAACTGAAACAGAATCAGTCCCAACAAGCACCAAAGTATGTATACTGTAACTACTCTCAATTAAGAAATTCAGTCTAAAGTGTTGCTACCAGGATAAATCATTACAAAGCTTGCCTGTGACGGAATGACACCGAAATCGTGCTTAATATTATTCATATAAGAGTTATAGTCAACCAGATATGTTACGGGCTTGTGGTAATCTACCTCAAACGAAAGTAGTCGATGGTCGGACAGAGTCACCATTTGAAGCATGCCACTTTAATTATTTTGACATTATTAAATTTTTCTTAGGTGGTTCTAGTCATTCTTGCTTTAATAATAATTTAATTCAAGGCTTGTTGGAAACTATTTGAAACGGAAAACAGTGAAATACCACATGTAAATATTGAACCAGTGCCCCGTAGTAGGAATAGCGTCAGTACAGACCACCTCCACCACTTTTTACTCAAGTGTCAGCCAATCAGAGAGCAAGTCACGTCCCCTCAGTAGGAAATTTAAACACGGCATTACAAGGATTTGAATCTCTCGCGTGGGTTTTCATCTACTCGACAATTATTTTCCATTCTGCCCACTCAGAAATGGTCCTTCTCCATCCTCTCACTTCCAATGACCTAATATCTTGCTCCACATCTTCAGTCCATCTTTTACGTGGCCTTCCTCTATGACTCTTCCTTACCGGCTTCCATTGCATTACTCTGTTTGTTGTTCTTTCGTTATCCATTCTTTGCACATGCCTGAGCCACTCCAATCTCCTGCCTTTTATGAACATAACAATGTCGGCTCCTTTGATCAGGTGGTCAAGTTCATCGTTCATTCTTATTCTCTATTAGCCCTTCCTCCTGGATTGGGGCCATGTATTCTTCGTAGAATTTTTCTTTCAAAGACTCAACTGGTTCACATCAGCACTGGATAATGTCCACGCTTCACATCCATTTGTAACTACGGGTCGTATCAAGGTTTTAAATATTTTAAGTTTCAAGCTTCAGCTTAGAATTTTGATTTGATTTATCAATGGAATAAATTAATAATTCAACATTGTCATGAACATTTTTTGCATTTTTTTTGAGTTAATCAAGAAAAACGCGTGTTGAATTTTGACTTGAGATTCGACGGTTGTGCGTCTGAAACTCTCCCACCTAAAACGCGAGAAAGCACTGGATAAAACTCCGTTAAATTTGATAAAGCTTAGGTAAATTGTTACTCAAAAAATGCCGCGTAAATCGATGTGTCGTAACAAAAGAACAAAGTTGAAATAGAATTAATATTTGAAAATAACAAATAGGTACAGAGTAAGTTAGTGACAAAACCGATTAGTGTGGTGCGTAAAGAAAGGAATATATAAACAAACAACCCCGGATCAGGCAATAAATAACAAGGATATATAAGAGCTAAGTACCAAGTTTACTTATGTTTTAATGATTTACAAGTGTCTGCTGCATAAAACCATTGAAGTGTTTAGGCCCAAACCATTGAAGAGTGTACATCTGTCGATACATTTATGGCAGAAATGGATTCTTGAAGTATGACTGTAATATCCCTGTGTAAACCTCCAAGTAAATTATTTTTTAATCATTGTAAAAGTTTTCAACTGAATTTAATTTGTATTATACCCGAGATGATCAATAACGCATTGTTCGTAAAGTAAGGTCATATAAATTTCTTATGTTAACCCGCAAATAATTCAATTTTTCATAAAAATACTCAAACGAATTTAATATAAATTAAACCCGTAATAATCAAATGCATTATAGAGCGGGAGCTAGGTGGCTTTTTCGGCACATCATCGTTTTATGTACTTTGAAATATTTTTATGGTTTAATGGATGATAACATTCATAAAATCGACTTCTGGCGAGGCACCTCCTGTCAGGTGCGCCACGAACACTGTCTAAAAATCAGTGAAATTATGTCATCGTTACAAGGCTCATTTTTTCGTGTGTACACATTTTATGTTTAGAATGAATAAAATAAGATCGCCAGAAAGTGTGGGCCGTCAGGAGGCGCAGCCAGAAAGGTAATAATGAAATAATACATCTGAGGCACGGTAGGAAGTCAAGTTAGCTGAAAGTGTTAAATTCCTATATATCTAAGAGCCTATGGTACTTTTGTTGACACTAAGAACTTTCTGGCGAGGCTATTCTATTGTTGAAGAAGCTTATATTTACGTTTTAAAAAGGAACCAAAACTTATGACAATGAGTTTAGAGTTCTGAGATGAAATATGCGAAAAAAAATCCCGTTTTCTTAAAAAATCCTAAACATTTTCTTTTTGATTAGCCTTACTGACGAGAGTTTCTTTCTGGGATTTTTTTTTCTGTGTTCAAGACATTTAAATAAACATGCTCAGACTAAAAAAAAGTTTGTAACGATCATGTTATATAACTCCGTTTTTTTACATCTTTGACCTTTCTGGCTGCGCCCCTGATGGCCCACACTTTCTGGCGATCTTACTTTATTCATTTTAAACATAAAATGTGTACACACAAAAAAAATTAGCCTTTTAACGATGATAATTTTTCATTGATTTTTATATCTTGAACCATGGCCAACTCGGCAAGCTGACATATGCCAGAAGTCGATTTTGTCGTTATTTAAGTCGATATAATTAATCAACGCATAGAAAATGCTTATAACGAAAAAGCCACCGCTCCCGCATCATTACACTCAAAGTATGGTCATAGCATTTTCAGGTGAAGTTTTGCATAGTTATTAAAAGTTATTCAAGCGAATTTAATTTTAAATTAAACCCGAAATAATCAACTCACAGCACTTCAGTGAAGGTGTGCATGGTGCAGGTTTCTTTCAGAAAAATGGCGTTTTCTAAGAAAATACACACATACGCCGATGATCTCCTAATCGCCGCAGAAAAACAACATATACTCAACTGCCTGGAAAACATGAAACCAGATCGGGACACATTTGGACTGAAAAGAAACTTCAAGAAAAGCCTAATAATGGAGTGAGACCCGTCAAAAAAAGAGAGTTGGTCCAGCGGAGAGGAAAACAGAATAGATGAATATTCCCTAAAGACACCGAACAAATTGAAGTACCTAAGGACAGACCAGACGAACTAACTGGAACGGAGAAAAACAGTAAAGGAGAGAATCAAAACGGCATACAGAGTCACAAGGGTAACCATACCGTTCATTGAGAAAAATAAACTATCATGGGACCTTACCAAATGTATGTACGTAGCCGTCATAAGGCCAACATCTGGAGTCAAAAACGCGGCAACAACAAAAGCCAACAGAAGAAGTTTTTGAGGCGAGCAGAAAGGGACATCGTCCAACTAAACAACAAGACGAAAACAGTGACACAAAACATCAACACTAAGAAATATAGGCAATGAAGTATTGGGGACATACACAAGGAAGGGACCCAACACATCTACCGAAGAAAGCGCTGGCACCGAACAGCAAGAAACTAAAAATAGGGGGACCATGCTACAGTGAAGAACAACAATTGGGAGGATCAGGATCAACAAATGAACACCACAAAAAATTGCAACGATATATACTCTACCACATTCAGAAACCGAGGAATCAGAAAACTCAGAAAAAGAAGATTTGAAGAAGTAGAAACACAAAAAGAGGAGCATAAACACTTCATATTACGACACAACGCGGCAATATATTTCACAGAATAGGCAGAAGTCCAGAATCAAAACACACAAACCTCACGACACAATGCGGTAACGCATCTCTCAAATGTCTACACCTCCCATCCCACATTCCTTTACCATGCGCCATGTGGTTCTCGGTGCTGGCAACAAGCATGACCTTTGTCCAACCCAGCGTGACGTAGCAAGCCCAGCTGTATACCTGGGAGTGGCAGCAATGCCTACCGCACGCTGGTAAATCAATCAATCAAAAATGCGCGTTGAATTTTGACTTTCAGGAAATGAAAACACTAAGTTTGAAAAAAAAAATCACTTGTCTCAAATTTACGGTTTTAAGACTTTTTGATAAAATACGTATTTTTCAAGATATTTGTAAAAAACAGTTTTTTAAGCTCTTTATATAACTAGATGTAGTGAGAAAAAAAACAGAATTACCAAGTCAACGAACGACATTAAAATAGATATTTGAGTGCAAAAATAAGAATAAATGATAGTCTGCAAGGCGATCCATTTTATCACATGTAGGTGTAAACTCATCGTAGACTATACTTACTATTATTTGGTAGAAATTAGAAATATGAAACTTTGTCCGACGTCTTTCAACATGTGATTTATAAGTAGCGAATATCATAAGGAACTCACTTTGCCTTCCATGTAGAAAGACTAATATTATTATGTACTAAGGTAAATAACAGGCAGTCTGCGTTTTTCAAGCGGCAGTGCTACAATATTATTCATAGCACGACAACAAACAACGTCGATTGAACCGTTTATTGAAGGTAATATGTCTTGTGGATAAAATACGCCATTTACTATTATATTCGCGTCACGCACATATGTTTGCATTCATCGTACAAGCGCTGGTACTTAAGATGCGACATGGTGCTTGGGCGTCATCATAATGTAATATGAGCTAATTTTCTTTGCCCGCCCTCCAAGTGACAGTTATTTGCATGTCACAAAGTGCCCCTACACTTATTTAGTGTATTAAACGGGTAAAATTCTTTCCCTGACAGTCTAAAAATAGCTCTTTTTTTCTTAATAGATTGTAGTGTGAACGAATATTGCGGGAAATGTCTGATAAACATATTATACTCGAAAAAGCTTCCTAGGAGCGGTGAAGCTTATTAAAATTGTGATAAAATCTGTTTTATACTTATACACGTGATACTAATGTTGGGATATCCGATATTCAGGTTATCAATTATCAGTTTGTCCTATCAATTTTCGAATTTTTAATAGAAAGAAGTAAAAAACAATAATTTTGGTGAATTTTATTAAAAAATTCAGGAAAAAGTTAAAAAGCTACATAAAATATGCGAAAGAAGAACCATGATACCTGGAGAGCTGTAAACAGTTGTTGACGGTTTTCAAAGTGATGAACACTCCTTAAATCCTGTCTCTGGAGCATGTCCCATGCAACTCTATTGGATATAAATCGGGGAATTGAGCTGGCCACGGCAGTTGATCAATGGCATTATCCCATGAAAATATTTGTACTGTCCTCGCAAGATCTGGTCGTGCATTATCATGCATAAGCAAAGATTTTCTTTAATGGCTGCTGCATATGGAAGAACAATTGTTCGGACTATTTAACATACCAATTGGCATTCAAAAAATTCTCTAGCAGAATGAGGTCGGTTCTTCCTGTAATACTGATTCCGCCCCACACCATTACAGTATCAGGGCTTTATGTTTTCGATCTTACCCCGTTGTATGCCTTGCATTAGCCTGTGCGTCACTGAACGATCTCCCTCTTGGATAAATATCAGTAGTGGTATCTATTCAAGGAAAGCTCATCTAGTTAGTTTTGGTTTTGGCCGTGAAAAAAGTCTGATTGAAGCATGCTCTAAAATAAACCCTAAACAGTCTATGATCTTTATAGATAGTCCTAAATGATGGTTATGTTTTTCGCAAATATGAAAACGAGGAGAATATGATGAGATTTGATCGGCATATTTCTAACGTTATTAGCGTTATTAACGTTAAACAAATCGAATGGTTTTTTCTTTTCTTTATCTCCGATGTTTAGTTTTGGAAATACGGCATTTTCAAAATGGCGCCGAGACGTTCGGAAAAAATATACGACCGCGACGTTAACTATGAGAAAATTTTTTAAAGGTATTAAAATTTTAAAAGTAAAAAAATAATAATATTTTGAGGTTTCTGGTTCTTGTACACACACTAAATCACATTTTTTTTTCATCCCCTTTAATAATGGGGTGGGCTAATGCTAGAATTTTTTTTGAGACCTTAGCTTCTCTTGTCTATACTAAATATCAATTTTATGAACTATTACCTACTTGATTTACCTATTTACTCTAAATTTACCCCAATTTACCCCCCAACCCTTCGACGGAACAAGATGAAAATATAATCTAGTTCTAGATCTCGTTAAAGTACATATGTGTACCAAATTTCAAGTCAATATCTCAAACGGTTCCAGAGTAAACGTGCGCACAAAAAAAAGTTACAGACCGACAGACAGACAGAAATTTTTTTCGCTCAAACTTGAAATCTCGACGTTTCATGTCATTCTAAGCCTATTTGAACAATGACAATTTTTAAAAAAATTTTTGTCGTTACTATACTTCCACTGGATGTGGAAGTAAAAGCAGGTAATGCGACAATATAGGTTTTGATGTATGTATTTTATAAAGCATATTGCAAAAAAAATTAAGGAAATTCCTTTCATCGTTTTCTGGCGGGGAATTTTACCATTTTTACTGCCTCGCTGCCTGCCCAGAACCGCCAGACGTTCGCCTCTAATATAGAGACGGCACTTTAGGAAGAAGATTGCTTCGCTTACTGTACTAACAGGCGAAATTGAGAAACCAAGTATAAAAATTGAAAATTTTTTATTTATCTCGAGATGATTCTCACTTGACGAGCGAAACGCTGTTTGTTTTTATATTATCAAATGCTGTTATTAAAATTATTAATAACTTTTATATTTCAGTTTATTAGTTCTCGATAAATTTTAGTTGGTAGACACTATTAATGATACCATCAAAAAATAAAAGTCAGTGTAACGATTTACTCCGTAGACGATTTTAAAATGTAACTTATTTGTTCCATCAAAAATTCAAATTATCCACCTCATCCCGTTATTTTACGATGTAATAAAGTTTAGCTAGCCTTATGCTTGAATGCGGAACTTCTTACTAAAAAGGACAAATGAACAGTTTCCTCACGGAAGGCACCGCCTCTGTCGCTTGTCTAAAGGCATATCAGACACTGGTCTGTCACCGTTAAACCTGTATGGTACATCGTCCCAACAGATTCCTATAGTTCCATTCTCGAACAAAAACAAAGACGCTTTCTTTCCTTGTTTAACAAGATTAAATATAATATGGGGGATGTTTTAACGAATTAAAAGAAGATATTATTTATTATTGTCTTTCGTATAATCAGGAAAATTAAAAAGCTAACTACAATTAGACCGTGTCTTTGAGTATCAAATTATGAGTAGCAAAATATTAACGGCATTATCTGGCTCTTTCAGTCCTGAGTAAGATTTCAAAATAAACAGTGACTGTGTGTATGAATGTAAAATTTCTATTATTTATTATCCTAACAACGACGAAGAAAAAAACAGTATTAAATTGTATTTATGTAGTTCTTTAGTTCCACCATCCCTTAGTGAAAACCAATTATGGGATGGAAAATATACAAATAGGTTTACACATATTGAGTGTGAAAAAAAAAGGTAAACAATTTAAACGAATAAATATACATATACAGGTATTACAGAAACAAGACAGAAAGAAAATAAAAAATACATAATTAATAAACTATATGTAAAAAATTTTTTAGAAAACAAGATTTTATTATTATTTAGGTGTACTTGTACCTTCGTAATTGTTAACATACTCTTTACAAAACCATGTTAAAAAATACTGAACTCTCGTACGTTTTTGTAGATTTGATCATATAAAGAAATTTCAAAAACTTTGACGAACAGTCAGTTGATAATTTACAACGTAACCTTATCGCCTTTTTTTTAAATTGGACACACTAGTTAATTTCCCATTGGTCCGGAAATAGGCCTGATTTTAAACATAAATTAACTCTCCTTTGGGAAAAATGAACTCGCCCGTTGATTATGAAAATTGATCGTTACTGATTTGTCAAAGTGCGTTATAATGAGATTATGGTCATAATACGTTAGGTTGAAATTATGATTATCATTATTCGACAATTGTTATATGTATTATGCAAGGATTATACGACAGTCGTGAATAAAATCATTTAAAAAGGAAATAATATCTTTATGATTTTACTGCTCCTATAACTTTCTTTTATAGAGACAAGTTCTTTAAACATTCATAAAGCATGGTATATAACTGTTAATTTCAGTTTGACTTGTGCAATTCCGAGTAGGAATAAAATGTACTTTTCTCAGGCAGGTCACGAAACAAATTTTTCAAAACCTGCAATAAATTAATCTCTTATTTCCCGAATGCATCCATTCTAGTATCTTTCATCGAATAACTCTGTGGTCAGTCGGCGGTCCTTTCAGGCTTCAATTATTTACTCGGACAGATAAATTGCTCAATACTTTGCGTCTAAGAGGAAACTTCCAATTTATGTTATGGCCGGCCGGACCTTTCTAGCTTCCCAGCCCATTCTTACCCGACCGAAGACCACATCAAATAAAACCTTACTTCAGATGCTATAATTTGCTCTATATTTTATTGGCCACATCGTAACGAAAAACCTCCCGCAGACACTGACGACTCAATAATGAGGCTTTCATTGGACATTGAGTGTTTATTCTGTTTCTTTGATCTGTATTTATTAACTCCGATATATCTATTTAGTTGATAATTTCGGGATGGGATTTTTTCCGAAAATACTTTTGCTTATCTGTGATCCTTACAGATTTACAACTTTTGTTGGATATAAAATCAAATATATAAATAGAATATCACACCACGAATTATTTATGTTATAATATACTCTAAAAGTATACAGTGAGTTTCCATAGTAAGGCGCAAATTCAGAAAAAAAGACGCGCAAAATATTTAGTGGTCATATACTGGAAAATTGTCATGACAGTATATGGCAGTAGATCAATTTTTCTTTATGTTTTAGTCATCACAGAGATTCTTCAGCTAAAATATTTTCACCCGACGTCGACTTGAAGCACTATTTATTTGGATTTTTTTTTTTAATATAAATTACGATTTTTCTGTGTTTTCGGTTCAGTTTTTTTGAAGTTTGTATAAATCTGATCGGGACAAGAAAAATGCATCTTCATGATAGATGTCTTTATGCAACTGTGTAGGTTAGAATTATTAAGATGAGCCTCAAAAAAATTAAAAGGCGCAGGCGTTGGTGATTTTTTGTTTTTTTTCTGAAACACTTTGTTTAACTGTGTTTGGTTTTAACGAAAATTACGGGAAATATACTTTTAATGGTCAAAAATACGTGCGCCAAATTGATATATTATAAGAGGGGCCCAAAATCGTATTATCGTAAAAAAGCAATTGGGCAAAGTATCGTAAAGCAACATTTTTTAAAAGTAGTTTTTTTTGGTATTTAAAAAAAAATGGGAATTTAACACTATTTCTTTCTTTTTTTTTAGATTTTCATATTTTTTTCATTTTTTTGCAAAAAAAATCTTTTTGATATTATTAATAATTGATAAAATTGAGCTCTATTTTATTTTCACATTCACGTACTGGAGCAAAAATATAGTAACGGTAAAAAACATTTTGACATTTTTTTTGTTCAGTTAGTTTTCAGTTCAGTTAATTGTGTTCTGTCTGCGGCTCTGTCTGTAATTTTTTTTTCTGCGCACGATTACTCTGAAACGGTTTATAATATTGACTTGATATTTGGTACACCTATGTATTATTATTATTAAACAGTGGAGTAATCCCTAATAAATTTAAAGAATCTGTCGTCACCCCCATTCATAAATCTGGCAAAAAAACAGATAAAAATAATTATAGACCTATCTCTGTCATTAACTGTTTTGCAAATGTCTTCGAAAAAATCCTCAAAATAAAATTAATGGAATTTATTAATAAATATAAAATACTATCTAAAAACCAATTTGGGTTCATCGAAGGTAAGGGAACTGAAGATATATTCACTAGTTAACAAAATTATAGAAAATTTCAACAAAAGCAAAAAAACCATCTGCACTTTCCTAGATTTGAGAAAAGCATTCGACACTGTCCCACATGATGAATTATTAGAAAAATGTGAGAAAATAGGCATTAGAGGAAATGTACTGACGCTTTTCAAGAATTACCTCGCAGAAAGAAAGCAACGCGTAAAAATTAATAATTGCATGAGTGACAACAAAATAGTACGCATTGGCATTCCCCAAGGCACCGTATTAGGCCCCATTTTGTTCTTAATATATATTAACGATCTATGCAACATCGAATAAAAGGACAAGTACTATCCTATGCGGATGATACTGTTCTGATATGTGAAGGTGATAATTGGGAAGACACACTAAAAAAATCAAGACACACACTACAGAAAGTATCGGAATGGCTCAATAGTAATTATTTAACACTGAATAAAGAGAAGACAAAATTTCTAACATTTGCCCCCACAGCTGCTGATACACCTAATATAACTAATATAAAATACGAAAATACATGTATAGAAAGAGTTAAAGATATAAAATATCTAGGAGTAATTGTGGATGATCATCTAAAGTGGCATAAACATTCGGAACATATAACCAAACGAATTAGGCGGATAATACCAAAATTCTATATGCTACGTGATATATTAACCAGACAAACCCTATTGGTTGTATATAACTCTCTAGCTGAGTCCATCTTAAGATACTCAATAAGTTGTTGGGGCGGAACATACAGTAATGCCTACACAACTATTCAAAGTTCGCAAAATTATTTATTAAAAGTCATATTAAAGAAAGATAGACTATATAGTACAGAACAATTATACAAACAAAATAAAATCTTAAACATAAAAGGTCTTTATATATTAGCAGCAATAATATTCACACATAAAAAATCAAAAACACCCTCAGCAAATAACATAAATACATACCATCAGACACGATCACAAAGCAAGGAATTATTGAAAGTGTCAAAATACAAAAAAAATATTTGTCAAAAGTTTGCGAATTTTTATGGTCCTAAACTATATAACTTATTACCCACGGCTCTTAGAAAATATGATAATATTAAAAATTTAATAAAACCGTAAAGAATTATACAATAGATAATATAGATATACTTAGTGCAGTTCTCAAACATTGAATCATTGAAACAATACAGAAATTGTTAAACTATTATCCATACAGCAATAAAATGTTTAAATCCTTACTTGCAATTAGTACAAACAACAAAATTTAAGCAGTTCTACTGTTATTAACATTACTAGTTACATAAGAATAGAAATAGTTTTTAGTTTATAGTTTATAGCTAAATAGGGTTAAATAAATGTAATCACATTTAAAGCGCAAAACAAGTCCTTGTGACTTAGGCGCCACGTAACTGTAATTGTAAGTTATGCAAATTGTAATTATAATTGTAAGCATGTAATAATGAATTGTACCTTATGCCTGAACTTACAATACAATAAATAAATAAATAAAAA
Organism: Rutpela maculata; assembly: GCA_936432065.2. Taxonomy (NCBI): domain Eukaryota; kingdom Metazoa; phylum Arthropoda; class Insecta; order Coleoptera; family Cerambycidae; genus Rutpela; species Rutpela maculata. The sequence goes on along the minus strand of OW386287.2, from coordinate 13,506,314 downwards.
TAAATAAAATTATAACGAGATCTGGAACTAGATTATCTTATTCCATGAAGGGGTAAATGAGGGTGGGTAGGTAAAGCAAGTACGAGTCAAAAAAATTGGGATTTAGGGTTTGTACGTGAAGCCAAAGTCTCAAAATGTTTGACATCAGCCACTCCCATTATCGCCCCCTGACACCATTAATAAATGGGGTAAAATGTGATTTAGTATATCTAGAAGAATCAAAGGTCTAAACTTTTTTTGACATTATCCACCCCCACTCCATTATTAAAGGAGGCGAAAAATAAAATTGTGATTTAGTCTATAAGAGAAATAAAATGCCTCAAACATTTTTTTGGCATTGGCCCACCCTATTATTAAGGTGGTAAAAGAAAATAAAATGGTGTATTTACAAGTACCAAAGATCTCAAATTTTTTTTTGGCACCAGCCTCCCTCTTCCCTCTTTCCCGTCCCATCAACCTTTTCTTCCCCTCCCCTCCCCTCTCCCCGCTGTCTGCCTGCCCGCCTCTGTCTGCAAAAGATGATATTTTTCTTTTTTTAAATATATGAGATGTGTTGGTCTTTCTAATGTCTTCTGCTAAGAAATCTGCTTTTAGTGGTCCCTACAGATTTTCCTGAGTGATGTTATTTCTAATTACACTTTTGATGATAATTAATAACTGATTAACAAGGCGACTTTTGGATTGAAATTTTATAGCATTAGCAGTTTTTTTAAGTGATGCATTTTTAATCCAGTGGCGATATTAACCCTAACCTTGTTCATGCATCGCGTACACCCGTTTTCTATCGCAGACGTTCTCTGAACTCAATGTAATATTGTGCTTTCGAATCGGTTTACTTTTATCAGGCAATATCATTGTTTGTTTGCTGTAGATGAAACCCGCGCCGTTTCCAGACTGGTAAGCTTTCACGTAAATCTTAACAGCAGTCTTACATTATAGTGCTTAAAAGCTATCCTTTAGTTTTGCATCCGCCCTGAATACGGACGACTTCCTGTCTCATTTTACCGTATCAGATATATTGAATCAAACTGGTCGCCCTCCATATAATCGAAAATATAAATGGCTCGTAATTTCAAACTCTTGTTTGCTAACTCGAGACTCTCACGTGAACTAGAGTAATTTTTACTTTTTTGCCAAAAAAGGTATATAGACCAGGAGTCGGGTTGCGGAAGGCTTTGTAAGCTCTATTTTGGAAAGCTAATTAATAAATTGAAAATTTTGTACACAGTACAGGTGTAAAGTAGCGTTTACTGGGGCTGTCATTCCCATAATGAATTTCATTCTCGGAATTTCGGAATTAAAGATTTCTAATCGCAAATCCTGGGATTTATCGTTATGAAATATGATTTAATTTTAATGTAATTTTTAGTTTTATTGAACTAAGTAGGGTAATAAACGTATAGTTTACCACATCGATATAGTGTTGAAGTTGAATTTATAATAACTTTAACAAACTACTAAAACATACTTTACCCATTTAATACTAGAGATATATGCCTACGTTATGAAAATCATACTTGTTCTTACACTGACCACTTCAAACAGCGCCAAAACGTTAATAACTCGGAAAATTAAGACTATGCTTTCTACATTCGTAACATTTATTCAGTCTCCCAGGAAGTACTCTCTGCTTAACTAACAAGCTAATTAACAATTTATAGCTTAATTTTTAAACTTTTTAAATTAAAACTAAGGATTAAATAGTTAAATATGTGTCAGTAAATACTTTAATATAATTCATACTAATTCTTTTCTGCATCATTTACTGTCGTGTGATTGGTCAAAACGTGCATGAGAACTCTGCAGTAATGACTTCTCAGCTGCTTTGAGCCAGTTTATGTGTTACATCCCATGGTTGTTTTTTGGTTGTCAATACTTTAAAATATAGCGAATTCCGCGTACTTTAAGTTTCTTCACTGCGTTTGAAAATATTGCGCTTAGGTACAGGGTAGTCACTTCGTTATTTTTTGAAATAGATAAAAAAATTCAAAAATAAAAGTTACAAAAAATCACTTGTTTTTTCCAAAAATGATTTCAGAAAAGACATTTGGAAGGCGCACTTCGGAGATATGAACTTTACTTTGTTTTTTTTCTAATGGAATACATTGCACCATTTGAAATGCCATAAAAAATCTTTTTAATGATATATAGCACATGGTATTTAGAGTCAACCGGGATTAGTGTGATACAGACAAAAAAAAATGTATATCTACAACAAAACTGTATGAAAAAAATTCGCCAAACCTTATATAATTCGTTCTAATAGCCCTTTATAATATTTTGTACTAGAAACATTTGTTGTTTTAATAAAAATAGCGTAGAAAAAAATTAAAATTTGAAAAATGTTGTCGAAGGCGTCGGGAAATCTATATAAAAATAACAAGTGAAAAAAATATTCGGTCAAATTGGCTATAGTATATTATATTACTAGGAGTAGAACGCAGTCTTTTTTTGTGTTGAGCCCAGGATTTGCTGCTGAGGCGAAGCCGAAGCCGCAAACTGGGCGAAACACAAAAAAGGCGTTCTACTCCGTGTAATATATACTATTTTTTCTTCAAGCGTATTAAAATGCAAAAATTCATTTATTTATCATAAATGTACAAATATTCAAACTACAGTCTTACATGTTGACACAATATGAGAAGTGGCTAGTGGATAGCGCGCCACCGGTGGCTTTCGGTATTAACATTATGTTACTAGTAAAACAATACCCACTGCGGTGGCGCTTTCGGAACTAACATTATGTTACTAGTAAAACAATGTCCACTACGGTGGCGTTCGGTACTAACATTTTGTTACTAGTAAAACAATGTCCTACTTCTACTTCTGTTTTTGGTGACATAATTTAAACATTTTAATACGCTTGAAGAAAAAAACATTTTTTACATAGAGAATGTGTCTTCCTGATCAAAAAACTAATACCCCATCAATAAATTAAAAGTTCGATAAGATACAGAATTTTACAAGAATTTATAGTTGTATCTCGGAAACTAGACATAGGATCGAGTTGGGCCCATGAGAACTTTTGTTCAGAAATTCGAAAACTATAAACATACCGAATTTTCAGACAAATCGACTGAGATCCACTTTCCATTTGTTTTGTGCGGGGCTCTTTAAAAACAAGTCAGTATACACCAGGAAGCGTCTGAAGCACCAAAACTTAATGTTAAAGGTATATTTTACGTATTTAACTAATTTATTCGTGATGCCACTCGTGTTTTTAAATTTTATCTATAATTTTTTTTCGATCAGAGTTACCAAAAGTAACATAATTTGTCTAAGTTGACACTTTAGTATCAAAGATTAAATTAAATCTCTTGTGTTAAAGCGCTTGGGATTTAATAAGATAATAAACTGTTAATTTACACCTTTATATTACTAGGCAACAACGCTCTTGGAAAAAAATTTAGCGATAAAATCAAAGCACTAGTGCATATGACAATTTTCTGCAAATCGTTTGAAGATGCACTGATTTAGCAGGCCACCCTGTACATGCTGAGTATCCCAAAACGCCTTGTTTCGAGTGACTCACATTTTTCACTAGTATTTCTGTAAAAGTTATCTTTTCACAAACATCGCTAGACTACAACAGGAAAGAAAATAATTTATAGATGTAACTAGTGGGGCCAGGACCTCATTATTCATCGTCTGGATAAAGAAAGTAAGATAAAGGCAACCGGAATTATGAACAAATAACTTTCAAAACATTTCTAAAGAGATCCCCCGTTAAATTTCGGTGTCATAAATCTGGAGAAACAGTCGACGGCCATATTTCATATACATAAGGACTTAAGACGGCCTCGAAAATCATACGTTACTTGTCCAAAACTGGATTACGCGAATAAGTCATCTTTTCTGAGCTTCCTTGGAATTATCTTTAACAGCGTCACGTTTTCCATTAGTACACGTATTATAAGACAAACCTGGCAGTTTCTTTGAATGTTGCGCTCTTACCGGGAGCCTGGTAATAATTTATGTTGGCATGGAAATATTTTATTTTGTTAAGGACTCTAATCCGGCATGTAAAATATCGAAATAAAATTGCTTAGAAATTACGTAACAAAAATATAACGTAAAACACACCCCAAATCCAAATCCAGAGCTGCTGAGGAAATTACGTTGTTGAAATAACGTAGACACGAAGCTTTGAGGGTTTATCGTCAGTACTTCCCACTTTTTAATGTGGAGTAACGGCAGAACTTTTTAGGCAGGAAGGGAGTTTACCGATTTGAGAGGACTGATTTATGAAATAAACTAAAATATTTAACGTGATAACTTTTCAAAAATTTTGATAGATCGTCTGTACTACAGAATTTCTATTTTTTATTTCTAAAATAATATCTTTTAGAGTTCTCCTGTATATTTAGGTAATAAGTAAATTCATTAATTTTTATAGTTGCCTTAGTCGTCAAATAGGAAATAAGTTATCGTATGTAATATCACTAGTGCTTAAAATTTTATCGAAAATTTTTTCGAAAGCGTGTTGCCTGGTAATATAAAGAGTGCAAATTGACAGTTTATTATCTGATTAAATCCCGACCGCTTTAGCGGGAGGGATTTAATCTTTGATAATAAACTGCCAATTTGCACGAGTTATATTAACTAGGAGCAACTTAGCTTGAGAAAAAATTTTTAGATAAAATTTAAAGCACCAGTGGTATTTGTGGAGAATATTTCACGAATAAATAATTCATTAAGTATATCTTCAATATTTATGTTCAGTAATTAATTGCCTTCGGACGTTTCCTTGTTGCTTTTTAGAGATTACTCACCTTTATCTTCAATTTCATCATTTACATCACATAAAAATGCATTTCCAAAGCGACTCATCTAATAAAAAACAAAGTAGGTTTAAATTATGACAATCAAGAAAAACAATATATGTTAAACCATAGGTACTGTAACTTATAAGACTAGTCATCACAACAAAGCACGCTTCGACCAATCACATTACGGGTGAAATCACACAAATTGCATATTACCAATCTATCCCTTTTACGTTCTAAGGCTGCCGGCTCAGATGGTATGGTACCGCCATCTAGTAACGCTAGCTTAACTTAGTTACTAGCCTAAACAGTGAATTGAATTATTATATTAAAGTGTTTATTAATATATATTTACGTATTTAATCCTTGTTTCTAATTTGAGAAGTTTGATAGTTAAGTTAAGGTTTACTTGTTTAAGTAGAGAGACTTTAAGTATAACGAATTATAATGTATATTGTGATACTGCAGAGTTTTGATTTTCCAAATAAGTGTTGTTAGCTGCTTTGTAATGATTGATGAATTACCATAAGTAAGTACCTACATTTGTGTATTTATTATGAAATAACTGATTTGTCTGCTTCGTAGATATTCATATTTAATTTTAGTTGGGAAAATTATTTTGTAATTATGTTAGGTATTAAGCCATTGAAAGCTGTGTACCTATAACTTGTTCCGAACCTATACCTATAAGTTCCACACAGCATTGGCTTTTTAGGTTATTAATACAGTACTACAATTTACAATTTACGTTAACAATTAGTAATAAGCTAGAGAAGATATTTATAGATAACATTTAAAAGCACGATTTGTCCTATTTGCCGAAAACATGTCACGACACAAAACGTTAAAAAATTTTCGCAATATTTGCCGCTGCAGCGACCTAAAAAATTAGAGCGATAAATTTTGCATGTTGGTCCTGTCAAAAGCAGATCTAGCTTGAATTACCACTAATAATGACGTTTGATTGGTGCAATGTTGTGAAAAAACGGGCTCTCATTGGCTATAGCGTTAATGAGTGAAATAATCAATGTAAAATACCAGTTTTGAACACAATTGTTCATATATCTGAAAAATATTCAATACGTGGCGAGCTTTCCTTGCCTTTGCCACTCTGAACTATGTCCCTGATCTCCCTCATATATATATGTTTAAAAAGTATTCACGTACATCATAACCACCGTGTAACGGTGGCGAGAATAAGAACTGAAGAAATTGGATAATTTGAACAACAGAAGTATATTTTCACTTGTAATCTCCCTAGTGCTTGAATTATTTCCGGAAATTTTTTTGAGGTCCGAATTTTTCGAAAATCTTTTTCACTTATAATATCACTAGAGCTTAAATTATTTCCGGAAATTTTTTCGAGGTCATGAATATTTTGAAAATTATCCTGAGTCGCAGGCGAGGGATAATTTTCTTAAAATATTCATGAACGAAGAAAAATTTCCGGATATTAATTTAAGCTCGTGGGATATTCGGTAAGAAAATTTCATACCTAAATAAATTATATAAATACTAATTTCAACTGACATTAAGATTATTTTAAGACATAACAAGGATGGGTTTTGTTGACAAAATGACAGAAACGCATCGGAATTAGTATTGTTGTGTCATAAATCATAAGTATAAGAATTAGTAAAATGTCGCGTTTTGGAAACAAAAGTAAAAAAAATATTTCCACCCATTTTAGTTACAAAAAACTACAATCATGAGGGGTTAATATTTATTCACTGAAATGTTTGATATTACGTTTTCTTCACTAAAATGTGTGGAATTCTATTTTTCTTCTATTTTCTAATGTTACAACAGTTTGGGTGAACCTATATTCGTATAATAGATAAATAATATCTTTTTCACCCATTTTAGTTTCAAAAAATTACTAAAAATTGTTTAAGATAGCTCTATTTGTGTGTTATGAAATAAGTTTTGTTCACTAAAATAGGTGGAACAACTGTTTCAAAATATTATATTTATGTAGTCAAGCATAGACATTTAATTGACGATTTACACGAAAGAAAGTTCAGTAAAAAGTGTCATGGCGCACAGTATAATAGTATCACTGTAATTCACTGCACATGTTGACCAACTCGTCTAGTTTCCAAACTTTGCAACAATTAAATACCTATAATATAATAATCATAACATCGTTTTCATTATCTTTAATGTTAAACCTACTTCCACTGAATGTATATAGTCTTTATTAGGTTGTTTCGTAGTCTGCAATATTTAAAAAATGTAGAATTATGCAATTTGCAAACACTGTTTCCAACTCTCAGTTTACTAGAAGAGTTGGCAGCAGTGATTGACAAATTGCATAATTTGACATTTTTTAAATATTGTAGACTACGAAACAACCTAATAAAGATGATTTATATTCAGTGGAAGTAGGTTTAACATTAAAGATAATGAAGACAATGTTATGATTATTATATTATAGGTATTTAATTGTTGCAAAGTTTGGAAAGTAGACGAGTTGGTCAACATGTGCAGTGAATTACAGTGATACCATTATACTGTGCGCCATGACACTTTTTACCAAACTTTCTTTCATGCAAATCGTCAATTGATATAGATTCTTCACCGATGTATTCACCATTGAAACGCGAGGAGTTTTTAAAGGATTTTCAAACACATTTGAAATATTCAGTATCATAATTAAATATGAAATAAAATGTTGTTTCACGAGCTCAATAATTTTTTTTATAATTATCTCGTTTAATATGACAAATAAAATTCCATTTTTATGTAAAACCAAATGTCAAATATGATCATATATCAATAATTTGACAGAAAAATTTCCGGATTTTTAATTCAAGAGTGAGGGAGATTCGTTAAGAAAATTTTAGACCAAAATTGCTTGACAAAAAATAACTTTCGAAATGTTTGCAAAATCTTGTAGGCTGGTGCCGGTGTTAGATTAATTCTTTTGGTTTTTATTTTTTATGTGGTTTCTTCATATCTTAGTAAAATGAAATATTTAATAGTAGATAAAATATGGAATAATGACAGTAAAGTAAAATTAAAACAAGTTTTGTTTGCTTATTTCTTATATTCCCTAAGCTCTAGCCACATAAAAATAATATAGCGAATTAATATTAGTCATAATAATTTATTTCGTATGCAATCTTTATACTACAGTAAAGGAAAACCAAGATGAAATAATATTTGCTGTGATTTAAAGTGGTGACAAATAATATCCCCTAAAGAAATCGCTAATAGTTAGCCGTGGAATGACAAGTGTCTTGGAATGTCATAAAACAAAACATCTTTGCATAAAACGGCTCTGTGCTTTATTTGCTGAGGAAAGAAGATGTACAAGTGGAATTTTTAAAGCATTTGGAATTAGTTAATGATGTAAGAAAACATAGTAAGCCAGAATTGTACTAATTTAATTTAAAATGAAAATAAAAATATTTTTCATAATATAAACGCCATTTTCTAATCATTGCTGTCAAACCAGGGAAATTTCCACTTATTAATCACATAGATAGGTGCTCATGGTAAGTAAGATTTCCAAAAAAATTTGATGGTTGTCATAGAAACAATGACAAAATAAACGTGTCCGATTGGCTAATAATGATTGGTATAAAATTTTCATATAAAATGAGTTTATTTAAATTTTTCGGTAAAATTTCTATGAGTTTAAGAGAAAAAGTAGTACGCCTATGGCCGGCTATTGCGTCAATGATTTATTACTCTCTGTCTTTACCAAATAGAGTATAACATAATTAAAAAAACACCACAAGAGATATTTGCTGTTTTAGAAATGGTGCAATATACTCATCGCATCGTTTCCGTATTTGCGAAAAATATAACAAAGCAGGAATAATGTTTGATAAGAAAGCGAAATGAATTCTATCTTATTTAAAAAATAGCGATTATTTACAATAGGCTGTAGTATGTCTCCAAAGAAACGTTTGATTTATCGTCACCTTTTATACCCGGTTTTCTTGAATGAGATCAAAAGAGTCGAAGCGCTAAAACAAGCTAGACACTTAGAGTTGAGAAGCACATGTGTTCGATCCTTTCACGTATGAGAAATTGCGCATTTGTTTACAGCAGTTTAACATCTAACTTCATACATCAATATGCCAATAACTGTGAAGGAGATTTTTCATCCTTTGTATTGTCTAACAATGAGTATGTTCTCAAATCTTGCCGTGTTTTGTTAGCTCAAGTGACGCGTTAATAGAAGCTATTCTTTAACGAAATCATGGCCATGACAGCACTCTGGCACTGGTATAATAATTCCAACAGTAAAATAGATTACAAAATATATGCAATAATAGCAATAATAATAATATCGAGAATGACAGGAAGGAGCAAATTCCTAAGAATGGACGGAATTCATCATCCGAATGCAAATGGACAGGTTATATATCAAGAGGAAGGACGGCGGCCGTGGATTGAGGCTATAGTCCACCGGATGCGGTGCACAGTGGTCCCAATCCGGATAAAAGCGGAAAAAAGTCCCGTTTTCTCTTGTTGTATCCCCATAAAATTTTAGAAGTGGATACATAAATACTAAGGCCATCTTTTCCCAAAATTTCAGGTCATTACGGCGACGTACTTGCTCTCTATGCCTACATAAACCCAAGCATTTTATGCAGTGCGCTTTAATATGATAGAAGTGTGTTTAGAATCTCGAGCTTATTCAGAGCTGATAGTTAATATTTTGTGTGCTATTTTGGTGAAATATATATTGGAAATTTCATTCAGATAATCAATTTACTTCTTAAGTATTAGCTCCTGCATTGTTTCTCAGTCAAACGAGTGCAAATTTTAAACTTCATGTAGACCTACAGAAAAATCCTCGCAAGTCCCCGCTATCGAAAAATGTCAAAAAAATAGCTTGAAGTATCATTAAAAACATATCAAAAATTCGGGGGCGACCACTGGCCCGCTTGAAAAATATTGTATTATTTACCTACACAGTACACATACATTGAACGTGATTTGGCAATTATTTAATAATAATGTTACCAGTATAATGCAGTTGAATTGATTATTTTCGGTAACAACATTCCACTGGAAATTTTATTATTGATTCCTATCTATTACGACCTCTTGATTACGAAAAAATATATGCTCCCAAAAATTCCTGGTGCGTCAAAAGTTATGTGCACTTTTTGACGCGTTTTTACGGATTTTCTACTTATCTGCTTAATATATCTTATACTAGTAATCGAATGGAATTTTAAAAATACGGGCTTATTTGAAATAATAATAATAATAATGGAGTTCGGATTAGACAAATGTGCACTGGTCCATCTCAAGAGAGGACGATGCGGGAACTACGGAGAGGACGCGCAGCTCGTGGACGGAAGCATCTTACATCATCTAGATGCCGGAGAGTCGTACACTTACTTGGGTATCGAGCAACGCTCCACCCAAGAAGTGAGTGTAGTGAAAAACGCTCTCCGCGGCAAGTATCAGCACCGACTCCGACAGATCTGGTCTTCAGAGCTGTCGGGGAAGAACAAGGTGTCTGCTACCAACATGCTTGCCGTTCCGATCCTTCTCTACTCCTTTGGAGTAGTGAAATGGACTCAAGAAGAGTTGCGTCAACTCGACGTAGGAACCCGCAAGAAGATGCATCTCAATAGGAGTTTGCATCCTAAATCGTCTGTTCCACGGCTATACCTCCCACGACATCGGGGAGGCCGTGGACTCTTGAGTTTGGAGAGTCTCCATAATAGGATGGTTCTGGATGGAGCCTGTAAGGTCATCAGGAGTTCGGATCCCCTCCTCTGCATGGTCCGAGACCATGAAAATGCAGGGGTAGGAGCCTTTCTGTTTAAGGCAGCACAGAGAGCAGCCGATGAACTTGGTCTCTGCTTCGACGTCGAGCGGGTAAATCGCGACTCTGTCACCTAGTTGGAACCTGCTCGGCGAAAAGCCCAAATTAAAGCTGCAGAACACAACAACTTTCTGCAGCTTCACACGGATAAGCCAATGCATGGAGTTTTCTATGAAAATGTAGAAAACCTTGGCTTATCCGAAAGGCTGACCTTTGCCTTCTTAAGGTCAGCCGGGCTGAAGTCTGAGACCGAGGGATTCATAATGGCTTGCCAGGATGGTGTATTTAACACCCTCGTCTATCGTAGTCGTGTCATGGGTATAGAGGTCCCTGATGTCAGCTGCAGGGCCTGCCGTAGGGCGCCAGAGACTCTTATGCACTTGCTGTCGGCTTGCCCGACATATGCAGTCTCGGCCTATATCCAAAGGCACGACGGAGCATTACGAGTGCTTTACTACCATTTAAGGCACTCGTATGGGATAGACGAAACACCAGGGCTGCCTTACGCTACGGGGGATATTGAGTCCGTTGTGGGAAATGAGAAGTGTCTAATTTATTGGAACTACTCTTTTCCCACCGTCAGGCAAATACAAGCCAACAAGCCTGACGTAGTACTCCTGGACCATCAACTCAAGACAATGTTCGTCGTGGAGTTCTCGGCTCCCGCGGAGAACAACATTGTCTTGAAGGAGGAGGAAGAACGGACAAAATATCGAGATCTGCTCTTCGAACTCCGCAGACTGTATCCAGACCATACTGTTAAGATAGTGGTACTGATTATAGGAGCCCTCGGTGGAACGAGACACACACTGCTTTCGGAACTTAAGATCATACCGGCATGCCGAAACTCGGCAGAGGTCTTAGCCGGCAGAATGCAGAAGGCCGTCATTCTCGGTTCATTACGTCTGCTCAGGGCACACGATTCCCGGACCCAGTAGTCACTCACCCCACGGGCGTGGGGAGTGGCTACCGGTACTACCAGCTCCTTTCTGTGAGGGTCGGACCCACAGAGAAGGGTGACTGGTTTTTAGCTAGCTAAAAACAAATAATAATAATAATAGCTTTATTGCCCAACAGAGAACCCATTTACAGGACAATATATAATAATTATACATAATAAAAAGGAAAAATATACTCATAAAAATGTTACATATCTAAATCTAACAACGAGACAAGTAATAATTATATAATAAAACTAGCATGTTTTCGTGAAAAGGTGGTAATCTTGCATTTCGAGACATTAAGGCCTAATTTATTATCTACACACCAGGACTGAACATGATTTAGATCAACTTGCAACTTTCTACAGTCATCAATACAAGTTATATTTGAATATATTTTTAAGTCATCAGCGTAAAATAGATTACAACAATCTAGAACATCACTTAAATCATTAATAAATAATAGAAAGAGAAGAGGACCAAGGTTTGACCCTTGAGGGACGCCCGAGGTAACAGTATAACAAGACGAATTAAAGCCATTATATGTGACATACTGTTGCCTTTTCAGTAAATAAGATTTAAGAAATTCGATAGCGCTAACATGGAAACCAAATTTCGATAGTTTGCCAAGTAAGATTCTATGATCTATCCTGTCGAAAGCCTTTGAAAAATCTGTGTAGATGACATCCACCTGCCCCTGACGGTCTAATGTGTTGGCAACATATTGCGTGAAGACAGCTAAATTAGTACTGTTGACCTGTTACTCATAAACCCATGTTGATTGGGCGATATTTGATTACGAACAGAGATGTAGATGCGATCATACAAAATAATTTCTAAGATCTTCGAAAAATTTGAGAGGATAGAGATGGCCCTATAATTGTCAACTAGGGCTTTGCCACCGCTTTTAAACACTGGACAAACTTTGGCTACCTTCCAGCAAATAGGAAACGTCTTTGTTTTTAAAGCAAGATTAAATAGTGTACACAATGGTACAGCTAGAACACCTACACAATCTTTTACAATAAAAGACGGTACATTATCAGGACCCGATGTCATTTTGTTTTTTAACTTCTTTGTGGCAAGTAAGATATAAAATTCTTAAAAAATATAGACTTGTCCGATATGTATAAAGGTTAATCCGCCATCTTGGAAAAAATAGAGAAAACCAAAAATGGCCGAAAAAATTAACATTGAATATCTTTTAGATAAGAAGGAGTAATTTCATCTATGGTCAAATATAATGCACCAAACCCGGATGCTGTAAGTCAAATAGAACGATCAAAGATGGCGTCCTTAATCAAATTTTTAATTCTTCGTCAAGTATCAAGGAGGCATTGTGTGTCACTTTTTTCTTTTTTCGATTATAGGTTTTTTTAGGGAATACAGTTCATTTTTTTTTATTTTCAAAAAAAGTGCATTTTTAAAATTTTCAAAAATGCATGTCTTTTAGTTCAGAAGTTATTGGTCTGTTGAAGAAACCAGAACTTAAGTTAGAAGAACCGCTTTCTGCAGCGATTATGGAAGAAGGTTTTGCAGCTGAAACCGAAACGACCACAGACATATCATCCACAGATGATGAAAGTGAAAGTGACTGAAAAAGAGAATACTTAATTGACTTGTTTTAATTATTGTATGTTTAAATAGAATGTTAAATTGACCTATTTGAATTTGAAATAAATGTTTGTAAAAAAGTGAATTTCAAAACTACCCCTAAACTCTTAAATCTTATCTTTTCATATTTTGAATTCTGTATTATTATTTTAAATGATGAAAATAAGGTCACACTCAAAAAACCTTACAGACATAGGGAACATAATGCTCCCGACACGCCACCTCTCTTAAAAACTACCTCTGCAGACCAAGATTTTTTCCGTGATTCTTAAGTGCTTCAAAGACATTTCAAGGAAAAAAAATAGTATATTATATTACTAGGAGTAGAACGCACTCTTTTTTTGTGTTGAGCCCAGGATTTGCGGCTGAGGCGAAGCCGAAGCCGCAAACTGGGCGAAACACAAAAAAGGCGTTCTACTCCGTGTAATATATACTATTTTTTCTTCAAGCGTATTAAAATGCAAAAATTCATTTATTTGTCATAAATGTACAAATATTCAAACTAGTCTTACATGTTGACACAATATGACAAGTGGCGCCACCGGTGGCTTTCGGTATTAACATTATGTTACTAGTAAAACAATGTCCACTACGGTGGCGTTCTGTACTAACATTTTGTTACTAGTAAAACAATGTCCTACTTCTACTTCTGTTTTTGGTGACATAATTTAAACATTTTAATACGCTTGAAGAAAAAAATAATTAGTTCCGTTTTGAGTTGAATTCGCACCACTGTGCGGTGCTGTGCTGAGCTGTGCTGTGGGGCGCTATGCTAAGCTGACAGAAGCGGTGGCTTGACCGTCCACTGGTGCTGTGTGATAGTATTCTTTCGCAGTGCTTACTAGACTGTTTAACAATACCATAAAATGATTTCAACCCGGATTTCAAACATCGAAATTGAGAAGCATCTTTTAGATCTGAGTTCAGACGAAGATGACTCTGATAATGAATTTGAGGCCAATATTCTAACCGATGTATTGCTTATGGGAGCAAGAACATATTTTAAATTGCATGTTTTGCTACTTTAAACCAAGTGCATTCTCGGATGTCTTGATTTTTGTAATCTTTGTCGTCAATTTTCCACAAGCAAGAATAACTACGCACTACTTCGATGAATTCTTCCATTTTTCATTCTGTACAGCAGGTGGACTACAGCCTTTAGGCCTTTAAAGGCTGTAGTCCACCGGATGCGGTGCTGTGCTGTGCTGTGCCGTGCGGAGCGGTATGAAGCTTGTAATCGAATTACACGCATTTCAATGGCGGACAGTTCACTCGTGCTGGCCTGTGCGTTTTCGACAAGCTGTGGCTTGCTAACCCAGTTTTATTTCGCTTCGTGACCGATTGGAGCTGTGCTGGAAAACAGGGAAAACCTGAAAAAGTCAGGGAACTTAATTTTGGTGAGGGAAATCAGGAAAAAGTCAGGGAATTTATAAATTTATAAAAAAAGTCAGGGAAAATTTATTAAAAATACTTGTATCCAAAGTTGTTCGCATCTTGTGCCCCCCTCTCGTCAAATGTTTTCCATTTCCCCGCCCCCGCTTATCAATTTTCATTTTCGAGCAGAAAAATTATCTGGAATTTTTATTGAAAAGTTCTGGAAAACCTGGAAAAGTCAGGAAATTTCAAAATTGTGAATTGGTATACACACCCTGGTTAAATTGAGATCAGCTATTTTACTTCCACATCCAGTGGAAGTATAGTAACGACAAAAAAATTTTTAAAAATTTTTATTTTTCAGATAGGCTTAGAATGTCATGAAACGTCGAGATTTTAATTTTGAGCGAAAAAAAAATTGTCTGTCTGTAACTTTTTTTGTGCGCACGTTTACTCTGGAACCGTTTGAGATATTGACTTGAAATTTGGTACACATATGTACTTTAACGAGATCTGGAACTAGACTATATTTTCATCTTGTTCCGCCGAAGGGTTGGGGGGTAAATTGGGGTAAATTTGGGGTAAATAGGTAAATCAAGCAGGTAAGAGTTCATAAAATTGGTATTTAGTATATACAAGAGAAGCTAAGGTCTCAATAAAAATTTTGGCATTAGCCCGCCCCATTACCACCCCCACCCCATTATTAGAGGGGATGAAAAAAAATTGTAATTTAGTGTGTGTACAAGAACCAGAAACCTCAAAATATTTTTTTATTTTATCCACCCCCACCCCCACCCCACTACCGATGTGGGGTATCGTTTTATGGGTTTTTGGGGTAGAGGATTTCAAATATTATATCAATAAAGTTCCATAAACAATTATTTCCATATACAAAATTTTTCGTTGTGAGTGACTTGGATAGAAAATCTGGTTGTGGAAGTAGCGATTCCTTGGGCAGCGGTTTTTTGGATTAAATATATTATAATTAATTCAAAATTATACCTATGTATTCCTAGTTTAATTTGATTTTTAGTTTGATTTAAAAAATTCAATATTTTTATTGTTTTAAACTCGGTTTTAAATAAGAGGTAATTTTTAAGTGTAACATACAATTTATTTACAAAGACTTAAACACAATTTTAAAGGAAATATATTAGACCAAGCAACGAATGATTATAGAGGTAAATTTTAGGGACAGAAAATTTCACTTCGGAATTTTGTTTGAACTAGTCTGGAGATGAACATATCAAAAGTCCCCACCAGCATATTTTGGTACCACAGGTGGCTTTGCCTTTGTAGCAGGCGAATGTTTTTCAGGTCATAAGTAGATCCTGATTTGTTCTATACTTGAGTAAAATTTGATTCAAATCGGAAACAAAATAAAAAGTTATAAGGGCGTCTTCATTTTAAGTGAGTTACACTGTATATTTAATGAAATGTATAGATTTCGACATAATATTACGTTAGTAAATAGTCGAGTGTTGTAAAATAAAGATTGTTTTGTGACTGTGATTTATTAGCAAACCACGGTAAACCGCTTTGATAGAAATATTCAAGGTACCTAATACTTTTTTTTTTAATTATCTATTTTGGCTGGCGAATATCTCGTAAACTATAACACATAGGAAGAAAATGAATATAGATATTCTTGTAGGAAATTTAATTATGTTTAATTACATAGAGTACCTTTTTCCATACGACGCATAGTTTCCGAGATATAAGCGAAAAACCAAAAAATGAGACCTTTAAAGTGCCCCCCCCCCCCGCTCACCACCTAGGAGTGGGGACTTTTGATATGTTCATCTCCAGACTAGTCCAAACAAAGTTCCGAAGTCAAATTTTCTGTCTCTAAAATTTCCCTCTACACCCTTTTTTGAGCATTCGTTGCCTGGCCTATATTAAAATGAGGAATAGCGTTGAAACAAGAAAACTAGAATTTTTCATTTAAAATAAAATAAAAATTTAATACGTTCTTATCTAATTAAGGATAATCTTAAACAAATAGTACTCTTCATTTGAAATATTGATTTTATTCATTATATACAAACTTATCGTTTTTTTTTATTGAGGCACATTTATTCAAATCAAATGTACTTTTTTTGTATGCACTAAGCTACATAAGTTTGAAGCATGTGATATATCTCAGCGGCAGCTATTTTAAAGTTTCGATTCTGTTCAGCAAATGAAATAAGTAAAAAAAAGCGAGAGAAATGCCATACTTCACATCAGCTGTCTGCATAAACTTATAGAGTTCTAGTGCAGACATTTGCATACTGTTTTAGTCCAATCATAAAAACCAATAAATTATTTAAATGGGTTGAAAATAAATTACAATTTTACAAACATATTGTAGTGGCGTTTGAAATCATTATTAAATATGAATAATTCATGTATTTGCAGGTAAATACAATAACTAATTCATCATCGGCGCATCCATTGTTCCAACTTACGAATATCG
Source organism: Rutpela maculata (assembly GCA_936432065.2). Classification (NCBI taxonomy): domain Eukaryota; kingdom Metazoa; phylum Arthropoda; class Insecta; order Coleoptera; family Cerambycidae; genus Rutpela; species Rutpela maculata. The sequence goes on along the minus strand of OW386287.2, from coordinate 13,489,361 downwards.
GGGAATGAAAGCCGCGAATTTTGGCTACTATTATTTTACATATCTGTATACGCATTCTATAAATGACAATTGCAATGGAATGCGATGAAAATTAAATTAGTACACATAATCCAGTGAAATTAGACTTTTCTGATCTAACAAAATATATCCTTAATTTTTTTTTCAATCGATTTATTTTGGTGTTTTAAAGAAAATATTAAAAATCGACAAGATCATGACAAAAAATTGTTCAAGGTCAAAGTTCACAAAAACGGTTTTTTGCGAATATCACGCTTTTTATGGCTCGGAGGCCAATTGAGGTCATTATGAAAATGAAGGATAATGAAACTCCGCACAAAAATGATCTCTTCCATTTTTTCTGTACAACGAACGGTTTAGGCAAAAATGTGCTTCGAAGTTTCCGCGCAAGGCATGATACGCTCCATTTCATAAAAAATGGAAGAGATCATTTTTGTGCGGAATTTCATTGTCTTTCATTTTCATAATAACCTTAATTGGCCTCCGAGTCATAGAAAGCGCGATATCCGCAAAAAACCGTTCTTTGTGAACTTTGACCTTGAATAATTTTTTATGCCATAGTGATCTCGTTGTCGATTTTTAATATTTTCTTTAAAACATCAAAATAAATCGATTTATTTTTGTCTAAAATGACTGGAGTAGGAAATATAATTTTCATAAAGCAGTTTAAATTTGTAGAGTGGAAAAATACAAGTTAAACATCTAATCAAATGTATCGTCCGTCTATATACATCAAGATCTACTCGGATTCTCGCACCCCGATCCAGCCGATCATCCACGGTATCTGGACGCTGGCGCATTTCTGAATTTCTGAATTTCTGCTCTTCAACCCTTCAGTCGCCATGGCGCCTGGTACTGTGGATATGCGGATGGTATAAAATACAATTTCCACGGGCTTATATTCCAATCAGTAACTGGGGATTTTGCCCTGCAAAAGGTGAAGTAGTAATGATTTTGATATATGTTGTTTAAATCGAGACTGATCAAAAATACAAGTTTTCGACCTTGAATTAATGGTGCAAAATATTGATTTTTTAAATTAATTCGGCAACGCTCGATCCTACGTGAGAAATGTTCCAGGCAAAGTTGAAAAGGGCAAGATTTCCTAAATTTTTTGTATATAGGTTTTTTATTGTATTCTAATGTTTAAAGAGGTACAGCGTCAGACAGGGGCGGATACAGGATTGACTTCTGGGGGGGGGGGGGGGGGGGGGCATCGGAAGAAAATTCATAGTAATACTCTTGTTATGGATGTCTCTTTCTTGGACATGGCCACATATTTCACACTTCTGGAAGGGGCGCGTGCCCTCCCCCCTAGATCCGCCACTGGCGTCAGAAAGATGGATTTAAGAAAAAAGAATTTTATTATATAATGTACTTTTACAATATAACATATTTTATATTATTACAATAAAGATCTACTTGTATTGAAACTAAAAAAATATGGAATTGACAGGATAGTATTACAGTGGTTTGCATCATACCATTTCTTTATTTCTTTGTTTCCTGAAAGACCAAAGATGCATCGGATTTTTGAATATTGAAGCTATTATTTAGTGGTAATTTATCTACTTAAATCCTTAGCATAGTGGGAATAAAAACAAAAAAAACTTTACTACTCATTGACACAACGGCTAAAACGTATAGAAAATGCAGACAATAGGGCCATTTAGTGATATGGCAGTTTCTTACTTTTTCTTTCTCATTTTAAAGTATAACAAACCAATAGCCTCTGAAAAAAATGTCAGCTCAATTGAATCAATAGCCACAGAGATATTCGCATTTGAATAGAAACACGCTCGGCCGGCCAACAGCCCGTAGAGTGACGTCACTTGGCGTGCGCCGATACCTATATTAGAGCAGCGATTTCGTAAGTCTATCGTGTCGTTTTTTTTGGCGTAAAACCACGTCAAACATGTTAGGTTCCTTTGAGTATGTCACCGGGCATATGAAATCATATTTTACGACATTTTTTTGTGGTCTTTTTAAATCAATAAAAAGTAAAAAAAACGTATTTTTAAATAAAATTGTTTTTTTTTTTGTTTCCACCGCCATATTTTTAAAACTATTAAAGGTACCGAAATTTGTTTTGCGTCAAATTAAAGCACACACTGTAGCGCTTTTACCAATATAAACGGTTTGGGCACGATTCGCACTTTCATTTCTCTAAAAATCAGATAAACTAAAAATATATATTTTATGTATTGAAATCCCACCAATCGATAAACTTTTTTATTTTTGAAAATATTTATATACATGCAGCGAAGAAAATAAAGCCTAATAATCACAAAAGTTTTTGAAACAATATATTTTTTCCTAAAATGTACCGTGTAGCAACAGCGATTTTTTTTATCAGCGCTAAATGCGACATTGGGACGCAATTAATACACCTCGCATGCAGGGTTGGTCAGATTAGTCGCGTAGAAGTGGCGGTTGTCGAAAATCATTAAGTATTCATTGTTCGGATAAAAATTGTGACAATCGAAAATGTGCTTGTTTTAAGGAAGGCCTAAAATGTTGCAACGAGTGCAAATGTCGTTCCTGTAACAACATTATTAAAGATTTCGAGGCAGATATGAACGAATTAGAATGCTATTAATGTAGGGCCTACATAAGTTACATACTACATATTTATCTATCCAAATAGAAAATTTATTTCAACAATAAAACTCATTTTATGCGTACGTTTTTACTTTCATTCATTTAAAAATGTCTAATAAACTTACTAATTAGGTGGGTAGTTAGTAACACTTATTGATATTTATAGATTAGGTATTTGTATCTACCTACCTACCTGTCTTTTCATTATTAAAAGGAGACTATTTTATATTTATTGTACAATTTCTTAATATTAACAACATATGATCAATACTACTGTACAATACATGAAATATTGAACAATAATATTGATCCCCTAGATGCTTTTGATCACTACTGATTTTGTATCTATTGATATAAGTTAAACTACTACATACACCCCGACCGGGACCGTCAGATCGTTGCAATCGGCAGGCTTGCTATAGCCGAGCGCGCAAGAATATGACTTTAACCCGTTAAAAAAAATCGCTGACTCAATACTATGAACGGGACATGAAAAATTTTTATCCTAAAAACTTTTTTCAACTATTGGCTTCAATTTGTACGCAGCATGTATATACAAATTTTCATAAATAAATTTTTTTCTCGATTGTCTAAAATTACGCTACTGAAAATAACAAGTTTGAGTTTCCTATTATTCTTCCAACTTAAAAAAAAATAAATCGGGTTCACGTGGGACGTTGTTCGAAGCGCTATTGTGTCTACTTTATTCTAAAAAAAAATAGCTTGATAGCACAAATATATTCAGAGATATAGCGGTGGAGACGTTAAAAAACATATTTCATTAAAAATCTATTTTTTTGAGTTTTTCCGAAATAAAAAAGTTCTTGACCACCAAAAAATGTAAAAAATGATTTCGTGTACACGATTATCTTACTAAAGAATCCCACTAAGTCTGGTTTGGTTCTACGCCGTTTTTTTCTCGAAAACTAAGCGACTTTACTTCCAGATTTTACTCTACTAACTTGCATTCGCAGCCGTGTTCACTGGGCGGTTCAGCCATTTGACGTCACAACTCGACTACATGGTATCCCTAGCGTTTTTAAGCGCGCCGACTTTAATATTTTTTTTATACATGAAGGCGACGTCAGAAAATTCTAATTTTTGGCATACTTACTGTACTCACCAAGCTCTTTCAGAATATGTAATAATAAAAAAATGTTAAATGAGCCTATTATGCTGAGTAGTATGATGAACATAAAGGACATAGCCGGATAAGTACCTATATTGAAAAATGCCCCTAAGCCAAATTCTACTTTGCATACATAGTTTGTTTACTATCTATAAACAAACAATTTCTACTGAGTCTCCATATCCCTACTGTTGAGCTAGTCAGAGAAGGAAATGTGATTTTAAGTTTTCTTAATTTCTCTTTTCCTGTTGCATTAAAAATTTTTTCGTCTCAAATTCGGTGTCAAAAATTTTTGAAATTTTGAAAAATAGTATCGAATTAGAAATAAACAATGTGTACCGATAAATTGATGCTTTCTCGTTGGTTTTATGTTACTATCTTCAACACCTTGTATATTTTATTCTTCTCAGTGCATACAAATTTGAATCGATTGACGTTCAAACCAATGAAATTTGTTTTCTATAAATGCAGAGTAGACTAATATCCGTTCCGATTTGCAGTAGTTGTTCGTAAAAATAAAATCTGTCTGTCTGTCGGTCGGTCGGTCTGTCTGTCTGTAACTTTTTTTTGTGCGCACGGTTACTCTGGAACATTTCATGATATTGACTTGACATTTGGTACGCATGTTATAGCGAGATCTGAAACTAAATTATATTTTGATCTTATTCCGTTGAAGAGTTAGGGGGTAAAATGAGGTAAATGAGGGGTAAATAGATAAATCAAGCAATTAAGTCTATGAAATTGAAATATAGTGCATGTATAAGAAGCCAAGGTCTCAAATTTCAAAACAAATTATTAAAAAGATAGCGACAAGGGTGCCTCTCGCTGCCTTTGTAGTGCCACAAATGCTCCTTATATTTTGCAAAAAAACTTAAACTACTTAATTGCTTTTAAAAGCGTCATATTGTCTCAGCCCATATGTAATGTAAATATCTAGTTATGTCAGAAAGTTTTTATTGAAGCATAAATATTTGTTAAAAACTTTCTGAAACAAGAAAAAATTTACCGGGAAAATCAATATTTTATTTTCTTTTCCTAAATATAACAGTTACGTTTTTCGACAAATAAGAGTAATACAATAAAAGTGTTTTATAAATATACTTTCGGTTGTTTATATAATAAAAAATACGATTGTTCACGCTTTAACTTTCCACATCGCCCCTGTAAATTGTCACTGTTGATTATATTGCGAGTCAACAAGATAAATGCGCTATATGTGACCTGTACTGTTTAATTAATATAATGCCTTTGTCCTTTTCTTGCAGGTGAGTGGATCATGTCCTCTTTCATTCACGTCCTCACTCCGATTTAATTGGTTTTGTGTCACGGACCCGGTTGGTGAGTATGTCCGGATATTTTGCTTATTATTGCGCCCGCGAATAAAGGGATTGGGTAGGTGAGGTGTGCTTGATGGACCGGAGTTACTGTGGAAAATCAGGATGAGAAATCTGTACACATAATAAATCTGTAAAGTTGACGTGTCTGTACATTGAGAATATTTGCAAAAAACTGATCTGGGGGGATGTAAGATGAGTCAAAGAATGCATTAAGATAGTTTTCGGAATTGCTGTCTGTTTGTTTGAATGCGCATCACGCAGAAACTACTGAATCAGTTTGAATGGAATTTTAACAGGTAACTTCATCTAAGCTTGGAGTAACATTTAGTTTTTATTTCATCGAAATCGGCCTACTCTAAGCCAAGTTTTATGACAATCGGTTTAATAGAATCTGAGATACAGCTTGATTTCTATAATGAGCGTATTTGCAAAGTATTAACTTTCATGATTAAACTTCTGTAATATTCCAGAAAATTCGAGAGTATTCTGGAGCATTCCAGAAAATTTGTGAGCTTTTTGAATTATCCCATTTTGGGTTTTTGTACTATCGAGCATTGTTACTTGCCGCGCCATCTGTACTCGAATAGAAATAAAAAATAATCGAAGCAAAGCAATTTGCCGCCTTATTTCTACGGATCAGATTGGGTCAGGGTTTTTAAACTAAAAATTAAACAATATAACCTAACAAATTATTGTGTCCTTGTAAATAGGGATTGCAATTTACCGGAAATTTTAATAACCGGTAAATAGGTAAATGAAAATGTAAATAACCGGTTAACCGGTATTTACCGGTAATTTTTAGAATGAATGATTAGGGTGGCGAAAATGAAAATTGTCTTTTTCCATGTACAAAATTATCTAAATTTAACAAAAAAATTTTTTATATACGTGTAATTAATATAATGAACAAACAAAAGGTTTTTTATCAAAAGGACAAAATATCAACTTAAATAACAAAAATTATAAACATGAACTCAAATATGGCATTTACTGAATACCTAATCTAAAGATATATATTTTTTAAAATAGCCCGTTAAAAGGGTTAGTTTTTCAAAGCTGTATCTGTTAGTCGTCTGATATTTGTGAATAGAATACCACCAGCTGAAGATGCCCTTCCTCAATCGATACTGGTAGATCGATAAGTTAATAAGAATTGATAATAACGTACTTCTAAATGTTTTCCACGGATATTTGCGGCAGTGAAATATTTCCTGTCGCAAGATATTGTCAATGTCTCTCGTATTTCTTGGAGCTTGGTGTTTTGGTTTTACTTTTTATAATATCATTTATTTATTGCTAAAAGTGCCCAGTGTTGAGACAGTCACTCTGTATGTAGTGAATACTAGTAACTGACAAATAGAAACGTTAAGTACGTGACATATCGTAAGTTCAGAATTTACCGAAATAACCAGTAAAAAAATTAAAATAACCGGTAATTATCGTCATGTGTTTTTTGTCCTGTTAACCGGTATTGCAATCCCTACTTGTAAAGTTTTAAAGTTTAAGTGGGGGTTTATTTATTATTCCTTGATTTCCTGTGTGCCGCATTAGGTTGAACTCAGGATTTATTTTTCATTATTCATTCCTTGATTTTTCAGAAAGCAGCAGAGGTAAGTGATAAGTTATTAAGTAATATTACTTCCACATCCAGTGGAAGTATAGTAACGACAAAAAAATTTTAAAAAATTTTTGTTCAAATAGAATGTCATGAAACGTCGAGATTTTAAGTTTGAGCGAAAAAAATTTCTGTCTGTCTGTCGGTCTGTAACTTTTTTTGTGCGCGCGTTTACTCTGGAACCGTTTAAGATATTGACTTGAAATTTGGTATACATAACGAGATCTGGAACTATATTATATTTTCATCTTGTTCCGTCGAAGGGTTAGGGGGTAAATTTGGGAAAATCAAGCAGGTAAGAGTCCATAAAATTGGTATTTAGTATATACAAGAGAAGCTAAGGCCTCAAAAAAATTTTTGGCATTAGCCATCTCCACTACCACTCCCACCCCATTATTAAGATACCTCAACAAAATATTTTTTTACTTCGTCCACCCCTACTACCACCCTCTATCACTCCCCCCACCCCACTACCGATGTGGGGTATCATTTTATGGGTTTTTGGGGTAGAGGATTTCAAATATTATATTATTAAAATTCCATAAACAATGATTTCCACATACAAAGTTTTTTCGTTGTGAGTGACTTGGATAGAAAATCCGGATGTGGAAGTAGTGATTCCTTGGGCGGCGGTGTTTTTAAACTACTTAACCACTATTTTGAGTTTATTAGATTTAAGTCTAAGTACTTTAAGTTTGCCGTTGACTAGTTGAATTTTATTTTTGTTTTTAGAAATAAAATTTGCTTTATTTAATATTTTTTCATCAGAATAAAGTTTGGGTTTTTGGTGGAGCTGGTTTTTGGGTTTTTGCTAAAAAATTTTTGTTAAAAACTCACTCAGACCTCCCCCCCCCCTATGCCTTTTTACAATACACTTGTCTTATCTCTAATCACTTCTCAATTTCCTAATCACTTTTAAAGAATTTCTCCCGTTAGTTTCCGTGATCTAGTCGATGCCCTAAATAACAGACTTGAGGTACCTCATGAAGGTCCTATATATTCAGTTGTCGACTTAACACACAAATACGCTCTAGAGGTTATACTCAAAGTTAATCAGTAGCAGTTTGGGGAACAGAATATTTACTAACGTAATATTTGATCGAAGTCCTCTATACATTTCCTTAAATATATATGAAATAAAAATCCATACAGCTATTTTCCGGACTAATGCCCCGCCAAGCGCTGGATTACAAATTACAAGCCTGACCGCGTTAAGTGCAATAACTATGTATTGCCACAAAACGCTAAAGCTTCGATTGCAACAAACACCAGCCGAAAGATTTATTCCTACTCAAAGGAGCTTTCGTGCCAGCCACCCACACCACTTGCAGACTGCAGTTTCGAACTGTTGGCTCTCGTCAGTGTAAGGTAGGTCCGGAATGGCTGTAACGAAACCCTTGATCACTCTTGATACATGACGAGATTGATAAAACCACGACATGCAACAAAAATAGTAGGCCGATGTCCATTGCAATCGAAGTAGCAGTAGCCCTGACATGGGCATAGATATTTGGTATGCTTTTAGGGTGCAGAATATTTACGTTTTTAGAGGGCGTAATATTTTGGCGAACTCTATACATTTCCTTAAATATATATAAGAAAAAAGATTTATAACACAAAAAAATTTGACAATTTCAACGAAATTCAATTTCGATAAGAAAACAACAGGATTCTTTATTCTCGATAATGAAACATATAGGGATCCATATTAATATGAACTTTTTCCTTATTTTAATCGAAGAAATGCGACGTTGAAATGGTGCTTTTTTACTCTTGACCACCCTCTATAACCATTGGTACTTAATTAAGTTTTATTTTATCGTGTATTTTCACTTAATAAAAAATTTCACCGGTTTATATTAATCGAATGGGACACCATTCCTCAAAAACATTCAAAGCAATCGTGCGCTGGGGAACTATTGAAGCCGCTCGTCCATTGTACATTCATTATGTTTTTGTTTTCTTTTTCATAAGAAATGTCCAACCCAACCCATGTAATTGGGTTAGTGTGCACTCCCCTGATCCCATTTTTTTGCTTATCCCGGCACCTTTTTGTACATGAGAAAATTAAATTTGAAACAATAACAATATCACACGAATGTTCACTCTAAAGGCCGCGTAAAAAGTTGCCGGATCAGAGTAAATTTCTATTGTTCGCGTCAGTACGTATTTTTTACGGTTGCGGTTATCGTCTAGTGCTGCTCCGTAGGTAGCCTGGCCTACTACAACATGGGTTGCTGTTAGTGACACGTGATGATTGATGCGACCTAGCTGCAACGGATTTTCTGATATTTTTTGCGTGACTTACGTCATCAAGTTAATTAGTTTATGTGTGTGCAGTTATGCCTACATTTTTGAGCAAGGAAAAAACAATAGCCAATGTAATAGTCCGGGAGGTAGCGACATTTTGGAGCTAGTCATTTCAACATGGCTAGTTTTCTCTGAAATGATAGTTTATTACGTGTACATACACGAAACCGAGGTCAGCTGACGCGTCCGCGGGGGAGGCAGATGCTGGAAAGCCTCCCATGCGTTGTAAATTTATAAAAGTAAAATAATACCAGCAGACTTGAAATTTTTTACAGTATTCTATTAGATTGTAACATGATAAAAAAATATATTCAGCTGCTGAAATAGCGGTGGAAAATACGTCTGCTGCTCGGATGAACGTTCGGACGATACGTAAAAATTCAAGTCAATTCAGCAAGCTTGAAACTTCATTAAAAAATGACTTATTCTATACATTTCACGAAAAATATAGTCATAGTCAATGATTTTATTTAATTTTTTAAGCATTATTTTTAGTTGAAAAAATCTCTCCAGATTATTATAATATAATTGTTCATTGGAACTTTCACAGTCGCTGTCTCCGTAATCTTCTTGCTTGCTAGCTTCATCAGAGTCGAGCGCATCTATCTCCGTATTTAAATGCAAGTCTTCTTCCTCATCTGCAATTAAAAATGATAATCATGAGAAATAAGTGTTGGTTAATTAATGTTTTATAATTTCTTATGCGTCGATAAGAAGCAAAAATAACTGATTTTTTACAAAGAAAAAACGTAGATTTTCTTTTGCATTACAAATATTTGTTTCGTGAATATAAGATAAAATACTTCAGTAGTATTTTACCTTCATCATTATCTGCAACTGGATCTAAAGTGATTTCCGATATAGTTGATGGCAACTGATCTCCTTCAAACCATTTGTACATAAATTTATTATCTATTTCCTCCCAACCAAAAAATTCGCAATAAATGCTGCCTTAACTCTGATTGATATTTTTCGTGAAATGTATAGAATAAATCATTTTTTAATGAAGTTTCAAGCTTGCTGAATTGACTTGAATTTTTACGTATCGTCCGAACGTTCATCCGAGCAGCGGACGTACTTTCCACCGCTATTTCAGCAGCTGAATATTTTTTTTTATCATGTTACAATCTAATAGAATACTGTAAAAAATTTCAAGTCTGCTGGTATTATTTTATTTTCATGAATTTACAACGCGTGGGAGGCTTTCCAGCATCCGCCTCCACCGCGTATGCGCCAGCTGACCTCGGTTTTGTGTTTGTACACGTAATAAACTAACATTTTAGAGAAAACAAGCCATGCTGAAATGAGTGACTAAAATGTGTCGCTACCTCCCGGACTATAATTGTTTGGACGACTTTTAAATCATACGTTTTCCCCTGCCGATGTAACAAAAATACGTTCTTGAAATACATAAAACTAATAAGATGGCTATATGCATACTGTAGGAAAAGACAATTTTACTCACAAAAAATTACACAAAAGTTACTCAAACAATGACGAAATCAATGTATATTATTTAGAAGAAAATTATATTACATCTTTATAGAGGGCGCTTTATTGAAAAAATTGAGTTTGAATTTTGAAAATTCCGTTTTTCTTACATATCTCGAGAAATATATTGATGAAACAAAAAAAAGTTAAACTTGTTTTTAAGGTACAGAATATTTCGGGGGGAAAGGTCACGGTCACATTCGAAAAATATACATTTTTTCCGAAATAGTGAAATTTTATTTTTCTGAAATCGATCGGGAATGTCTACATTTTCGGCGCGATTTTGGAGCGAAAAATGCACAATTCTAGTATTTTAGTCCGTTGCTAGGAAACTATCACAAAACAGACCGGAAAAGATCCGTTGCCAAGCAACGATCAACAAAGCCGTACGGGAATGTTACTTCCCGGCCTAGGCCGGGAAGTAACATTCCCGTACGGTTTTTTATATATATTTTAATATGTTAATATTTTTTATTTTTATACGTTTAAAATAGTATTGATTGTGATTTCAGAAATTTTTTTTTTAAATGTTTATTTTTTTGATTTTTATACGTTTAAAATAGTATTTATTGTAATTTCAGAAAGAATAGTATGTGTACTTCGGTGTGAAAGCACATTCCCAGACTTCGATGCAATTGCATCGTCGTCCGGGAATGTATCGCTTTCACACCTAGATACACAATATACTATTTTTCCAATGGATCAATTTCTCGACAAGTTACAGCCTCCAATAAAAAAAATCATCAAGCAAGGAAATGAAAATGATTTGAGATGTACTTTTTTTTTAATCCTCCTACAACGTAATAAACCATACTAATCATGAAGTGTACATACTTTTCAACAGTTCTCAATGAAGAGAGAATTTTTTTGAAGGACTTTTATTTTTTTCTATATTGTTTATTGCGACGATTGAGTTTGGGCGTGATAATATATATATATAAGTATATTTTTCCCATCCATCCTTTGCTTGTATTGTTTAAAACAAAAAAGCATCAGAAAGCTACATGTCCATCTTTTAAATGAACCAACACTCATATAGATTGAACAAATTCTGATTTAGTGATATGTAATTAAGTGCGTCGGTGTCAGTCATGCGTATTCAAGCGCGTGCACGCATGGATCTCGCTCCGAGTTACAACGTTACACTTGACTATTTTTTTCCGGGAAAACCGCTGCTTTAACGATAAATTTCGTTAGAACATTTTTTGTTCATAAATACGTGATCTATCCATCTGTATTTTTTTATTTTTTCTACCTTGATTTAATTTCAAAATTTTGAAAAAATGGTTGAAAAAAATTTTTTTTTTCACTTTTTCTTTTATGTTCTACACTCGAGCGAAATGTAAACTTTTCAGGATATTATTCTACACACTTTCACAAAAAAAAAGTTTACACAGTTTGCAATTTTTTGTGGGTAAATACCTACGTCGACTGGGCTATATTTATTTGCAGTAAATACTGTTACAGCCATTTTATGAAATGCAAACTTTGATTTTATGTAAGTGTTTTATTTATTCGCGAAAAAAAAAATCCTTCAATTTTTATTTCTAATTGACAAGTTTTAAATTGGAATAAGCAGTTGATTTCGATTCGCCGATTTATTAAACATTTTCTGTAATTGTTGCTCATTCTGTAGGACACTCTTCGCAGATTAGACATTTTTCATTTTATGATACCAACTTCAACTTCTTTGGTGAAACACTCGTTACTATAAAATAAAATTTAAAAAAAGTAACCTATTTATGTCTCGAATCCGCATTTAGAACAGATTTTACTTGGACGGTATTATTATGCAAATCATTAATGAAAATGAGAAAGAGAGTTGGACCCAGAACGGGGCCTTGAGGTATTCCAAATTTGGTATTTATAAATCCAGAATTTATACTTCGGTAATTCGTCAATTAAAATTTCTCTTCAAGGTAATAAGATGTAAGTAGCTTTTGACTGTTAAGACAAAATTGGTAAATATTGTTATTTTTTTTTAGCGAAATGTAGATACGTAGTCAAAGGATTCGCTCAGATCCAAAAATTCTGCAAAGATAATTTTGTCTTATTCAATCCTCTATTAACTAACCTATGTTAATTAAAATCGTTCCTGAGGGACAGGGATCAAATAACGCAACGGAATGGAGTCATCATCAGTAAAAGTAAGATTTGGAGTTCCACAGGGTTCCGTATTCTTAATTTACGTATTATTCTTAATTTACGTAAATGATTTGCCTAACTACGTTAAGGTTGTACTATTTGCAGATGATACGACTATGATAAACATCAATCAAAATTTTAATGATCTACAACGCGATATGCAGCGCTCACAGTTGCAGGCTTCTGATTGGTTCAGAGCAAAATTAAATTTAAATGAATTGAATACACAAAGTATGATTTTCTCAACTCGGAGATTAGATCATTTTGATAATCCCGATAATATCAAGTTTTTGGGAATAATTGTGGACGGCAAGTTGTGCTGGGATCAACATGTAGACTATCTGGCCAGTAAATTGTCGAAGGTAATTTATCTATGAGTCTAAGGACTGAGTTGCCTCTGAATGTGATAAAAACGGTTTATTCCTCGCTATTTCAAAGTGTTTTTTCCTATGCCATAATAACACTCAGCTCATCTGAGCAGAATATTTTCACTTCAAAGACGTGTTGTGAGAGTAATGTTGGGTCATTTAGAGAGGACGTCAACAAAAATTTAGCGAGTTGAATATCTTGACTGCTCCTATTTGTTTATTCTCGCAGCTCTTACGCATGTTAAAAAAAAATTAAATAACTGTTTCACATAGTGAAATTCATAAACACGATACTAGTAAGTAGTCCAGTGTTTGACGGTTTTTCGCTCAGAATTCTTTCGTACAAAACCGACGTAAAATTTGGACAGTAATTAGGGAATGGTACAAGGAATAAAAGTTATATAGTGCCGATGTGTGCTTTTATCCTGGGGGTGAATGCCACCCCTTCTCGGGGGTGAAAATTATTACATTCAAAATAACCGCAGAAATCGATGGAGGAATAAATTCTAAGCAAAAAATCTCCTATAAAGTTTTTTCGATGAGTCGATACTTTTTGAGTTAATCGTGATTGAAAATGTTGATTTTTCATCTAAAAAATTCATGTTTTTGAACGATTTTTCGCGAATAACTCGAATACCTTACGTTTTATAAAAAAAATTATTATAAGCAAAAATGAAGCCTATAAAATAATAAATCGATTGGCTATTTTTCTCAATTCTGTAGATGTATTACAAACCGAGTTATGGCTCATTGAAGGTGACTTTTTCGCTGAAAACTGAATTCGAACCTTTCAATGTTAAATAAGGGAAAAACCGAAAATTTTTGGAGGAAAACATATAAGACATTTTTAAAAGTACGTGAGGAAACCTTTAAAATGAGCTTTGGTAAAAGTCGTTAACATAGAAACTAACGGAGTGGAGTTATGATGAAAATAAAATGATCTTGTCTCGTTTTTTCGGAGAAAATATCAGCAATAAAACCAATGGCTTCACCGCAAGAATTAAAATTGAACGTAATCCATCTACAATTTACTTTTTTTAAGTACTAACAATATGTTCTTGAAGTTTGACCGGTTTAGGATGCTTATATTTGAAAAAAAGTTTGATTCAAATTTGAAATGATTTTTGAAATTTCTTAAAAAATTTTCGTTTTTTCACGATAATACAAAAACTAAAGAAGATACGTAAAGAATGCTAGAGTACAAAAATTTAGTTTTTTTTTACAGAAAATGTTTTTTATTTATTTCTCTAAGATAAAAATTAATTGAGATATCACTGTTATAAGTTTGCATTTGAGTACGATAACCACCTTCCCCGAGCCCTTTAAACTCAAAAATCGCAAAAACGAAATGTTCAAGGAAGTTCAACTTTACATTCCTTGTAGCCATTAAAATTCCCTGTAAAATAATTTTTGGAGCGATTGAATAGTTTAAAAATTGTGGTGAAACCATTGGTTTCATTGCTGATTTTTTCTCCGAAAAAAGAGACAATCATCTTATTTTCATCGTAACTCTGTTAGTTTTTATGCTAACGACTTTTACCAAAGTTCATTTTAAAGGTCTTTTCAAGTACTTTTAAAAATGTCTTATATCTTTTCCTCCAAAAATTTTCCGTTTTTGCGTTATTTAACGTTGAAAAGTTCGAATTCAGTTTTCGGCGAACAAAAAGTCACCTTCAACGAGCCATAACTCGGTTCGTATTGAATATTCAGAAATAAAAAAAAAAAAACAATCGATTTGTTATTTTATAGGCTTCATTTTTGCTTATAATGATATTTTGGTAAAACGTAAAGTTTTCGAGTTATTACTGAAAAATCGTTCTAAAACATACATTTTTTAGATTAAAAATCAACATTTCCAATCAAACTCAAAAAGTATTGACTCATCGAGAAAATTTCATAGAACATTTATTGCTTAGAATTCATTCCTCTATCGATTTCAGTTACTTAGAAGCATAAAAATTTCCACCCCCCGAGAAGGGGAGGCATCTACCTCCAGGGTAAAAGCACACATCGGCACTATATAACTTTTGAAGAGGAGGGTTAGATGAGCTTAATTACAAATTTTCATCAAAATCGATGTTGTACGAAAGAATTCAGAGGTATCTATTTTCACCGTCAAACACTGGACTATATATAGGCAGAGAAATGAGATTCGTTTAGATTTTACTAGGTTAGACAAAAATCGAAATGCAACAAATTATTATGGCCCAAAATTCTGTAACAAGTTGCCACTCGATATCAGGATGTTGCCGGAAAATTTGTTCCATTATAATATTAAATAAATTCTGCTGGAGGAAGCATACTATTCATTTAACGAGTGTTTATGTCATGTTACTACATGTTAAATTATTTTCAATGTTTGTTTACCATTGTAGTAATAATATACAGTATTTGTACTTCTGTATGATGTTAAATACAATATTTGTAATTTTGACTTATGTAAAACCATTCGCTCTTGACATGAAAAAATTCTTTATTTATTTATTTAATTAAATTTGCAAGAGAACTAATAGCTTTGTTCTAAATCAAAATTGACTTATTAAAAAAATTGTAATGCTCAGAATAAGCTATTCTATGTAATATAAACTAAACATCAAAGCTTTATCTTGATTATATTTGGTCAGAGGATTTGACATTTTATATGGAACACAAAGAAAGTCAAAGTGCTTCTTATCACACGGCGTGTGATAAAAAGAAAGTTAGAAAGTACCACTTTTACTTCTTGTTGCAATGATAACTGTTAAACTATATGTTTGCTTTACTTCCGTTGATATTTTGTTGCCCACTGAGTTGTTTCATCTAAAATTTATATTCGTCCAGCCAAACGCTCAAAAGTCAATAAGTCCCGCTCAGAATACCGTAAATGCATTTATTGCTTTTGCCATTGTTAAAATTAATCCCCTCTCGGTCCCGTTTTGATAGTAAACTTCAATACACGGATTTATCTGACAGACTTTGCATACTGGGAATTTCAGAGTATTTTTTTGTTAGTTAGGAACGCGTCCAGATAACATGTGAATGACGGGATAGATAGGTTTCACAAATCGAAAATCTTGGATTCAATCTCTACTAACTACATTTAAAATTTTTCAGTGGTTATTTTATCAATTCTAACTATGTTAGAAAACAATACTACACAAACTATAGATATATTTGAAAATGTAGTTATAGATCAAACAGGCCCCCTACATCAAATCGTGGGCCCCGGGACCAAATTCACTGGCGGCCCCCCGCGCCTAATAATTGATAAGCGGAATTTTTTTTTATCAAAATCTCTGGTGGGTGCCCCTCGGAAGCTAACGGGCCCCCACGCTTAATAATTGATGAGCGGGGGGAATTTGAAATTTGAAAAAAAATGTTTGTCAAAATCTCTGGCGGGCCCCCGCGCTAAATAATTGATGAGCGGGGGGGATGTGAAAGAAAAATTTTTGACAAGATCTTTGGCGGCAGGCCTGTAGTTAGAAAGTGTTTTAAGGGCGGGCACAAACAATTTTTCGAGGGGGGGTAAACCGATTGATGAGCGGGGGGGGGGATCCAAAAAAAAATTAACCCAATCTCTTTCAAAATATTGGAAAAATTATTCAAGGACGGGCATAGCCCGTCCTGGCCCACCACTAGCTACAGGCCTGTTTGGCGGGCTCCCGCTACAGGCCCCTAAACTCAGTACCCAATAGACACCCTATACGGGGGGCCTGAGATTAAATGCTACATCCTATGCATTTTGTTATAAATATTGAGTCTATAAAGTATTTGTTTAGAAGGAAACTTTGTGAAATTAAATATTTGATTATGAAGTAATCTTTAAACTTTATGATGTAACATTTTAGCTGTGACGCTCTGCTTTTAATTTTGTTTATTAAAAGACCTGCATAGTTTGTTAATAAATTGATAATTATGTAGGTAGCGCTGGTAGGTAATTTTAGAACTCTGAAAATTGCGGCCTGTCTATAATTAGTTGATCAATCCACCAACGTGACGTAATATTACTTGTGAAACTCATTTGAGGTCATGATTGATGATAGATAATTAACAAAGTAACAAATAATAATAAAATCTATTTCCTGCGTTAATTCCTTGGAACTTTGGAAGAAGTAAAATTTAGATGGCCGTCAAAATTCTATGGTAGAATGAGAATGCTAAACAATAACTTGTTTTCTATTTTATTTATTTGCTTTTCGTTATTAGAAATGCATTATAAGTATTAAGCAAATGAGAAACTTCATACTTGTTTACTTCATCCCAATCATCTTCCAAACAAAAATGTATTCCATACATTTCCGGGAAAAAGGAGCAGAAATACTCCATGCCATAGACAAGCAACAAAGTTCATAACTTATTTTACAAATATTACCACAAGGTTTCTCAACCTAAGGTTGATAACAAACCTTTTATCGGGCCATTGCCCATTGAAGATATCTTCTCCAAAATATAGATGAGGCCGAAAATGATACCACTGCAGCCCTCTGGGCTGGGTGAGGTTTCCCTTAAATTATGTAACTTCTTAGTGGAGTCAAATTAGGATTTTAATGTGAATGGGGAATTTCAGTTCAGTCTAAATATTTAAAAACAAGTATTAATATGAAAATATAATATATTCAGAACTTACGAGTAATATTTTAAACAATTATTTTCAGTTCGTTTTGGTCTCAAAAAGTCTCTAAACGTTTTGTGACTTAGACAAACGTAGCAGAAAATTTCTTTTTCGTCATACCTCCCTCGAAAGTATACTCTAATTCCATTGTTTTGTCGATCGCAAGTGACGCTTTGTGTACCAAATACTTGTTGCCATTGGCAACGGGTCGTTATTTTTTATACCGTCCCTAGGGAAAAAAAGTAAATTTGGGATAATTTTCTCTTTCATATTACTATAATACGTACCGAATTAAATGTTTTATGTTGAATATAAATAAACGATATTTTTATTATTCAAAATCATCCTATTTATTTCTATTAAATACCAAAAAACAATTTTATTGAAACAATGAGAAACTTGAACTATATTTATCTATATTATATTTATATTATTTATATATGTTTTATTTATTTATATTAAATACGAAAGAACAGTTAGAACAATTAGATACTTGAACAATCGAGTTATGTTTTTTCTTTATTGTGTCTAGGCTTATATTCTCATTTCTTTCTATATTGTTTATTTCGAAAAATTCTTGTTGTTCACCAGTAGTAGGTTGTATCGTTGAAGATGAATCAGAAGCCAACTCTTCTGACGTGTTTTAATTATATAAAATTCTATCGGCGACGTCTAATTTATTTCTCATTGAATCCGACACATAGCTTTCCGCAACTGTAGAGGATTTCCATCCACCATGTCTTTTTAAACCAAGAACTTCGATTCCTGTATCAGCGAGAAAAGTGGCAGACGTCCTTCGAAAATAATGGCCTGTATAAGTACTGGGATTTTCCAATCCCAAATATTCTGCGATCTTAGCAGGGATTTTTGCAAAAGTATTTTTGCCTACTGGTTGGTTCATACATTTACCTGCATGGTATTTTATAAAAATACGAATTTCTTTATTTTGCCTAGCGTTAATATATTTTCTAACTATTTCAACAACATTGATGCGTTGTTCATCTTTGTTAATAATCGTAAAAGAAAACTGCATTCCATTTTTTGAATCCGGTATTGTTATTATTATTACAGAATTTTTGTCTTCAACATCTTTAATTACCATTTTATACAACTCGTCCTTCCTACAGGCGCCAACTATTCCCATAATCATAACAACCTGAAAAAGTTTAATTTAGTATAAGTGAGCAACGACCTAATTAATCATAATAGCTTACTTTCATCAACAAATGTGTATTATCTGGTGCTTCGAGTAAAAATTTGTTCATATCTTCTCTTGTAAATATACAAGATTTTTTAGGTTTAAAACCATCATTGTTTCGCTTCAAGAATGCCCTTAACTTAGGATACTGTGATATGTTCTCGTCATTAATAAATGCAGTGCTTTTTAGCATCGAATACAGACCAAAGACTACCTGGAGACTTTAACTTTTCAGATCTGTTCACAAAATAAGCCAGCAACGCATTTTCTGTTATGGTATTTACACCCTTCTCGCGACACCAACTTTTAAATACTTTTTACCTACGATCACTACTGTAAATAGTAAAAAACACACTACCTGCCATCTATGTAAGTTGAATTTTACATATTGTAAACAAAACGCACTGTAAACAAATCGCACGGTAAACAAAACGCACGGGACACGC
This sequence comes from Rutpela maculata, assembly GCA_936432065.2. NCBI lineage: Eukaryota > Metazoa > Arthropoda > Insecta > Coleoptera > Cerambycidae > Rutpela > Rutpela maculata. The sequence continues at coordinate 13,470,112 of OW386287.2, read as the reverse complement.
AATTATAGGTGGCTTATATCGCTGACGCGGGGTTTAAAAAAACAAATGCGCCTACTTAATTTTCAAACGCTGTCAAAACTGACATAATATTTGTTGAATAATATTGTTGATTAGTAAACTAAATCCAGATTTTACTAAATAACTAAATAAATATGATCGTAGGTAAAGTATAGTACATAATTCGAGTTGTAAGGCAATTACGCACTCATGGAAATACGCACTCGCCGCTACGCGGCATCGTGCGCAACTTTTCCATTCGTGCGTAATTTGCTTCTTACATCACTCATTACGTAGTATACTAATATGTGTCTTCGTATCGCTTTTGAGACTTTCTTGGAAGTAAATCCATACAAGCCTTATTTGCTAATTCTTCTACAGTGTCGGCAAGTCCTGGATTAGGTATGTATAGTTTCAACGACTTAACCAACTGCATAAAACAATTATTTTTCCGCTTAACTAATTATTTTTTTCTAAGGCTATGTCGAAATTCCAACCGTGAAGGAGTGACACTTTTAGAGATTGAAGTGGGAATACATGCAAAACCTATTTAATGATACAGAGATCATAAAGAACGTGGACATCTAATAGCAATTAATTGCAGTACCTGGCCAACAATCACTCATTTGCAATTTTCTCGAAAACTGTTAATTTTAGAAAAAAAAGTTTCAAATAAAAAAGTTACGTCCATCTTTTATCTTCGTTACTTCTCGATACACTTAGTGTCTATTTCGAAAGATAAAAAAGTTTCCCGCATGTTACATTTGAGAATGCAAATTTTCGACATAGCCTTAGAAAAAAAAATAATGCTTTCTACACTTATTAAAATTTGACCTACATATTAACAAATTATGTTAAAAAATATATAGTGATAACACGATAAAAATTTGAGAATAATCCATTGTGCTGTTTTTGAGTTACAGCGAGTTAAGCGGAAAAATAATTGTTTTATGCGGTCGGTTAAGTCGTTGACATACCTAATCCAGGACTTGCCGATAGTGTATATTCGACATTATAATATTATTGTATTGCTATTATAATAAGACGGCTTATATTGACAGTAGTTGTCATTTGAATAGAAACCGCGTGTTAAATTTATTTTTTCTTCAAGCGTATTAAAATGTTTAAATTATGTCACGAAAAACAGAAGTAGAAGTAGGACATTGTTTTACTAGTAACAAAATGTTATTACCGAACGCCACCGTAGTGGACATTGTTTTACTAGTAACATAATGTTAGTTCCGAAAGCGCCACGCAGTGGGTATTGTTTTACTAGTAACATAATGTTAATACCGAAAGCCACCGGTGGCGCGCTATCCACTAGCCACTTGTCATATTGTGTCAACATGTAAGACTGTAGTTTGAATATTTGTACATTTATGATAAATAAATGAATTTTTGCATTTTAATACGCTTGAAGAAAAAATAGTATATATTGCACGGAGTAGAACCCTTTTTTTTGTGTTTCGCCCAGTTTGCAAATCCTGGGCTCAACACAAAAAAAGAGTGCGTTCTACTCCTAGTAATATAATATACTATTATTGATGGTTGCCATGGATATTCCAAGCATTGCTACCTTTACTAATACAAATATGAAATCTTACTCAAATAACTATAATTTTCCATTAGTTTTTCTCAAGTTTTTTTTCAGTTTAATGAGTCATAGGTATGACGAAAATATGATATGCACCGCGGGTCGTACAGTGCGATTTTTTGGTCTCGAATACTTGCCCTACGGGTCTCGGGTTGCAAACTGTATTCTCAACCAAAAAAGTACACCTTACGACCCTTGGTACATAAATAAATATGATTTATCGGTGACGCTTGCAAATACTGCGTAATTGTATCTACTTTCATGTTATTTTCTGCCATAGACTGACACTTGTCGTTGTCAAAAAGCTTATAAATAACCTGTTAGTGAATTAATTGTAAATTCTTGTTGTTTTTGAACTTCTTAATTACGCAAAAAGGAACGGAAAGTGGTTTTGTGGAAGCATGTTTCGAAAAATTTACCGGATGCCAATCCGTTTATGTTAACTGTGTTTTTCTATGGGCAATAAGCAATAATATGAATACGTGAAATGTTCAAACAGTAATATAAACACCAAGTAACAATACAACAACAAGCAATAAAATAAGTCAAGATAATCACAACGCAGAACAACAAATAAACACAACAAGCATAAGATAATAGAAATGACACTGACCGAAACGAGACTGACAGCAATTAAAAGTTCAGATGACAATTAAGATTTTTCATCTCAACTCTTTGGCCAGGGTAGGTATCATTTTTATAGTAAGCCTAAAATTTTCTAACTACGTTTACATACGTCATAAATTTTTAGGGGAAAATATATAACTAAACTTTAACATTTTTTTCAATGAATTATAGTTTATGTACTTTTATTGTACAGCTCATAACGAACATTTCCTTTCTTTTTGTTGTTTTCCATAGGAATTATAGATTTCGAGATATTCAAAGATAGCCGATGGAAAATGCGATCTAAAAAATTAAATTGTTTAAATAAACAATATGCCGACCTCGCAGAAACTGCAAAACTGAACTGTGAACTTAAGTTGATCCCCCGAACACGTTAAAACAAAAAAACTGCCCTGACCATTGCGAATTTTTTAGTCCTAATTTGACTCCACTGTCTGCGAGTCAACGAATAATGTGCCGTCCAGGTTGCCTTAGAATTTTCCGATTGTTGCAGGTGCTTCTTAGCAGGAAAGTGTCCTGTTAGTAATTATGTTATTATTCTTCAACTGTAATCTGTTCTTTGAGAGTAGGTCTTCTGTTTTTTTGGACATGGTCCCCAGTGACTTTTATGTTTGTGCTTGATAAGCCCTCTGGCTGACATTTCACAGATTTTCAGCACAAGTTCTGGTCCATACTCCTGCGGAATAAAGGCTGCAATTTTTGCACTGCCGTAATGCAACAATTATCAGCACACTGCACATACATCTGGATAATTGCTCCAAGTGCATTTGCCTCTTGACCAAGTAGTCACATAAAAATAAATAAATAAAACCTTGATACAACATATGACGATACATCATTTGCCTTTCCCACGTAATTGAACTTGATGTTTATTATTTCATAAATCATTTGTTAACACCTAATAAATATTCGTCATATCGTATAACATTTTAATTTTAAATGGATATTTTAAAAATAAAAATATTGTCTACCTTACCCCATATTTCAAACAAGTAAACGCGCTCAAATTACGTCATGGGCGGACCCTCCAATCAAAATTAAACAATTTCCGGCTTCATACGAACATTAACCGAACCTGTTGACATTTCTGAATTTTACATCTCGTCTGGAAACCTGCCGATGAGACTATTTACATGTTGCTTAATGTATATGAAGGTTTAACGTTGGAGGAAATGCTTTAATTATTTCACTAAAGAATGTCTACTTTTTATCTCCACTTTATATGCCGGCTCTCAACAAATAACTGACACTTGTCAACACCGATGGAAATAAAATAGGTATTAAACAATAATTAAAAGATACTAGATAGGTTATGTTCTCTTATTTACGTTGTGATCGTACATATCTAGTATTTTGACTTTATAACTTTGTTTCTTATTAATTATTTAAAAGGGTGTGTGTACTGTGTAGACTTTAAAATGGAGAAGGCGGCAAGTGATAATCTTCCAATTATTGACAGTGAAATGGTGAATGACTTGTGTTAAATATGAACTTTTTGTCAGCAGAAGTGAAAAATGTAAAAACCAAGCGGTAAGCTATTAATTGGCACGTAAACTTTCATTTAACTTAAAGGGAACACTGAGATGGAGTCTTGTTTATTCAATATAATAAAAGGAGTATTAATAGATGAAAATGATGAAAAAGTGTTATCCTGTGAATGTCCTGCCATGTCTGTCAATTCGGTGAAGCTAGAAAAAGACAAACACTTATACCACAGAAGACAGGAACTATACAGAAGCGCAAGCAAGCCTTTCTGACGGGACCAAATTCGTACATAGTCGCCATGACGATAAGGCATATATTTGTCAAAAGCCATACGATAGTTCTCGACGTTGTGCGATTGACAGTCTTTGAAACTCTCACACGGTGGTTGGTTATTTTCGTGCCCTTTTCTTCCAATTTTCGACAATTTTTTATTATTATTTATTTATTTATTTGATTTTGATTTTGATTTTTGTTTATAATGGGTTCTAAAAGCACAACCCCTAGGTTGTGCTTACCATCCATGCCCTTCGAAGGTGAAACAAATAAGCTTCTTTCTATTTCCCAAAGATCCTGAAAGGTATGTACAAATTTATATTCTGAAACAACTAGAAAGTAATGTTAGATATATTAAACAATTAGCAATTGAAAAGAGGTAATATGAAAGGAAATATTTTCTTATCAGAAATGCAATAAGTTACAGAATATGTTCATCAGTTTCTAATGAACAGAATTGTATTGTGACCATGAATAAGGTAATTAAGCAATGACTCTCAACTCGTACCATACTAAAGAACTTTTCATTGTGTCAATTAAAAAAAAATCATTAATTGGGCATGTGCAATAATGTGCATCATATAACTAATATAACCTCAAATTTTAAGTTTTTCAGGTTTATTCTCATTTTTATTGTTTGTATACTTATTTCAGCTTGGGGCAATACTGGCTCCAAGCAAATATTTAAAAATTCAGGCTAATAATTTTTCAATAATGTTGGTTAATAAAAATAGACTGCTAATAACAGGTTAGATTTCCAACCTACAAAAAGAGTCCTATTATTTTATTAGGAGAAAGTATTTAGAACTTCAAAAACATTACACTGAATTAGTTTTTAGTTGAAAGTATGGAAACCAAGCTGAAATTTGAACAACAGCTACGAAATACTCATAAACCTTAAGAAATATATATTTTTGAGGTTAGCTGTGCACATGCCCTATTCACGTATATTTGTTATTTTACGTAAACATTTTTTTCACTGTACTATTTGGTTTGTAATATTCTATTCAACAATATAGCCAATACAGTTATATACATTGTATATATAGATTGTACTACTTTCCATGATAGCATTTTCATATTCTGGTAGCAGTATGAAAAAAAAATGCATTGGCTCAAAAGCGCATTATTATGATTGAAATACGGGATATAAATATAAAAGTGTACTTCTTTTTTTGAACATTCTGCAATACACTATGACTTGGGCCACCAACTTCATTAATACCGTATTCCTATTCATGTACCATATCTACTAAATATAAAACAAGACAGTTTTCCCAGTGTACAGTGTATTGGACCGAAATATTGATATATTTTTTGTGTACATCATTTCTCTGAGTGTAGTAAGGCATATTACTGTCGCTTCGAGGTCACATAAATTAGACACCCGATATCAAAGGTGCCGCGGCAAGCTTTCGCTTCTGTATAGTTCTTGTCTTCTGTGCTTATACGTACAATCTGCTCATATGTAGCCTCTACCAAGGGTGCTAGACTATACTGATTGGTCCGAATGCGTCATTAGTGGCGAAATAATGCCGTCAATTTTAAATTCATATAACATAATAATTTTGTCTGTAGAAAAGAAGCAAATTTCGGGTGAGTTTTTTTAAAGAGAACTTCTCAAATATTCAATAAAAAAAAAATGTGGGAAAAGCACATTGAGCTTTTATCGCAATAGTATCCTCATATATATCATAACATTTTTGTATATTTTCGGTGGTTTACTTTGCATATCACGTTTGAAACTAAAATTAATGTACGCGTTTGCTGGCAAACTACTGCATAATTGTTGGAATTTACCTAAATCAGAAATTCGATCATCACATTATAACGCTTCAGATATTATAATTACATACATGAGCGTTTGTATGTTAACGTATTTAGAGTGCTGTGAAACGTGTACGTTATTTATTAAAACTCGACGGTGCATGATATCTTTTAGATTTTTTGATGAAAACTACTTAGTTTCTGTCAGTTTAAAAAATAATTTTAAATCTCAAGTAATTTAAATAATAAATTACCACAGTCGTGTTAAGATGGAGTGCTTTCATGATATTTAGAAATATGTAAGTTGAAAGATTCAATTTTCTGCAAAGAATTTTCATTAAAAAATATATATCCTACACAGTTTATTTGTAAAACACAAAAATTATTACTTTCAACGATGTGACTTATTAATGAATATCGTTCCATTTGAAGACTGTCTTTTTGGTTGTAGAGGTTCACTACTGCATGAACATTTAACGGTAGTTACAATGTGTTGTATTCAACTAATTATTCACGCCTCTTTGCCCGTCTTGTAACAACTTTGAATAATTACCCGGGCATTGTTTTGGTTGATATTGTTCCATAGTATTCAGATCAGAGGGTGCGATTCATCCCTCAGCTATTTGTTGAAAGTGTCTCCTTCCAAACTATATTTAGATACCATTTCTATACCGTAGAGTTCGTTTAGAGTTCGTAACCAATCGAAATAATTATTATATATCAATAATTAACATTAAATCAATATATTTTATTAGGTATAAAGGAATTTCTCAAAATAGACCATTGTTTTTATACTTAGTCGGTCGAGTAAGCAAAAAAAAACTACACTTTTTGTAGAAGTCACCAAAGTTGCCATGCATCCTGTCATCCAATCAAAACCCAGATTCTTCTACAATTCTACATCATCTACGAGCATGTCATTTATAACCACATCGTCTATCACCATATAATGCGGAGTTGTCCTTGGCTGAAAGTAAAAAGTAAATGCATAACACATTTCATCATTGTTATCAAAAAAATATTTAGCACGTGCCGCTATCGTTTGTGAAATCAATTAATTTGTTTCACACTGAAAACCTACCTAGTCGTGTTGGTGCAATTTTTACAATTAACACACAGGAGAGGTAAACATTCTAAACCAAGCGCCAGGGCAACGGTGTGAGCAGGAATGTATCTCTGTTTCTGTGCAAAGATCAATGAAATTCATAGTTCTTCAAGGCCCAAAATTCTTAATACAAAGAAGAAAGATATGGCAAGAACCAGAACATGAGTATCCACGGTTCTTATGACAACGATTTTAGCCCCATTGATGACTGCATCTCTTGTGGGCACATAATCCGCCTATAAGCCTCCTCAAAAGGAGTGCAAGTAAGTTCAACAAGAGATATTGAAGCGATATCACAACTGACATATTTATCTCCAATGTTAGTGACGACCTTGGTAGTTCGCACATTAACTAGATGTCTTCCTAGGAGAGAAAAAAGATCTTCCTTATTTTTATTGTTTCTAAGAAATTCACGCCAATTTTGAGGAACTGGAACTTGACGTCGAATTCCTTCACCTCTGCATTACGTAGACTGCTCTTTAGGCTTTCCGGTCTGTACATGTCCCATACCAAATCAAACCTTGTAGCAGAGATGCTCTGGATACATCCCACAATGCTCTGATGGAATTCCCGAACGCAGTACTCTCGGTACGCGACACACGTGGCTGAATTGAATAAATGAGAGCAGCTTCATCATACACAATGATATCACATGTACCAGGAAATACGATCATTTTTGTTCACCATTTCTTCCAGAGGACCAAGTAAATCTGGCTTTCCAATTGTATGGCGAAGGTGACCAGCAGAAGACCCTGGAGGATAGGGACAGTTTTCATACTTGAAGATACTTTGCATGTCAAGTTTTTTGTTGATACTAGCAGTAAGACATCTCTGAAAGAGATGTAGGAGAGGGGGAGGGGCATATAGACACGTTTTTTCAAAACATAATATATGTATTTTTATTATGTGTTTCATTTAAAGCAATTTTCGAGCAAAACAATATATTCTTAACACTTTATTAGCAATATTAGAAATTAAAAAAACATTTATATATATTTTTTGGGCAATTCTAAAAATAATTGCAAATGTCCACACCCATCGGTGGGTGCATGTGGACTAAGAAAGGGGTAGATGTGGACAGCAGTATTAATGCTTATTTATTTATATATTATATTATCATTACAATCATATTAAAAGAATTGATCAATGCTGCGTGACAATGTGGTCTATAACAAAATAATCATATAAAATTATACTTTTTTAGAGAAATACGAAATTCAATAAAAGACGAGGTTCTAGCTGTTTCTTTGGGTTGGAAATGATTTGTCAACTTTAAAACGACGTCTTCCCTTTTGACTAAACCTTTGTCTTTGTTGTACGAAATGAGTAGGTCCAGGTAGATGTGCGCTTTCATAGAAACTCCACTTCATACTCCCCATCTTCTTCATATGCATGTTTTTATTTGCGCAACGTAGTAAAGCAATATTTTTTTTGTTGCAAATTTGACGAGCAGGTAATCATCGACATTGATTATGTCATCATCTGAAAGCCCTTCTGCAACAACATTCATCCTCAAATGAACTTTCTTGAAATATAACTCGTTTCAAAGTTTCTTTTTTATTGTCAATGTCATTTCATTTCCTGTTTGCATTTTTAAGGCATGTTCCTCTTTAATTTCTTCTATATCTGGTGTGTTGGTAAAGTCGTGATTTCGTTTGACTTGAAATTCATTAACTAATCTATGTATTTCGAGACCTGCCATAGCCCACCCCCAATGCAGCTGAATCCTGAGGAATGCCGGCTTTTACATTCTTGTTGTGTTATTCATTACCCTGGTCTACTGCAGTAGCAGAAAAGGGGTTGGACGACTTTCGTATAACAAAATTTTCTGCCTTAAACTCGGCATGCACTGCTGATGAACGTCATGGAAGCTCATCCTTTACATGGACCGACAGCCATTTGTATGGTGATCATGGTCTAGTAGAGAAAACCACGGCAACATTGCCTTGATAGGGTACACTCCATGAAAATAGATTAAAAAAAAAAATAATAAATTTTAAAAAATTAATTGTTAATGAAATATAAAACTTAAATTTTGTGGCGGCCATTTTGGTCGCCATGTTGAATATTTCGTTCTATGAACTTCTGACAACGTTATAACTAGACGCCTAAGTTTATTATATTAAAATAATTTAAGTTTTATGGGGGCCATTTTGGTAGGTTTCAGGTGGCTCCCCTTCCTAAACGTTGACAATGGGTCTGGACATGATGCACGGCAAGTTTGATGACTTCTACAATAAGTGCAGTTTTTTTGTAAAGTATGTTGCTTAAATCGACGACTGTTACTTTCTTTTTTGTTTAAGTGTAGAAAATGTAAATATCAGAGTGGTAAGATATTTGATTGCTATCATATGGGTATAAAAGTCAGACATAAAGAGAATAGAATACTTAAATATTTATGATGATGATATGAAAAAGACACATTATACATACTTCATCGAGAAAAAATTATTCATACCCGTGTAATTTGCATAAATAGCCGACACGCCTGGAAGCATTAAACTACCTCTCTCATTTTTTATGCGCGTTCCTTTATTTTAGGGTTTTTTGCATGAAAAGAAAAACGGCGCTTCGACATGAAGGCATGAACACAGAACAAATAAATTATCACTTTAAATATTATTTCTGAATTCCTTCTCCACTTCTTTCTTATGCTGTCGATATTTCACTAACGCGAAATGTGAAATAGGGAACAACTCCGGTATAAACGTGTTTAATTGGAAATTGAACGCCGACGTGATTAATTACCTTCACAGCGCAATCTATCAAACTTTGAATGCCTTTTATAAAAACCTACCTGACAATAATCTGCAAACCGGTTTATATTTGTGCAAGAAAAGTTTCGGTGAGTTCCAAAAGTTGATAATTTAATAACAAAAAGCAACGGTAGCAGTTGCACATTAATGTGGTCCAATGATGGAAAATACCAAGTAATTTTGACATTGAATCATTTAAAGGGATTTTAATGACTTAAATAAAATAATTGCCTTTCAAACATTTCAATTTATTAGACATACCATCACATACTTGTGTTATTATTATTGTTGTTATTATTGTTCTTTCTGTTGACTTGCTGCAAATGTACAAACATGTATATAATGTGGTTAAATAAACGCTATCTATCTATCTATGGGTGCGTTTAGGGAATGCAACGGTTGGCAACAGTTGCAAGCAGCGGTTCCCTAAACGACAACGCTGAAAATTTGCCAATTGTCAACTCATGAATACTAGAGATAAGGATGACGCACCCCGTGCTTTCAACATGTCCGTGAAACTGGAAGAAACCCACGTTATAAGTAGTTATATGTGCCGCAGTTCTCACTAGGGCACTGGAACGCGAGCTGCTCATTGGCTAATGACATTTTTTGGTGATGTGCTAGTGTTACTAGCGCCACCTGGATTCTTCACATTTTGCGGATCGGTTTTCATCGAAATTCCCATAAATCTCCGTAATCATTGTCTTTATTATTCATGTGTCAACTGTTGGATGTTTTAGTCAGTGGCAAAATTCGCGCTGAGTGTAGTCATCGCCGAAACTTAACCTCACTTTCTCTCAAACAGATTAATTTGGTTTTCCAAAAAGAATTTTAAAATAAATGAATTAATCAAAATCGCTTGCACCAAACACAAATTTATTTAACCGTTTTAACATAATGATATTCACTAGACAGAATAAAGTTTTTGTTTGATATAACCTCAACTGTATAGTCTATGTAATGAAAGCAAAAATAGTGTAAATATTTCGTGCAAGGACGAGATTACCTCCCCCCCCCCGTTTTCGAGTTTGCTGAACACAATGGATGTGGTAGGACAAGTTTTTAACCGCCGCAACCCCATGAAGCGGCCAAAAACCACCCCTTTTATGGATCCCCTTATGTTTTCATATATAAACGAGTCAACGAGTCCGGGGAGTGATTTATCGACGAATTATACTTGAAATAACATGGAAGAGGGTTATAGAGTAAGTGGACAGCAGGCCTAGGGAGTTGATTGAACCCTCCCGATGACTGGGGGGGGGGGGGGGTTCAAATTTTTTGGTTCAAACGCCCCGTCTTCGGCGTCGCTAATCACGGGAAAAATATTCATTTTTAGCAGAAACCACCCTCCACTCATCAGAAAGCATGCTATCCAGGATTTACATGATCACGATAAAAATATTCACCTTCATCTCCGACTCCCCTCAACCCCTATAATTGACGGAAACTTGATTTAAATTGATTTAATGCCGATTTAATAATACTTTTCCGTGAAACAATGTGCAAATCTTTAAATTTGTGATAAACGAATGAATCTCCAAAGAAATCTGTAAATTTAATATTTATTTATTTTAATATATTTTTTTTAATTTTTTTAAATATTTTATTTTATATTAGTTATTTTATATTAGTCGAACATTTATAGACGTAAAATATAGGTAATATAATATTCGAGCAAGAGATTTGGGCCGAATAATAAAAAAAAGTAAAAATATTTTTCTCGTGATCAGCGACACTGAAAACGGGGGGATACTCGTTTGAACCGAATCATTTGAAAAAAAAAAAGATTTTCCACCCCTCGGGAGGGTTTAATCGTTTAATCAACCCCTAGGCCTGCTGTCTAGATTCCACTAACTATATAACCCCCTTCCATGTTATTTCAAGTATAACCCGTCGATAAATCACTCCCCAGATCCATTTATATATGAAGAAAACATAAAGGGATCCATAAAAGGGGTGGTTTTTGGCCGTTTCAAAAACTTCTCCCACCACTTCCATCGTGTTTAGCACCCTCGAAAACGGGGAGAGAAGGTAGTCTCGTCTTTGCACGAAATATTTACAGAAAAGTCGTCTTATGATGCTTCATTACATAGACTAATAGTGACATTTAGCAACATCCTTTACACCGTTTAGCGAACTCACAACAATTGAATAGAGTCAAAAAGTAATCAGGTTGAGTGATTATTCTCAGCAGTTGCATTCCCTAAACGTGCTCAATATCTAAATTATTTTAGGAAACTTTTAGTTTAAAAAAAAAAAATTTGACATTTCTGCTTTCAAACGTCTCTTGGAGAATATTATTAACCGTTTTCGAGTTATAGCATATTGACTGTTGATGATCACATATTTCCTTCATGTTGATTGGTAGAGTGGGGGAAGTCGGGAATATCTACTTAAACTACCTATCTGACCCCCTTTAATAACCGGTAGCATTTGAAATGACATACTATCAATTTTCTTTACGAAATTTAAAATACTTAATAAAGAAAATAATTAGATACTTTATTGGCTTTTTGTATTTCGAGTGGTGTTTTCAACCACACGAAGAACGATATATTTAACATGAGCCTCGAGCATAGAGCAATTCGATACTGTGAAGTTTATTATCCCACACACACGCAAAAAAAAATAACGCAATGTTTTCCTATATACAATTCTACCATTTAGCAGTTTCTTGATTTGTTGCCAAGCGTTGACAAAATACCAGTGTCAGTGATCTGGAACAGTTGCTGACGTAACATTTTTTAACTTTCTCTTGTCTCATTTTCCCTTATGATCCGCCTCCATTTAATTGTCCCTATTTTTATATCATCTAAATTATGACCCCAATTATGAAAAATTTCTTTAAAAGAAACGTGTATAAATAATCCATTCAAATTAAAACAATTATTTTGCTTATTTTCTTTCACACCGAATTAAAACGTTTATTTCTCTTAAATCAAGCTTTGTTTTCTTGCCGCACGTTTTATTTTTAATTAAATGCCCTTATAGCTGGAAATAAGATACTATATTTTCCGTATATACAATTTATTCGATATTGGCTATTCTGAAAATCACTTTTTACTTAAAGTTCAAGTTAATAGTTTCACACCTTGATATAATTTAATTTTTTTATTTCTGACAAATCTTGTTCAATCTTAAATTTTAACATACATTATTGTTCATTGTTATTTAAAAAATAAAGTTGCTATTTTCGTTTTACTGTAGCAGTCTCTAGAGCCTATAAGTGTTATGGGTGATTGACGGCAGGATTTTTGACGAAAGGTTACGGATTAAGGTGAGCGGTTTCGTGAACGTAATTCGAGGATTTCTCCTGCATCTCTGAACCGATTGAAATTTTTTTTTGATATTCTTTTAGAGACAGCTTTATAGAAAGGTACTAGGCTATTTAAAACTAAAAAAAGAAAAAAAAATTTACTTGTGCGAAAATCAGAAAAAATTTTTTTTTGACTTTTCAATAGTCTGGTACCATTCTATAATGTTGTCTCTAAAGGCCTATCAAAAAATTTTTTGAATCGGTTCAGTGATGCAAGAAAACTCCTCGAACTACGAAATAATTTTCTTAAGCACGGCACCGGTGCCCGACCACAGAATCAGATGGCCCCCTTAGAACCCAACAACTTTTGTAGAAGTCAGTTCGTAATTGGTGGCTTACACGACGAGATATTTGCAATAATAGATTAAAATGGTCCACTCTGTATACAGGGTGTTTGGTACATCAATAGAAAGTTTTCACTAGGTGATAGTTGGGGTCGTTTGGAACCTATATGACCATATTTACCCGTATGCAAAGATTCACCGTTTTTGAGATATCGACATTTTTAAATATTTTTGCGAAATAGTTGAGTTGTTACTAATACATGTTATTTTTTATGATACTAAAATACTTCAGCTTTCTTAAATATTTTTTTTAGATATTCTTAGTATGCACTTTGTCGAAACAGTACAAAAAGAAATGCCGAAGTATTAGTATAAAAATTATATAGGACAATTTATGAGCTGAAATACATTGGCTCGATTTTTTTTCTGTTTTAAGCAAAATTTTCTCAAATGCGGCACTGCTTCGAGAGATTCAAATAGTTTTAAAAACTTCCCTATTGCATACTCGTTCCAATGGTATACCACGTTATGACAGAATTATAGTTCATTAAACTAAAAAAGAAACATATTTGTGGACAAGTACGTTTTTAATAAGGAAAGAATATTAAACAAAATCATAATAAATTCTTTCAGCCGCAAATCGGTGATTTTATTTACTAATGTTTAAAGACAATTTTCTGTCTTTGACATATCGAAATAAAAACAAACGTATTTACACGTACAGTCAACTAGAAATGAAATAAACAAAGGGTAGATATCAGGCGACCAGACGCAAAAAAATGTTTTGCTTGGATACCAGGGACACATTTGAACGCTTGTGTCAAACGTTGTTTTATTTAATTGTTGATAGTATTGTCACATTTTTCTGCAGGGCCATCTTTTTCTAATGCAGAATATATATGCCGATATTCCAACAAGAAGAATTTCCAATGTCCAGGTGTTTTGTAACACATATCAACGTATACGTGAAACAGGTAATCTTCATCATAGGGAACGGGTGCATATTGTGCAACATGGTCCTGAAGTAGATGAGCAAATTTTGGAGGCTTTCAAACGACCCCAGTTATCACTCAGTGAAAACTTTCTATCGATGTACCAAACTACCTGTATATTTCGATCAATAAGATGATATGCACACAATTAAAAGTAACAGTTAACAGGGTCATACGATAACTGCGATAATTTCTTAAATATATAAGTATGTATAACTTACGAAATCGTATATTTTGAAAACATTACATTACCTAATGATTGAAAATGAAATGTGAAGGAAGGTCCTTTCCCTAAATATATAATGTATTTATGCACCCTAATTAAATAAATTACAAGACCTCTAGCTTTTAGCTTGCAAAGTTTGGAGTTTGTCAACAGAAGGCTGTCACCGACTCCTTATAAAATTCCCCTAGGAAACGCTTTAAAACAGAAGTTCTATTGAGTTAGGTATTATATTTATGCTCTGATAAGGAAATCCCTCCATAATTGGACTTAGACATATCGTATATTCTGATGCCTGGTCAGATTAATGTTGATTTTAAAAAAAATTGAGAATAATATTACCGGTTTCATTCCTGTTTCTGTGTCACTGCAGATCCACTAGCCACGTACACAAAATTCTAACCAACTTGGAGACAAACTCGAACGACAATAATTCGTCATCCAAACTTTCAAGTAAATTAATACGACTCCAAATTGTCTCAATTGCTCTTGAATTCGATAACTTTTGTATTTTAATGGTTCTTAACATCACAATACACGAATTCAGGATTATTTTTATTTTTTTTTCCAAAATCAAGATGGCAGACAAAAATTCAGTTTGTTTTGACTTCAATGGAATTTAGTATTTCAGGGCTTTTGGTGTCTTTTTTAAATAAACGATGGCTAACAACAGGGCACATAGCGACCTGAGAAAACTGGAAATTGTCAGGGAATTTGGAAAATTTATTACGAATTCGGGAAAGTTTAGTAATATTCATAAAAAGTCGAGGAATGTGAACATTTTTAACGCTCATAATATAAAACTAGGAATTATACGTTCCAGCATTTTATTAAACAGTTTACATTGTCCTTTTATTAGACCTGGGAAAAACTTCCAGGAGTCCTGGAAAACTTGCAATATAGTCTAGGAATTTAAAGTTGAAAAATTGCTATGAACCCTGAACAAAACAAATTTTAATTTCTCTTAATTGAATTTGTCATTCGAATCATTTTGGTGAGTTTAATGCTATTTCTTGAAAATTTCAATGCGGACAATAGAAATGATCCGAAAGGTAAGCATAGTGAAAAATGCCCCTGAGCCAAATTGGACTTTGCGTACAAAGCTTGTTAGCTCTCTATTAATAAACAATTTCAGCCAAGTTTTAACTCCGTATCACCACTGTGGGGCCGAGTACAGAAGAAAACGTGGTTTTCAATTACTATTTAATTTCGCTTTTCCTATTTCATTGAAAATACTGAAAAAAAAATCAGAGTAGATACGAACTCAAAGCCGCACGTTACTCAAGTAACAATTTAAGTTTTATCACAATCTACAAGAGGTTATTAAGGCTTTATAATAAAACTGATCGTAAAACTGTTTATACTAGATAACCTCTTAAAAGCTACAATAAACCCGGCATAAAACCAAAAAGACCTTTTATAAAGGTTATAAATATCTTCCTTAAAACTAACAATAAAACCAACAGTACTTTAGAACCCAAATCTGCAAGATGTTTTCAAGTCTACCATAAAACCTTTTTTAAAATTTTCATAAAACCGTTAGTACTTGCAATCAAATTTTAAGTCTGCTTTGAGAACATCAGAAATAATTGTGTCTTTAATAATTCTTGTTGCACTTAAACTGTCTAAATCAGAAAATTTCGCCAAGTAATAAAATATGTCTGCCTCGATTGAAATATCTGCATGTGGTAACGTTTTAAAATTTGATATTAATAAACAACCTAGTATCAAAAAATTGTTAACACAGACCACTTTATTGATAAAGTATATCAAAAAACTTTTAAAAAAATCACGCGCCTTTCATTTGTCAGCTTATTAATTTATTATTTACAATTAATAAAAAAAATAGTAACCCTAGTCTTAGCTTACTCAGTATGATTTTGGGCTTTTTAGGGGTTTATATGACATATTAACACATTTTAGATAGTTGCAGGCTAAATGTAAACAGTAAGAATAAGAAAAATATAACTAAATACTGTTGCCTCAACTTTGTTCAAACATGTCTGCCATAGTTAACAGAAAAAAACATGGCTGAAACATTAAATAAAACCGTTTATTTTAATGGAATACCCTATTAAGAGTTTGTGGCTCTAAGAAATATTTTTATAAAACAAAAGGTTTTGTTAAATTCCAATTGCTTCACTTTATTACTATTTTAAAGCCTGTAAGACTTTACCCAGCCTTACTACTCTTCTTTAAATCCCTTAATATTTGTCTCTGACAATCTCTAATCCAAATGTACTTAGCTTAGATAATATAACCTAAAAAAACATTATGTACTTCATGTGTTTTTGAGTGTGCGATCATTAATTTCTCCAAAGGATTTATAAGTGCTTTATAAAAACCAAAAAGTTTTAACGTAGCTTAATAACGCTACCAATAAACTATTAGGTTTTAAGGAACCTTTACCAATTATCGTTAAAAGCAAATAGTATTTATGATAACATATATTAAGACTACTTAAGAGTTATTAGTTTTATTGCATGATCATAAAGATTTATAGATGTCTACCACAAAACTTAAAATATTTAAAATCCACTATGAAACTTAATGAGTTTATTGTGGTTTTGAATAATGCAGCACAAGTGGCTATAAAACCAATAGGTCTTAAAGAGCAAAGAGGTTTAACAAATTGGTTTAAAGATAACTTGAAGGCCTTTTTTTAAGTACATATTATCTGCAGATAAATTGGTATACACAAAAGAAATACTAAAACCCAGTTCGGTGTATTTACCTTTTTAAATTTGTGATAAAACCCGATAAATACTTGTTGGCATTTAAATTGTTACTTGGGCAGGAATTTTTTTCAGATTTTTTGGCTTCAAATTCGACAACACTTTCATATAGTAAACATTACATAAATAAACAATAAATAATTGTCCCTACGTTGCAGTAAGTATATAATATGTATTCAATAAGATTATGTAATAAGTCTTCATTGCTATCGTCGTTGACTGCAGTATTTATTTGTAAACGTCGACAACTTAGGCGTGTACTGATGATGGTTAACTTAACAGACACTAATATATCAGTAGAGACAGTTACCCTATGTCATGGTTAAATACTACACAAATCAAAAATATTAATCAAATATAAAAATATGCGGCTAATGTTTAGATTATAGCTACGCAACACCAAAACGTCTGCACGCTATATTCTAAACTACCACTTGACCCGCCTTTCACCAGCCATGTTGCCATCATCTGGAGATGATGAAAACTGAACTTTAATATGCTCCAGATAAGATATGGTGGTGACAGTATTCGCCAGTAGTGTTCTTTTTCTGGTGTTTGCAGATTTAGAGCCGGCATGCCCTACTTGATTACTTTATCTCTTATCCTATTCCATTTACGTTTATTTTTTTTTGTATTTCGTAAAAAAATAAATTAGTAGGCAAATCGATTTCCTGATCAGTTAGTTAATTTCTCTCAAAAAGTAATTATGTCAGTTATTAGTTAAACATTATTAATAACTTATTCCTTAATTAATACAGTCGTCGTATAAATGAGCGTACATCAATTTCGCGTTACATAGTAGTAGCATGTATTCATTCAGAGTAGATCTATTAAACGTTACGTTACGTAACTTTGCCTAGATCTTGGTAATACCCCCAAAGCGGCATATTAATTAGGTTGAGTGGTTCTTGTATCAGAGTCGTTAAAATGAACGAATAAAGTTAAATCCATTTTGATACGTCAAGTTTTGGATCACTAATTCGTTTAAAACATAATTTAATGGATTTCCGTAGCGGAGCTCTTGATATTATATTATACTTGTATTCATATTTTCAACGCTATAAATACGACGCAAAAAACAGTTGAAAATAGGTTCTTTGGTCACTGAAAATTACATTGTCCACGTTACTGTGTCAATCATACGTATACAAGCTGCATGGTTTCCTGCATTAGCAATTAGTGAATTGAAGAAATAGTCGTCAACGGGGTCCTGTGTTTTACTTTTTTTTCTGTTTACAATACATATTTTAAAAAATAAGTCATTTTTTTATATAGAAAAGTATTGGGGGAGACGAGCAACTGTTTTACAGTTTGCTCGACGTCCTGAATCTAGGTTACCTGAAGTATTCCTCAAGGGTCAATTCTAGGACCACAATTATTATTATTATTTTTGGAAATTGCGAGGTAATATTAAATAGTCGATTTATATACAGTGTATCCCACTTGAGGACTAGCCACACCCGTAAAATTTTTATTTATGAACCGATTTTTATTTATTTTTTTTTAGTATGTAGATTTCGCAAAAGGCATTAGGAACGTGTTCTTTTAATTCCGGAATTCAAAGCCACGGGTAACTACGACCATTGTTTTAATGCGAAATATTGAGGAGTACTATTAGGGATTTTTTTTAGAATTTTGGAACGGATTCTTATTCAGGACCACCTTATATACCTATTGTACCAATTTTTGTCGTGATAGTAATACAGGGTGGCCCAAAACATTAGAAATAAGTTTTTAAAATAACGAAATTTAAAGTAAAAGGACAATTACTTTTGTATTATTTAAATTATTTATTGATAAAATTATTATTATTATTATTTAAATTTTTACTTATTTCAAAACTTTATAAACAATTACCATAAACCTGTAAAAACCAAATTAGATTTTTAGATTTGTATTACTATCATGACAAAAATTGGTACAATCGGTATATGGTGGTGGTCCTGAATAAGAATCCGTTCCAATTTTCTAAAAAAAAATCCCTAATAGTACTCCTCCATATTTTGCACTCAAACAACGGTTATAGTTGGCCGTGGCTTCTAGAAGTAATAGAACATGTATCTAATGTCTTTTTGCGAGATCTACATACTAAAAAAAAAAAAAACAAAAATCAGTTCATAAATAAAAATTTTACGGGGTGGCTAGTCCTCAAGTGGGACACACTGTAGATACTAAAAAATATTTGATTATCTAAAGCCACAATAGGATATTATTATTGTGTCATTGAAAGACATTTGTTTGTCATGGAAAACCTGGAAAATTCAGGGAAATTTTTCAGTTACATCAAGTCTAAACCCTGTTTAATAAATAGAAGAAAATTCAATGAGCAATATATTGGTGTTGGAATTTCCACTCTTGTCCCCGATCAGTAGGCGGTTATCTTCATATAGTTAATGATTATATCGTAAGATAAAATATGCAAACATCGTACAACAGCAGATTTAAGAAACTGCATGACTCTGTCAGTTCTCTGACGCATATCTTGAGTGGTTAAGCCAGTGGATTAAGTGAAGAAGGGAAAGGCGCTTTCTAGCCCCATGTAGAGGAACTTTATTATGTGACACAAGACACACAATAAATAAAACACATTTCAAATGTACCTTTCTTTTGCTTTGACTTGTAGTACATTCAGTAAGAAAGCAAATCCAACATCTCAACTATCTTCTTTGCTTGTACTATTTTTTTAGGATTTGTGTAATTTTTACTTACTTTACTGCACCAATAGGGAGAAAGGGAATGTTGTCTCTTACCGCCATTTTATTAACATGGCTGCACTGGCGGCTGGACAAACTTGATACGTTTTTTAGGCCATTTGACTGTACTCTGGCAACTTTCAAAATATTTTGCAATGCAACCCGTTTGTTAGGCCCTCGCTACTGGGATTATAATGCAAATAAAACCTATTGTCTGGTTCTTATATCGGAATATTCCTCTTTATATTTGAAACGTCTACGTTATTTATACGTGCATATGGAACGTGCACAATTGCAATCTTTCTCCCAGAGTAATATTGAACGAACAAATTGCATGTATTCTGCAAAACATATACATATTTCAACTTCAGAAATAATGTCATTTCAAACTCATTTTTCAAGTACTCGCCAATTCAAAAGATCTCGTAAATCTAACTTTAAAATAGTAGAAATCGTAGCTCGTGTATTTCAGATTGTTTCGTATAAGCCATTTTTCAGGCTAACCAAACTAAACTAATAGTACGGGAACCAGTGACACTTTTGTTGCTATATTTGTTTAAACTTGGTTTATTATTATTTTTTTCGATCTTATTAATATAACTTAACCACAAAACAAACTTCTGCCACTTCATTAGCAGGCCAACGCTTGGCAGTAGCATTTTGTATATTTAAAAAAAAGTGTCACTCCTATACGTGTGTAAAGTTGAAATTTTTTGTATCCTTTTGACAGGTTTGACCTCGGCAGTCTCCTTCATAAACTTATAGTACTCGATTTTTCGGACTTGCTAACTTTCCTGCTGTCATCTTTTTTAACTGGAAGGAGTCAATACGTAGACTACAGTGGCTTTAAGTCCGATCAATTTCTAGCTACTTCCAGAGTGCCCCAAGACTCAGTACTGAGGCCTCTATTATTTATTTTATTTATTAATGATTTAGTGACTTGTGTTGATGTTAACTGTCTGCTGTATGCTATGCTGATGACATGAAATTGTATTATGCTGTTGATACCGACGAGGATTGTGTGTTACTCCAAAGTAATTTAAATGATGTTAATGACTGGTCAAAATAATCTGCTTTTAAACATCGCCAAATGTAACGTTCTGTCTTTCTGCAGGAAGAATAATCCACTGTTATTTGATTATGAGTTGAACGATAAATAGATCAAATGAATTCAATGACACGGGGATTCTATTCGACTCGAAACTAAATAACAAACATATAGAACATATTGTTCTCTCTGCTTATAAAATTTGGGTTTTGTAATTAGAAACTCAACTGTTTTTGAGGACGTTGAATTATTAAATCTCCTTTATACTGCATTTGTTAAATCCAGACTTGAAAATGCCTCACGTATTTGGAATCCAAGCTATAATAAATATTGTAATTGCATAGAGAATATACAACGGCGCGGCGCTACCTAAAATTCGTGCAAAATTGATCGCTGTTGGCTTCGAACATGGACAGTTGCCAAATAGATTTGGTTTTCTTAGTTTACACGACCGCAGGAAACTTTGTTCTCTTTTGTTTTTGCAAAAATTAATTTTTAATATCATCCGTTTCCCATAATATCTTGATATGTTAAATTTTCATATCACCTCATAATCATAAAACGTTTTATCTTCTCCCCACGAACAAATGTTCTGATGTTCTCTCCCTTATTCTTTATGTGTAACACTTACATGACTAGTGAAGAACAGCTTGATATATTTTACTCGAGTATTTCAAATATTAAGTGTATCTGTTCGTAGTAATTTGCAATTTTGTTTTTATGTGCTTTTAATCCGTTAGTGTATTATGCATGTTTATAAATGGTTCTTTTCCTTTTGTATCTGTTTGTATATTTTTATCAATAGGTATAAATTATTGTGTTGTTTCCCACCCCGTAATTGGTTTGTATTGTGGGGTGGTGTAACTACATAAACAAATAAATAAACAATAAGATATCGGTGAAAGCTCCTGAAAAAGTATTTTTCTATTGCCTATTTTCCTTCTTACCTTCCTCTCTTATCGAAGGAAAGTATTGTAATAGTGAAAAAACCGCTATTTCAGATTTCTTCGGATTTTCACATTTCAAGTCTTTTGATTCCGTCCATCCATCCGTCCGTCTGTTCGTCTGTCTGTGTGCTCGCCTGTATATTTGTTAGTACTATATCTACAAAATTATTTGACGGGGAACAATCATATTGGTAGGTAGTTGACGCTATTGCTAACGAAGAAGTGGCTGTATCTTCTAGTGAAAGATGGGTGGACATAAAAAAAATTAATGATAAAAATGTGACGGAGGACAATAATATTTCTCATATTGTTAACGCAACTGTCAAGGAAGAAACATGTCATTAAGAATAATATCAACTAATAGTCAGCCAAAAATAACCAAGAAATTATGGTGGAAATATTCTGAACAACTCAAGAAAGTGAGAGCAAAATATATAAATCCTATAAATTCACAATTCATTACAAACTTATTTACCGTCACACAATTTATTTCTGAGGCTATCGATGTGGGCAAACAATTTGACGTTATACACACTGATTTCTCCAAAGTTTTTGACACGTTTGACCTCGATATTCTCCTTCATAAACTTAAAGTACTCGGTTTTTCGGACTTGCTAACGTCACTGCTGTCATCGTTTTTAATTAGGAGTCAATACGAAGAATACCGTGGCTTTAGGTCTGATCAATTCCTAGTTACTTCCGGAGTACCCCAAGACTCAGTACTGGTACCTCCATTATTTATTTTATTTGATAATGATTTAGTGGTTTATGTTCATGTCAACTGCTATATGCTGATGACATGAAGTTGTATTATATTTTTGATACCGACGAGGATTGTGTGTTACTCCAAAGTAATTTAAATGATGTTAATGACTAGTGTCTTCAAAATAATCTGCCTTTGAACATCGCCAAATGTAACGTTCTGTCTTTCTGCAGGAAGAATAATCCACTGTTATTTGATTATGAGTTGAACGATACCGTATTAAATAGATCAAATGAATTCAATGACAGGGGTTCTATTCGACTCGAAACTAAATAACAAACATATAGAACATATTGTTCTCTCTGCTTATAAAAGTTTGGATTTTGTAATTAGAAACTCAAGTGTTTTTGATGACGTTGAATTATTAAATCTGCCTCATCATTTTTTCCCAGTTCGAAATAGTAATTTTTACCACTTGTACCATTGTATTATAAATCAAAAGGGTTACGCAGAAAAGCTTTAAAATTTCCCTATTTTAATTTTTTTAATGAGTTTCATAGTTGGTGGGACCAACAATTTACATTTAGTTCGGTGGCTATGATCAGATTAGAATTGTTCTTTGTAACATTAAAAAAAACCGCTGCCCAAGGAATCACTACTTTCGCATCCAGATTTGCTACCCAAGTTTCTCACAACGAAAAAATTTTGTATGTGGAAATAATTGTTTATGGAACTTTAATAATGTAATATTTGAAAAACCCATAAAACGATATCCATACATCGGTAGTGGGGTGGGGACAGTGGTAGTGGGGATGCATGAAGTAAAAAAAGAATATTTAGAGGTCTTTGGTTCTTGTGCGCACACTAAATCACAATATTTTTTGCCCCCTTTTATAATGGAGGTGGCTAATGCCAAAAATTTTTTTGAGACATTAGCTTCTCTTGTATATACTAAATACTAATTTTGTGGATTGTTACTTGCTTAATTTACCCATTTACCCAAATTTACCCCCCAACCCTTCAACGGAATAATATGAAAATATAATCTAGTTCCAGGTCTCGTTAAAATACATACGTGTACCAAATTTCAAGTCAATATCTTAAACGGTTCCAGAGTAATCGTATTCACAAAAAAAGTTACAGCTAGGCAGACAGACAGATAGAACGACAGACAGACATACTTTTTTTGACATTTTTTTGCTTAAACTTAAAATCTCGACGTTTTATGACATTCTAAGCCTATTTGAACAATAAAGGTTTTTTAAAATTTTGTTGTCGCTACTATACTTCCGCTGGATGTAGAAGTAATATCTATGTTGACTGTGTTATGGGTTAGTTCCGTTTTTAGCATTATTTGCAAACTTCGTTTTTCTGTAACAAGAATTTATAACAAGTATGCTATGTAAGAAAGCGATTTTTAATTTTGACATTTCTTATTTAACAATAAGTTCATTTCAATTAAAGTTATTATAATAATTTCAGAATAATATGATTTGTATAGAATATATATTCAATGTAATGAAGACTTGTTATGGCATGTGAACGATATTTGAAACTATTTCCCGAAAAAAGACGACCCAATTTAAAAATATTTGATTACTTAATGTGAGATTGCAGTTCTTTCATCTAATCAGAGTATGAGGCGCTCTGCATGGGATTAGCTTTTCCATTTATTGAAATAATAAGTGTCCACCTTAGTGTATCACCCTGTACCAAAGTACATAAAAAGTACCCCAGGCTCGGTTCAGTGACGATAATGCAGACATGCACAGTTGTCCTAATAACAATTCTTTATTCGTATATATTTCCAGCGTCCTATCAAATATTCAAGTGAATTCAACTGGAATTGAATAAACTGATTTCTCCAGAACGATTTCCATAAAAAAAGCATCGTTCAATGAGATTTTTTTACAAGTTAAATTCATTTTCCATCCTCCCATCCGTTCCATTTCATTCTGAATTATTAATCCAATTTGTCCGTCCTTATTTAATCAGCAAACGATTGTCCGTATTGTGATGGAGTTAGACTGAAGCGAAAAGGTCCAATGCGCCGGAGATGTGCGGCTTATATGGAATTACCGGCAGATATTGCCTAGCGTAACACCTTTGGCTTTGTGAGATGACATCCGGAGACTTGATACGTCTCCCGTTCTCGCTCCATCTGTATCAAATGCCGCGCGAGGATTATTAAAGGCCTCACATACCAAAGGGAATTTATGACACTGTTTCGTTTCTCTATACAAATTCCGAGAAAATTTCATAGCTAAGGAACCTCCCGACTGAGTTTTAACGTTTACCCCTTCACCTTTAAAACGTTTCTTTCTGTTTGTTTGTGTACTCGGAGAGAATATAAAATATCCCTGGTTTACTTGAGCTAAATCAATAAAATCGTTTGAATGGATGAACTCAATATATTGTTCTTTGAAATGGAATTGTCAGTTTTTTTGATGGTGATGCTTTTATTTTATCAAACAGGAGTACTGGGTGCGTTTTTGTAAAATATACCTCGTCACAGTGCAGACCACTTCCATAACCATGTTAAAGTAAATCATACGCGCCCATAGTACCGTCGTGTAATCTATACCGACCGTTTATAGCTATTTTTTTCTAATTTTAAAAGTCTAAAAACTCTTTAAACATAAATGAAATAGGTGTATTTAAAGATCCTAAAAATTAAGTAATCTTTTTCATAGTTACCTTTGCTGCTATCACACGTTATAATTTTAATGTCAAAATTGACAGATGTTATTTAGCCAAGTAACAATATTATTTGAAATCCTAATTTGATAACGTAAGGTAAATTATATTAATGAAAACGTTTTGTTAGCATATCTTAAAGGAAAGAGGAATTTAGAAGCTTCCACTTTATGGACTCAGTATTCCATTTTGTATTGAATAAACATTGTTTCTTTTTGTTTTTGAGAGTTGTTTATCTTTTCTAATTGATGACATAACGAACTTTTCGTCACCAGTTACGTAAAATTTTATTTTTCGTAACTGGTTACATAAAGTAGGATGTTTTGACACTTAAGTCAGTTTTGAAAAATGTCACTTTATGTGTCAAAATTAGAAAAAATATAATTTTATACTTTTTGCAGTGTTGTTAACTTTTCAATCTCTATCAGTGATTGAGTGTTGATAAATTCACAATATTGGACGACATTAAAAAAACTTATTTAGTACAGTACCTAGAGGTAAAAAATTACAAAACTCCGGAATAATGCCAAATGCAATAATTTTTTTTGTGGGTGATTCTTGTAGTAAAAGGTATCATCTTCAGTTTCTATATGGTCCCGATGCTTGCTGGTTTGATTTAAAATTAATATATGGAAAATAATTGATTATTTATTCTTAAAACGCAGTATATTTATGTTTTTGGTGTCGCAGATTACGAATCTGAAGTCAAAATTAAAAAATCCAGAATGGCGGCTTCAATATGGCGGATGGAAGTGGGTAAAATGTAACAAATTGCATGACTTGGCATTAGGGTGGCCCATCTCTATAGGGGGTGAATTTTTTTTGCGTATTTTTTAAGTCTCACCCCACGAAAATATACTATTATACTAGGAATAATTTATGTCAAAGTTTCAGATAATTCGGTGAACGGTAACCCGTGCCGCATTCAGGTAGAAATTTGTAGATAAGATTTTATTACGGTAATACACTTAAATTTTACTTAAAATACAAATATCTACCTCTTTTCTCATAATGTTTTATTGGTGTAATTATTTCCTAGAAATTATTTGTTTTGGAAGTTTGGAAATATAATGCACCTACGGTAGGTTTTTATGTCAGTTTGCAATTGTGTTTTACAGTGGTGACATTATAAGTTCTAGCATACGTTCCTTTTTGAAAAAACATTTAACGATGGCTGATGTTAGATCCTTACGAAAGGATACTTTCATTTACTTAGTTGGACACTATTCGTCACAAATCATTGGCAATAAATTGCCGTCTAATAGACAAGTATTACAAGTGCTCTTTTATAACATTCGTGAAGTGAAGCTAAGTGTACATGAAAGTGCTAAATTAACAATAAAAAAGGTGTCAGTTTTTTGGGATAAAGCTCGCATTCCGACACGTCAGGATTTTCATTGTGTTAAACAACTAGATAAACTTTATGCAGAGTGGAGGCACTTACAAAAATCGGCTAAAAGGGCCAGTGCGGGAGGTAAAGAAAAAAATTTCGTTGAAAAATTGGACGATCTTTTTGACATTTCTCATGCAAATGCATTGGAGTTGATGAAAATAGATGAAGATAAGCAGTTTTTAATTAACCAAAGAAAAAAGGGACGTCCTGGATTTATGCATGGTATTGATTACCAACTTGCTTTTCAAGAAAAATCAGCTGAGGAGAAATTACAGAAATTATCCGAACGAATGCAAGAAGTCAACAAGAAAAAGCTAGATTAGAGGAAACAGTCACCTGTCCATCATCAAGTAGTAATTCAGCCGACTCCAACGAAAATGAAGATGAAATAATCGAAGCCCAAGAAGAGTTGTTACAAGACCAGCCTGGCCCGTCACAGCCAAAAAAGAGGAGATTGTATGGAACATGTAACATCATCACATCAAAAATAGCCGCTGCATTTGATGCTTGCAAAATAAGCGACAGGTATGGAGTCCATATTTTGACGGCAGTAGCAGAAGCACTAGGACATGACACCACATCTTTGTCCATCAGCAGAACCACACTTCAGCGCTCTAGACAACGCATCCGCGAAGAAAGAGCTGAAATATTAAAAACTGCCTTCGGTAATTCTGAATTGTCGGCCCCAGTCATCCATTGGGATGGAAAACTTTTACCTTCTCTCACTGGAATGGGAAATATCGATAGACTTGCTGTCTTAGTTACTAGTGGAGATATTGAACAACTACTTGGAGTACCAGCTTTGCCCAATTCAACTGGAAGAGAACAGACCGAAGCAGTTTGTGATGTGCTTTGTGAATGGAATTTGGACGAAAAGGTAATAGCTTTGTGTTGTGATACAACAGCATCAAATATGGGTTATATAAATGGGGCAGCCACACTATTGCAACAAAAATTAGAAAGAGATATTCTATATTTTCCTTGTAGACATAATATTTTTGAAGTGGTTTTGAGAAGTGTGTTTGACACAAAAATGCCTTCCTCATCTGGTCCAAATGTGCCACTATTTAAACGTTTTATGGAATTTTGGCCTAAAATAGATCAAAATAAACTAAAAACTGGATTTCAGGCATCAGAAATTAAACACATTTTACAACCAGTTAAAGCCGAAATTGTAAAGTTTCTAAATGCAGCTTTAACTTTGCAACAGCCTCGTGATGATTATAAAGAATTTTTAATGCTTTCTAAACTTTTTGTTGAAGAAGAGCCCACTCACACGACATTCTATCAACCAGGGGCATTTCATCATGCACGTTGGATGGCCAAAGCCATTTACTGTCTAAAAATATTTTTTTTCCAAGATCAGTTCCAACTAACTAAAAAAGAAAAAATAGGTATTGAAGATATATGTCTCTTTATTGTAAAGGTTTATGTAAAGGCCTGGTTTACAGCGTCATTTGCTAGTAAAGCACCGCTTCATGACTTAGACTTTTGTAAAGAACTCATTAATTATCAAAATATTGACAAAGAAATATCTCAAGCCGCAAGTAGGAAAATAGTGAACCATTTGTGGTACCTTAATTCAGTAAATGTTGGCTTATCTTTCTTTGATGACGATATTTCAGTTACCACTAAAAGAGAAATGGTTAAAGCTTTGAATAGGAAAGCACCAAATCAAGAGGGTATTAAACGACTTATGATTAGTAACATTACTGACGTTGACAACAAGGAAATTCAGGACTTCATATGCGAGAACACTAAACAGTTTTTTCAAAAATTAGGTTTGTCTATGGAATTTTTGGAAAATGATCCAACAACATGGAGGGAAAATGAAAGTTATACCCGATGTTTCAATATTGTAAACAAAATTAAAGTTGTAAATGATGCCGCTGAGAGAGGAATCAAACTTATTACTGACTATAATGACATTTTAACAAAAAATGAAGACCAAAAACAGTTTTTACTCCAAGTTGTAAATGATTATAAATCACAGTTTCCAAATGTAAAAAAAGAAACCCTGTCGCATGCTTTGGCCTAGTGCAAAAAATATTGTTTTTATTACTATATGTCTTGTAGATTTAGGATAATATTTGGTACTATGTATGAAAAAAACGTTTCATAATAAAATACACAAATATAAAACGAGAGTTTTATTTCAAAAACTTCTAGTCTAGTTTTCTTAGACTACGAATTTACAGTAGTATGACACATGTCATAGTCACAACAGATAATGTCTTTGATATTTGTATGACTTGATTAGTCATTCTAAAGATAAATGTTGCTGATTAAAAAAAAAAAACAATGCATCAAGCAAAGAATGTAAATAATTCCATTTACTTTTATTATTGCATAATAATGCATTCTGCGGCACACCTTGCCTTCAATTTGCCTCAATAATATTTTGAGGGGACTGTTTTTTCTTCAAATGGAACCATTTGCAGGGGTGAGAAATAAAAAAATTTCGATTTCGAAAAAGATGGGCCACCCTACTTGGCATTCTAATTTACGCATATAAGTTTTTGGGGTTGCTAATTACGAACATGAAGTCACAATTAAAAAATTGAAAATGGTGGGTACAATATGACGGAGGGAAACGCGGCAAATGTGACAAATTGCTTGATTTCGCGTTTTAATTTATGTATATAAGTTTTTGAGATCGCTAATTATGAATCTGAAGTCAAAATTAAAAAATTGAAAATAGCGGCTCCAATATGGCCGAGGGAAATGGAATAAAATGTAAGAAATTGTTTGAGATCGCATTTTAATTTATCCATATAAGTTTCTGAAGTTGATTACTTATCTGAAGTCATATTTTAAAAATTCAATTTATAGGTGAATGAGGTAAGGTGTTAATAATAATTTCTCGTTTTAGTATTGGTAAGTAAAGAGGAATAGAGTCACTATAACATTGAGTGAAAAATTCTTTCAAAATCAATCGAAAAATCCAAAATCTATAAAATTTTAACCATAGGATGAGATGTGTAGCTGTAGCGATAGATAATAAGTCTGTTAAATCCAAGTATGCTTCATCATGTCAAGGTGTACCTCAAAGATCTATTTTAGAACCCCTGTTATTTTTAATATGCGTCGCAAACATGCATGGTGAAATTAAATATTCTAGTGTAATGCAGTATGCAGATGATTCTCAATTAATTTTCGATGTTTGCCCAGATAATAAAGAATTTGCACAAGAAAATATTTCGCTTAAAAACTCTAATCTATTTTGTTGATAGCTCAAAATATCTAAATAAACTATCCGATTTTGTTGTTAACATTAATGATGAAATCCTAAATTAAGTGCGAAAAATCTAGACGTAGTCATGGATGACGCACTTACTTTTCTTATCTTTCAATCGCATATTTCGAAGAAAATAAGGCTTTTGGTCTTTTAAAAGGTTTGAATCCATAATAAAATTTGCATGTCACCTACTGCCAAATATTGTCTGTGCAACAGCATTGTTGTTCTTGGTGATATAGTAGATAACAATAATTTCTTTAGTAGTAACGTCTAATACAAACAGTTCAAAATGAGCCCCGTTATTTACGAAACAAGGTCACAGTTTATAATTATGATCAAAATATCAGGCATATGCAAGATTTTAGAATATTAGAATATCTAAGCACAAATCCTGCGCTATTCAAAAGTCATTCACATTTAGCATAATCCATATATTGAACAAACTGAATTCTAACATTGAGAAGTTACCTGTAAAATGAAAAATATGTTGTTTACTAATCAAAATGTTACCACTTATAATCAATGGCACCCTACCTGCATGCACCATTTAAATGTTGAAATGTTTTATGTTGATTTATTTCAATTGATCTCCCACCCCCGCACCACTAGCGTCGCATCATAGCAAATGTTTATTGTATTTAAATAACAATTAACTTTTTCGTTTTGAGGCCATTGGGAACTTACCATCTAGGTGAAATGGTACCTATTTAGTTATGTATTGTTTTTTATGGTAACTAAAGATATTATTATTATATAGGAGTCGAAAAATATGATTTTCATGACAACACCTGGAGTTATTCAGCTGGTTAATCATATATTTTCTAAAATTGACAATTGACATGGTTTTGTCAGTACACTTAGACACTTGTTGCATCATTTTTGTCTAATAATGTTTTTATTTCTTTTCAGGTAAGTTTCTAACTCCTGGCATACACGTCGCAGTGTGACCGATTTGCTGTAAGTAAAATAAACAAATAAGTATGTTCATCTTAGCAAATTTTGATAGCATATTTCTCACAAAACTAAATGCGTAGGCGGACAGTAATGAAATACAGTTGTCAGAATAGCCGTTTCAAGTTCATTTGGTATTTATTTTTCGGCACTTAATACTTAAAATCTCTAGTTCCACCGGGCCTTTCTCGTACCAGTCCGCCCCTGTACCCTACCCCAAAATTAGTTTTCTCATGTATACAGGTTGCGCCACTTAAAACTCTCCAGACTTGTAACTTTTTTTATTTTTGAAGCGATGACCATGTTGGGCACATCAAATTGTAGACATTTTTAAAGTCTTTAAACATGCATACAGAGTGATTTAAAAAAAAAATTGAAAAAATTGTTAAGAAAGGAAACTTAATTTCTTTGAATATTTTTTTACCTCACCCTATACATGAACTGTGTTAATGTTTTCTTATAAAGGTTTTAATTAGCTTCAATTACTTCCACATCCAGTGGAAGTATAGTAACGACAAAAAATTTTTTTTAAATTGTTATTATTCAAATAGGCTTAGAATGTCATGAAACGTCGAAATTTTAAGTTTCAGCGAAAAAAATGTCTATCCGTCGGTCTGTAACTTTTTTTGTGCCCACGTTTACTCTGGAACCGTTTGAGATATTGACTTGAAATTTGGTACACATATGTACTTTAACGAGATCTAGAACTAGATTATATTTTCATCTTGTTCCGTCGAAGGGTTGGGGGGTAAATTGGGGTAAAAAATAGGTAAATCAAGCAGGTAAGAGTCCATAAAATTGGTATTTAGTATATACAAGAGAAGCTAAGGTCTCAAAAAAATTTTGGCATTAGCCACCCCCATTACCACCCCCACCCCATTATTAAAGGGGATTAAAAAAAATTGTGATTTAGTGTATGTACAAGAACCAGAAACTTAAAATATTTTTTTACTTCATCCACTCCCACTACCACCCCCTATCACCACCCCCACCCCACTACCGATGTGGGGTATCGTTTTATGGGTTTTTAGAGTAGACGATTTCAAATATTATATTATTAAAGTTCCATAAACAATTATTTCCACATACAAAATTTTGTCGTTGTAAGTGACTTGGATAGAAAATCTGGATGTGAAAGTAGTGATTCCTTGGGCAGCGGTTTTTTAAATTTCTTTCTCTAAAACCGAAAAGAATTTCGAATATGACGTAATAATATAAACTGAAGCTAATTGAAACCTTTATAAGAAAACATTAACGCAGTTCATGGTGAGGTGAGGGTGAGGTAAAAAATATTCAAGGAAATTGAGTTTTCTTTTTTAAGAATTTTTTCAATTTTTTTTTTTAAATCACTCTGTAACATGTTTAAATGACTTACAAATATCCACAATTTGATGTGGCCAACATGGTCGTTGCTTAAAAAAGTAAGAAAGTTACAAGCCTGGGAAGTTTTAAGTGGCGCACCCTGTATAAATATGTCCCTGAAAGTTTCAGCTTTTCGTCGAATAACTCACAATTGCTGTGTAACTTCACAATGACGGTCTGTATTTCAGATAAAAGAACGTACATATTTCATACCACATCATGAGTAATAGTTGTTTGGAAAGTTTATATCATGTTTTGTCGCCATCTCTTATATTCATTGTCAACTAACAAGCACACGCATTTCATGAAATATATTTTCTTTTCTGACAACCAAATTTAACTTTGCTAAGAGCAGACTTACTAATCTAAAATAATATTTTCAGATGGTACGCGCATCTCTTTTGTTGTCGATTTAATATACTTTCGGGAAGTCATTGATTTCAGACAAATAGTGTCTATCTTCCAGTTGGCAGGATTACCTCCGCACCCCCGATATTCTCACCATCTATCAAACGCCACATCGGGATTATGAAAAGCTCCAACGCCAAAGGGGATTTATAATAAGTTCCATTCCTGGGTATACAAATTGTGAGTGAATATCTTTCAGCGAGAGAGGCACGCTCATTAATACTTCCAAGGAATATAAAGAATGACGGATTTGCATTTACTGCGAATTTAGAATATATTATTATACTCTTCGCAAATACGAAAGGGAGGAGTATATTGCAGGGGTCATACTTGTCATAAAATCCTAAAATGTCATAAAATACGCAAAATGTCCTAAAATTGTCATAAAATCGTTCTCTCGTCATAAAAGTCATAAAAAAAATTTGTTTCCCTTACCATTTTCAACCAT
Source organism: Rutpela maculata (assembly GCA_936432065.2). Lineage (NCBI taxonomy): Eukaryota > Metazoa > Arthropoda > Insecta > Coleoptera > Cerambycidae > Rutpela > Rutpela maculata. Next base: position 13,437,070 of record OW386287.2, on the reverse strand, counting down.
GCATAAAATTGTTAAACCAATTTAAATTTTAATGCAAATCAGAACATTAAAACTTGGCGAGTTTTTAAAATAATTTCGTTTGATTTCGATTCTTTTGCGCAAGATGTGCATTTCTTCTTTAAATATAGGTAAATAAATTATACTTACCAATTAATTTTGTAAATATTTTGTTTTATCTCCTATACTTAATTGAAATTTGATGTATTTGCATTGATTACTGACATTGTAACGGAACACATGTTATGGCACGTAAATAGTCGATGGCTGTCTTTAAAAAAATTGTTATCCCGAATTTTAAAACAGTGGGCTAATTTAAAGAAATATTTTTTAAAACAATTGCCAAAAGAGAAAGGATTTTCACATAACGTTACTACCTAAATACAGAGTATAGACCTTTTCATCGTAAGCGCGCGCATGTGCTGCCACTATGTTTGTTTGCGGGAACTATGAAATGTTCGGACACTTGGTTGTCAAAATGGCTGGACCAATATCAGTTTTTCACCTTAATTTAGACTAAAGTGTGATTGACGGTGCAAAATTAGTACACAACATTGTGGAAGAACACACTTGTGCTCAATTAAGGCGCTAGCTCAAGTATCCTGGCCGTAAAATGACTGGAAGCAAGAATAAAGAACTGGTTGCAAGGTTAGAATTCAACTATCAACTTATCAATTTATATACAAGTGCATTAAAAGAAAACAAATGTGATTAGTCTACAATATGCTTAATAACATTCTTCGTGCAGTAATTGATAATGCAGTAAAAATATTTTCTGTTTTTTATGAAAATGTAGGATCAAAAATGCAATTGAAAATGAGGTTTTTTGTCGATCCTTCTGTGGATAAAGCTGGCCCCTTTTTTTCAATTTTTTCAAATACGTAAACTATACGATACGGCACCACCTATTTTCAAAAAATTGGTAACAGATTCATCATTATTTGTTTAAAAAACGTCGAGTTCCGCCATGTTTCTTCGGAAAGTTTTCGCATGTCAATAATAGATTTGACATAAACATTACGTTTTTTAACCAAATAATGATGAATCTGTTACCAATTTTCTGAAAATAGGTAGTGCCATATCGTATAGTTTACCTATTTGAAAGAAATAGAAAAAAAGGAGTCAGCTTTATCCACAGAAGGATCGACAAAAAACCTCATTTTCAATTGCATTTTTGACCCTACATTTTCGTAAAAAAACAGAAAATATTTTTACTGCGTTATCAATTACTGCACGAATAATGTTATTAAGCATATTGTAGACTAAACACATTTGTTTTCTTTTAATGCACTTGTATATAAATTGATAAGTTGACAGTTGAATTCTAACCTTGCAACCAGTTCTTTATTCTTGCTTCCAGTAATTTTACGGCCAGGATACTTGAGCTAGCGCCTTAATTGAGCACAAGTGTGTTCTTCCACAATGTTGTGTACTAATTTTGCACCGTCAATCACACTTTCGCCTAAATTAATGTGGAAAAATGATACCGGTCCAGCCATTTTGACAACCAAGTGTCCGAACATTTCATAGTTCCCGCAAACAAACATAGAGGGAGCACATGCGCGCGCTTATGATGAAAAGGTCTATTATAACATATTTTCATTTTCAATAAAAAACTTAATATGATATAGCTTCCAGTTCATTTTTCAGGCATTAATACTCAAATTTTGTGTCATAAAATGTCATAAAAAAAATTTGAAATATAGTGGTAGGAGGCCTGATATTGCATTTGATCGCCACATTTTTAAAGCCATAAATGTCGCTCGTATAGAAAAAAAAATCATATAATTCTGCTAGTCATCGAATTCTAACTACTTAAAAAATGTCCGTCTGTCCGTCCGCACGAGACATAAAAATCGATCAGTAAATATGAAAGTTATGAAATATTTTAAGAAAAAAAAATGCACTTGAAGAGTATTATAACCGTTCATAAAGTTCTACAAACACAAGAATAATGCAAATATACTGACTTACATTTCGCTAATCAAAATGGCATTATTAGCAGATGATTCAAATTATAACTACAGCAATTAAAGCTAAAAAATTAACTTATTTTCTCAACACCACAAAGGGTATATTAGAGAGTGCTCAACAATTATATAAAGAAACGCTGCCCCAAGGAATCACTACTTCCACATCCAGATTTTCTATCCAAGTCTCTCACAATGAAAGAAATTCATAAAAATAAATCTTGTAAGCATTTTATGAATATTAACGTGGCGGCTTGGCCCTTAAGACCAAGTGAATGTTGCATTACAAACATTACATGTAAACATGTATACCCTTTTACAGTATGACATCAAATAATAATAAGTAGTAGATTATCCCCATTTATCCAAGTTTTAATCTTGTTTTATTCCCCTCCTCATCCCACCTTGTCCCATTTTGTCCTACCTTGTCATGCTGTGTCCCACCTCCCCCTATATTACCTTTAATTACTCTCCCCCCCCTCCGAATTACCCATCAATTACCCCCTCACTAATTACTTTCTAATAATGGCGCCAAGCCACGACGGAGTTGACAAGAGGAAAAACATCTCTATTATTGATTTTACGACGAAAAGTCATTCTTTATAAAAAAATCTGCTTGTCGAAAAAATGAATTTACCATATAAAACTCTTAGATCAGATGTACCGGGTGTTAATAAATTAAGAAAACATCAAAAACTCTCAAGAGAGAAGTACCTTCATTTATTATTTTGGACAAAATGTGTATAAAACAAAGTTGTTTATAATCCAAAATAAAGCCTAAATACAAATTATGAAGTCTGTATTTTGACTTTTATGTTTTTATTGTGTTTATCTTTTTACGTTGAATTTATTAATATGAATAAGAATTCAAGTTAAGAAACAGAGTGTGCTGTCTATAATATTGAACTGACAAACGTCATTGTGACATTGTGTAGAATATTACTATCTTACATCTGCATTTATTAGTGTTCTGTTGATCATTTAAAAAATGTTTACCAAACAAGAAAGAATTTATTTGATCAAATGTTATGTGATTGGAGACGTCTCTTATCGATATGCAATTAATCTTTTCCACCAAAAGTTCCCTAACACAGCGGTATCGTGCCAGTCATTGCGCAAACTTGTAAAAAATTCAATGAAACTGGATCTGTATTGGATGTCAAAAAACCCAAGAAAAAGTACAATGAAAACGATGCGGCAACACTTTTGGCAATAAATTCAGTAATAGAAAACCCGAAATTATCTTTAGGGAAACGCTCACAAATACTGGAAGTAAGTAAAAGTCATTTACAGAGAATTTATGTGGAAGACAAAAGTTCGACCGTTTAAGCCAAGGTTCAGACATACACTTGAAAATGAAGATGGAGAGAAGCGATTAGACTTTTGTTTATGGGTCGGTGAGAATTACCTCGTAGATAGAAGTTTTCACAGAATGTTTTTTTTTTTACTGACGAAGCAACATTTTGTACCAATGGCCACGTTTCATCACAAAACAGTCGTTATTGGGCTTTTGAAAATCCAAACAATGTCATTCACAAACAAAGTCAACGTTATAAAAAAATGAATGTATGGTGTGGGATTTTTTATAATCGAATCGTTGGTCCGTATTTCTTAGAAGGAAATTTAAATCAGCATGTTTATTTGGACCTTTTGGAAAACTTTGTATTGCCATTTATAAACACTCTGCAACCGGAAGTAACATTTTTTAGCAGCAAGACAGTTGTCCAGCACATTCCTCAGTTTTGGTACGGCAGTGGTTGACAGATCACTTCGGAGCCAGATGGATGGGAAGATATGCTCCAATTAATTTTTCTGCAAGATCACCAGACCTTACACCAATGGATTTTTTTCTGTGGGGTGTTTTAAAACAGAAAGTTTATGCAGATGACCTGCCGCATGATCGAGAAACACTAAAAGCACGAATACAAGACGCGGTGAATGAAGTGAATATACCCTCAACTAGTCGTAAGGTCTATGGTGAATTTATTAAAAGGATCGAGAAATGTGTTAATGTTGAAGGAGGCTATGTAGAATAAATTGTTTTTCCACAATCGTTCAAGTTAATGTTATTATGTTAATGTTTGAAGAAAATGTAAGTTGACATAAATGTAAAAGTCAAAATTTAGACTTCATAATTTGTATTTAGGCTCTATTTTGGATTATAAACAATTTTGTTTTATAAACATTTTGTCCAAAATAATAAATAAAGGTACTTCTCTCATTTTGTAGTTTTCTTAATTTATTAACACCCGGTACATCTGATCTAAAATTTTTATATCGTAAATTCATTTTTTCGACAAGCAGAATTTTTTATAAAGAATGACTTTTCGTATGTAATATCACTAGTGCTTAAAATTTTATCGAAAATTTTTTCGAAAGCGTGTTGCCTGATAATATACAGAGTTCAAATTGACAGTTTATTATCTGATTAAATCCCGACCGCTTTAGCGGGAGGGATTTAATCTTTGATAATAAACTGTCAATTTGCACGAGTTATATTAACTAGGGGCAACTTAGCTTGAGAAAAAATTTTTAGATAAAATTTAAAGCACGAGTGGTATTTGTGGAGAATATTTCACGAATAAATAATTCATTAAATATATCTTCAATATTATGTTCAGTAATTAATTGCCTTCAGACGTTTCCTTGTTGCTTTTTAGAGATTACTCACCTTTATCTTCAATTATTTCATCATTTACGTCAATTTCCAAAGCGACTCATCTAATAAAAAACAATGTAGGTTTAAATTATGACAATCAAGAAAAACAATATACGTTAAACCATAGGTACTGTAACTTATAAGACTAGTCATCCCTTTTAGGTTTCCTTTTACGTTCTAAGGCTGCCGGCTCAGATGGTATGGTACCGCCATCTAGTAACGCTAACTTAACTTAGTTAGCCTAAACAGTGAATTGAATTATTATATTAAAGTGTTTATTAATATATATTTATGTAATTTATGTATTTAATCCTTGTTTCTAATTTGAGAAGTTTGATAGTTAAGTTAAGGTTTACTTGTTTAAGTAGAGAGAGTATAACGAATTATAATGTATATAGTGATACTGCAGAGTTTTGATTTTCCACATAAGTGTTAGCTGCTTTGTAATGATGAATTGCCATAAGTAAGTACCTACATTTGTGTATTTATAATGAAATAACTGATTTGTCTGCTTCGTAGATATTCATATTTAATTTTAGTTGGGAAAATTATTTTGTAATTATGTTAGGTATTAAGCCATTGAAAGCTGTGTACCTATAACTTGTCCCGAACCTATATAAGTTCCACACAGCATTGGCTTTTTAGGTTATTAATACAATATTACAATTTACGTTAACAATTAGTAATAAGCTAGAGAATATATTTATATATAACATTTAAAAGCACGACTTGTCCTATTTGCCGAAAACATGTCACGACACAAAACGTCAAAAAATTTTCGCAATATTTGCCGCTGCAGGGACCTAAAAAATTAGAGCGATAAATTTTGCATGTTGGTCCTGTCAAAAGCAGATCTAGCTTGAATTGCCACTAATAATGACGTTTGATTGGTGCAATGTTGTGAAAAAACGGGCTCTCATTGGCTATAGCGTTATTGAGTGAAATAATCATCGTAAAATTAATAATAGAGATGTTTTTCCTCTTGTCAACTCCATCCGGGGACACACTGTATATATTTGCCTTAAGATACTAGGAATCCTATCATGTAATTCAATACTTCGTCAGTATTAGCTAGAAAAGTAATTGTTTTGATTGGTTCCCCAATGGTTAGTGTTTTAAAGTGTTTTCTTAAGTAGTATATTAGCGTTACGGGGCGAGCGTAGAGGCGACTTCAATGTGAATATCAGTCGGTATTCCGTTGAAGCAACGTCGAGCGCGGTTACTACTTGGATGGGCTCCCATCTTGGGAAATACAGCGTTCTCGTCCCACCTTCTAGAGGCTTGTAAATCAGTGTATACTCGGAAGTTACGTAATTTCAGACGAGGATTACGTAGTGAATATACCATCCTTCGGAGGGGATGTAAAGCAGGCGGTCCCTTGTCTATTAAATGTTAGGCAAGTAAAAGATCCCTACTCTTCTTAAGGGAAGAGGTTCGGCAAAATTTCCAAGTTGGGGGTAGCTCGTCTCCTGGCGTCGGTGATAGGCCCTGGTAGCGGAAATAGGCCGACGTTAAACAGTTTAAAAAAAAATATATTAGCGTGACCAGATTAAAGCACCAGTATACAGAAAGAAGATAATTTCATATTGAATAAAAAAGTGTGAATGACGATGAAGTTAAGTAAATGCTAGGAATCCTATCATGTAATTCAATACTTCGTCAGTATTAGCTAGAAGGGTAGTTGTTTTGATTGATTCTTCAATAATGATTTAAAGCATTTACCTGGGCTAGTATATTAGCGTGCCCAGATTAGGGCAACAATATACAGAAAGTAGGTAATCTCATAATAAATAAAAAAGTGTGTAAGTTGTGATTTGCTTAATACCTAAATAAAATTCTCTGAACGTAGTACTCTTATTTTCAGATTTTTTTAATTTTCTGAATACCCTGTACATGATATGTTAACTTACTCCAGGACAATCATGTTTTTAACAAAAGCAAAACTTTTTATGAAGAAATAAATTTTCCGCGTAAAATAAGAAATAAAAAAGTCTACCCTCTTATCCCCCCTAACCGTGGACTTACTGTATATATCATTACCCGTATGCTCAATTTTTCCCCTTTAAAGCATTTACTTTAGAAAAAATACATCCGCCATATTAGAGCCGCCATTTTGAATTTTTTAATTTAGATTTCAGATTTGTAATCAGCGATCCCAAAAACATTCAGACGCTGCGTTTTGAATATGCTTTATCTCTAGGTACTACTGTAGTATGCACGGGCTTCTTTCCGTCGTTTTTTTTACAACAGTTCACTTTTAAAACACCCTGTATATTTCAGCATTAAAAGGCCTCGCCCATTTTCACAATTTACCGTTTGAAGATAAACATGGAAACACAAAACAAGGTTTAGTTTGTCGATAATTTTTATTTGAACCACAAAATGGCTAAGCGGGTGGTGAGTTCTCTATTTATTTTGCGAGTAATGTTATAATTTATGCAGTACAATGTTAGCTTTATGTAAAGTGTTTGTTTAGCATTATTTAAAATGTTTAGCACAGTTTGCGTAAATCGTGATATATAGTACCATTTGTTCTTGTAACACAATTTCACCCTTTATGTCGGGTAATGTTAGTTCTATGCCGGAAACACCGGAAATAGAAAGGGAGAAATAATATTTTTGTATGGCCCTAAGTAAACTGGAGCTGTTTTGTTTTTTGCGTTGTAAATCCACGGTTGAAAAGTTTCTTTTAATTCTGTTGATGTAAGGTCTATAATTAGCTGATTGCCGACATCAAGTTTTATTATTTATTTAGTTGGATTTGAAAATTTATACATATTTTTACTTCCCTCGCTTACCGAAGGGGAGTATTTTGATGTAGGTATCGCTGATTTGTAAGTTTAAACAGACGTTTACATAAAATATGCGTAATTTTTGGAGTATCTTTTGTTTTTTTTTACGTATTCGTAGCTCTATAATAATAATAATAATATTTTATTTCCACATTTAAAATGTAACTGATATACAACAAAATGCAGAATACGTCAGCTCTTAAAAACTAATGTATAAATGTAAATATAAGAGTAGTAACAAACAATGAAAAAAGACACTACAATTGGGTTGTTGACGAATTTTCAAAAATGGTGGAATATGGTAGTGGAGGACTTAATTTAGTTATATATTTAATTTGGAAGAAAAATTCTAAGCGCTACATATTTAAAAAAATTGTTAAACTTCGACTATTTGAATGTGCCACGAAAACGGTAGTGACATCATAACGGCAGTTAGATGTGAACTTATATACAGAACAGATGAAGACGAACAAGTTGACATTGTTGACAAGAAAGAAAATAACCTCATATGTCAAAAGTAAATTTGACGTTTAGCTAGCAGTGATTCGTGTTTGCAGTTATTGTTAATATTTTTTTACAAAACGACTAAGGCAATATATCTGTAAAAGCTAATTCTGACATTCTACTTGCGGTAGATATATTTATGGTCAGCGAATTTTTAAAAAGAGACGATCGTTTTGGCATTGCAATGGTTGGAAGTGCACAAGCTGAAAGGTACTTACGTTACAGCTGCTATAGACAATACAATTGTAATTTCTGCAAGAACTTCCTTTATCTTATCTTATCTTATTAATATTATATAATGCGTCTAATATGTATTTGATTATTTAATTTAGATGAATTTGTTAACTATACTTTGTATTTTATTAAATATTTCCTTTTCGTTTTATTTCGTATTAACTATATACATGCGTATCTAACTGAACACAACAAAATAAGTATATCTACTAAAGAAATTATTTATTATCCATTGATACTCACTTCTAAGAAGAGTCAGAATGAGACTCACGAAGATATCAAGAAAGGTCTGTATTATAACAAAAAGTAATAAATATGTAAGTGCGTATCTATCTAAACAATAAACAATAACATGTATTTAAAATACACATAATTCAAAGGGCATTTTAGCTACAATCCAACATATTCGTAGCCATTTCCGACTGTTTGCGTTCACCGACTTTAGACGACTTTCACAGTTTGTTTCATATAGTTTTTCAACGGCGAGTTTTTAAATTTCCTTTCTTAATTTATTGATCATCCTACTATAGTATGGGGCATCTAGGGAGCTTCATAAATAACCAATAGCTAACAAAAACAACTGCACTTTATTCCAACATAAACTAGATAAAATACATAAAAGCGGATTAAAGCCATTTCCCTCCTTTTAGGAAGTCAAAGCATGAATAACATTCTAATCTAGAGCCGTTAAGAATACAGTAATACACCCTGTTTTATCCACCAGTTTGGCGGGTAATTTAAATTTGTAACAGCTAGAACGCCACAAGTCTTGTAATGCGGCCGTTTTTCCTACAACATAAACCCATATTAAAAATCAAATTCCTACATTAAGATACAACTTACCACAAATAAAACGCTTAGAATACATTGTAATTTGTTACTTTACTTGACATTGAAATGGTCTCCACAGTAAGAAGACTTGGTCCTTCTCTGGTGGCTTTGAATCATTCATTATTACGTTCAGCGTTCATTATTGGAACACTTAAAAGTTTTTCTGGTGAATTGGTGGTATTATTTACACAGAACAGCAGAAAACACTATCTGTACTTATATTTATACATAACTAGATGCTGTTAAACTATACCGAATTGTAACCTATGAACGTCAGTTGAATTTGACTTTAAATATAATGTCAGATTAAACTGTCGTGATTGTCTTTTTTCTCCGTCGCTATCAGCGAGTTTCTAAATTAGTACCCGTTTCTCGTCGTTTTATAACTAACTTCTCTACAGACTGCCGTTATTATGTCATCTCCGTTTTAGTTGCATGTATATAATTAATATTAAAATATTATAAGACTTTCTTTTCAACTTCTACATGTTTCTAATGATTTTTTATGAATAATTGTTATTGTTTAACATAGATTCTCCTAAAATTTTAACTTAGTGCAACAACCCAATTGTCAACGAACAAGATTAAAAACAAATAAATGAATAACATAAAGCATGTAAATGTAAAATGGCGAAATATCAGCATTAAACAAAAAATTCGTCTAGGGTATAGCAAGCTTTATTTACTAAAGAATTTTTGTTTCAAAAATCTGAATATATGGAGATGACTTAATTTCATTTGTTAAAATGTTGAAATACTTAGAGCCATTATATATAAAACTTTTTTGAAACATTGTTGTCCGAAAGGAATTGGTTTGAAGCTGCTGCTTATGCCGTGTTTCGTACCCGTCCGTGGCGTAATCGATTGTTTAAGAACATAGACTTGTTTTTATAAACGTATGTACAGATCTCCAATATATAAACACTCACTAAAGTTAAGATTCTAAAATTTTTAAAAGCATTTCTGCAAGTTTCCACACATTTTAATCTCGCAATTATGCATACTGCATTTATTTGTAGAATGAAAACTCTGCTTACTTGTGAGCTTTTTCCCCAATTAACTGTGCAGTGTTTTAAGCTCGAATGGAAGTTAACATATTAAAAAGTAGGATGTACACACTAAAATGATTGGACATGAATTTTAGCCCGAAACAAGTGTTTCTCAATTTCCCACACAGTGTGTGTATGTGCTGATTCCATTGTAGATGCATATCTACAGTAATGCTCAACATTTTAATGGATTCTGTAGGAAATGTTTGAAAATTGTCAGAGAAATGCAATTTGGATTTCTCTTAAAGCTAAACAGTATTGAAGTGGTCTTGCTTTTGTTTAAATATAATTGGTTTTTGTCGATCCGTTTAGTTATTTCATTATAAACTTTTTCAGTGGTAAGTTTTAATCTATCTAAATTAGCTTCTACTATAAAACCATTACTGTCATCAGCATAACAAATTGTCAGAACATTAGGTATTTTATTCAGATACGGAATTAAATCGTTGGCAAAGAGTATAAAAAAGAGAGGCCTAAGCATAGATCCCTGCGGAACACCCTGTTTTACCTCTAAACTACTGCTAGATGCACCATTAAAAATTTGTACAATTTGTTTTCTATCTCAACATTACATTGCTAAGAAATATCCATCTTATTGAACCCTGTGGGTGTCGTATTGATTTATGATTATCATATTCAGTTAGCTTATGCCAAGCTCATGTAGAAGATCTTACCACGTTGCATTTGAAGAATACAATAAATATATATATGCTGAGTCATGCTGTCCGCAACATCTTACAGTAACTTGCTACTCTCAGGGTGATTCTTTTCACCTCTTAAGAGGCAACTTAGAACTTCAGTCCTGTGATAAACGGAAAAGATAAAAATTATCCACTTACCGTATATTGCTACTTGTTTCTCTCCGATGTCGCTGCCGTCGTTGTTGTGGTGTATTTTGCCTGATATGTGCCTTAATTCTTATCAGTTTTATAGAGTTACCTCGTCAGTTTTTATGATTATATGAAAATCTTAAAACCAATTGCCATTGCCAATCAACCCACAGAATCACGAGGTGTTGAGCTTATAATTAATTAGTCAATAATGAGGCACAAATAATACGAATATACATATATTGATTCAAAATTAAATTTGTATAATGTGAAATGCCTCATGGTCTAACTAATTATGTATGAAACAAATCAGATTTGCATACCACGCATGGCAAGTTGGGGGTATATCCCTCAAATGATGTTGAATCTCAACATACAATGTGTAAGTGAATCTCTGAAATATATTTTTAACAATTTTGGTTTTGGGGGTTGACAGAATTGGAATTGACGGTAATAATATATTGATAAAAAAATTTCGGTTCGCTTGTAGCTAGTTTCATAAGTTGCTATGGGCGATATTATAAATTTTTCAGGACTATACTGGCCGGGAAAGGAGAATAGCGAGTAATTGAACTGGTGTCAAGCGGCACATGTCATCGAGCGACGTTGATTTGATAAGCCCTCGGAAAAATCGTTTTGAATTACACCCCCTCCAAAGGTAAACGCCAATAGGATTTTGTCGCACACACACTGATAACATGCTCATACTACCAGCCTCCTTTCCCGGCCAAGGTATAGATACTTTGAATGCCTTTTTAAAGCAATATATTGGTTTATAAGGCTTTCCAGCTTTTGCTAAATTACTAACGGCTTATAACCCTATGAGGTTAACATAATTTCGTTTTGCTTTCGAGCTCTCCTTATGGAGATATCCGTCGCTTGGAATGAAAAAAAAACGGAAACTTTTTGATCTTTACCCGCTTGCGACGGGAAAAGGAAATATTTGAACAACCGAAGCAAAGCGAAAACTGTTTTCGTTTTTTCTCAAATTTGCAGAAAAATCCTGAGTTTCTGTTTTGTTTTCATTTTGTGCATTTGGCGTGGACTCGGCATTATAAACTCTATGTATTCGGAGTTAAGTTAAAAACCTCGTGCATATTAGCATTAAGTGAAAAATTAAGTACTTAACTGCATTGTTAGGATAAAACAGCAAGGTTTTATTTGACTACTTTACATACATTTACATATATTTTATTAGTAGCAAGCCGTAGTTTACAATTTCAGGATAAAATATATGTAAATGTATAAGATGTATATAAAAGTCTCATAAACCAGTAGTTTAAAATTCCAAGTAAAGAAAATAAAAAAGGCAGAGATGTATATATGCGCATAGAAACTATGCGTGTAGTAATACTCAGGATGTATGGAATAAGCACTAATATTTTTATGTATTTTTCTAGTAGAACGAAAACTACATGAGCAAATAAACAAATAGTCCCCGCAAATTAGATATTTTAGAAGAAATGATTTATAAAGTAATAATATTTGAGATGCGTACTGTAGACAGGATTAGAAATAGATAGCCGAAAAGTTCTTCCCCAATTTAGGAGTGGAACGTTCCTTTTTTTTGCAAAAAATCACCCCTCACGGAGACTTAAAGCTGGTTTTTCACTTTTATCTTGTAAACCGTTCGTCGGAAGAGAAAAAAGTATATGAAATTAAAAAATTTCTTTGTAATTCTGCATAAAAAATGTCGTATTAACCTTGTAGCTTATCCTCACCTATTTCGCGCTAACAGCGTCCGAACAGGGGGGTAGTTTGGAGCGCACGGATAAAAATCGATCGTATTATTTCTCCTATTCAATGTTTTTTAATCTAATTTGCGTGTACTAAAAAGTCAACAGTGATCTCGGAAAGCAGCGTTAGCTAATATTCTAATGGCCTTCTTATGCTGACTTAATATTTTACTGGCAAAACGCAAGTACCCCACAAGTACCATATTCTATTCTCTGACACACATTTATGACCTGTTCTAAGTGATACGTAAAGTGAAAACTGATATTCAATCCTCCAAAGAAATACGGCTCAAACCTTATAATAAAAGTATCAAAACTAAAACTGAGTTATCAAAGTACTATGACAAAAGATAAAATACATTTTTTAATATATTTTTGCTGCTTTTTTAAAAGAATAAACATTCGTTGTTTGTTTAATCGTATTTGGAAGTTTTATCCTATTATCTATTCGAAAACTGTAATGTTCAGATGTTCTCTCCTTTTTTGAATAAATTTATTTGGATTCATTTTGATAAAAGAACGTAGTGTGAAATATATATTATTGTAATAGTTGATGTCCCAGTCCTTAGAAGTCTTTTATATGAAAATTAAGGTGCTTTAAAGTTCATCGTTAACATGATTTTCTTTTGTGTGATTGATATTATCATTGATTCTCCTAGAATTTCCCCGATAAATAGTCTCATCATTTAAACATGACTGTAGAATTAAAGGAACATCATATATTCGTACTTCCGCTTTCATTCTAGCATTTGATTGATGTTATCTGCCTTAAAAAATTATTTCAACGCATTAAGTGCTCAATTTTTCGGATATACATACTCAGGTCGGACAGATACTTATTTTAATGGTTTGTGATAAATTATATCGGCTTGCGATAAAATATGAGTATGTTGAATTTTACAAATTAATTTGAAAAGCGCTGAAGGGCGATTGGGATCGGTTAATTCAAATCCTTAGCTTTCTCACCAGATTTTCTTATTTCAAGGGAATGCGGAAGAGGGATTCGTAGAGAAATACGGCATCTTTCCCAACTCAGAGTTATAAAATACAATATTAGATGCCTACCTTTCCTGCAGTAGTTCTCCGTCTTATACTCTGTGCCCTTATCCTAGAAGGAAGGAAATCATAAATACCAGTTTTTAAGAATAATTTATTTTTCTATTTTTATTTTACCACATCGTTTTAGGAATCCTTTATAACATTTTATCCTATAGACTAACGATTTTTATACACAACATATACACATTTTTTTATATTACAATAGAAGCATTTTTTCCCCCATAAGTTCGGTTAGAACTTGACTTAAAACTAAGTTTTTATCACAAGAGTCAGTGCAATATAGCATTACTTAATATATAGGCCTTTTTCTTATACATAAATATGAAAGTACATTTATCATGATTTGTTTTGACTAGAAATTTTGAGTGATATTGTACAGTACACACAAAATAGCAAGGCACTTTGTGTGCACTGTAATTTCTTGACCTTCCCCGAATCCATTGCTAGCATTGTCCCAATGATGCCTGTCTGCCCGCTCGTCTGTGTATAACTTCCCCAGTCGGTATGCCAGTCTGTGCGTTTGTCTCTTACTTTGTCTGTGTTCTTAATAACTCCAAAGTTCTCAAAGGAAGTTAAGAAAATATCGCATTTAAAATGTATGACTGAAGTGATATTAAATTTTCTAATGAGATTTAGAAATACATTTTACATACATTTCATGTAAAAAAAAGAAGCGAAAATATAATCAGATCAGATTTTTCAAATGAGAGTAATACTCTTGCATCACGGTTTAGTTCAATATTTGTGTTTACAACTACTACTACTTTGCAAATAACCTTTATTATTTGGAACAAATCCTCAGTCTATATATTCGTCTGAAACCTTTGCGATATGCATTAAATGTGAAATAGTTCAGAGTTAATCCACTAAAAGTACTTGCTCTTATTTGTATCTCTCAGAAACTCAAAAAAACTGCAAAAATATTTTTAATGTGGTAATCAGGTAATTTTAACGCGGAAGTTTTTGAGGCCCCTGTACACATATTTATCTAAATTTTAAAATTAAAAATGACGGATTCAATATGGCCGAGTAAAAATGAAAAGTCATGCAAAATTCATAGAAAGAAGTTTAAAAGTAGTTTAAACTCGTAGTTATATATTTTTGAGGTCGTTGAGTGTGAATTTCATATCGAAAATTCAATATGACGGATTCAGTACGATCGCCTTAAAATGAAAAGGCTGGAAAATTCATTGAAAAAAAATGAAATAATGGTTTAAACATTGCAGGTTTTGGAGGTCACTGACTACAAATTTCATGTCCAATTTTTACAATTCCAGAAGGAAGATTCTATATATTTTATATATTTTACGTTAATTTTAGGAAGCTCTGTTTCATGTAAGAGCTATCATAGAGATGGAAAAACTAATTAAGGAGAATTTTATTAGTTACATTTTTATCTATTGATATTCTTAAACTAAGTAAAGAAAATCCTGTTTCTCTCGAAAATTGTTGATAGTAGACCATTTTCAGAAACATGTTCCTTCTTTTTATTTCCATCACAACCCTTGATGAGTTTTGACCTGCTTCACTAAATAACACCATTCTGTTCTACGTCCATCGTCTCCAATTCCTGACTCCCATCTCTTCCAAGTCTTCCCTCACATCGTTTATCCATTTCTCTCTATGTCTTTCGCTGAGGCTTTTCGTCCAAGCTTTTTTTTCTGCCCTATTCACATGTTCTGACCGTCGCGTCGCATCTTAATTGTTGTTACAATATCCGCACTTCCTATTGCTCTATCTACCTCGAAATTCATTCTTCTTCATCGTCCTTATTCTTCCTGTACCGGCTCAAATATTTCGCGGAGTTTCCTTCTTCTTCCAAAGGCTCTAAAGTGTCTTCATCATTCTTCGCCACGCTTCTCACCCATATGTTACGACCGGTCTTAATATGGTTTTATTAATCCTAAAACAATTTTAATTAAGCATGCTGCTAGATATTCGTCCCCTTATATGCGTGACAGCACTGATAGCACCAATTGTCACTCATTATTCTGAGTCTTATTTTCTACACGACTATTGTTTTCTGTGACAAGTGATTTTAGATATGAAAAGGTCGTAACTTTTTAAAACTGGTAATCTCCTAAATTAAAGTTGCGGTTAGCATTTCCGGATGCCCTGGAACAATACATATATTTGATCTTATTTTTACCTGTAAGCCTCTCTCTTTAGCTTCTGAACTTAGATTTATGAATGCTTTATCGAGTTTCCTTATATCACGAGCTATGATGTCAATATCATCAGTGTATCCACAGATTTGAGCACTTTTTGTAGTAACTAGCCCTCGATTCACCTTTTTAACGAAGGCTTCTATTGCCAGATTAAAGAGAACCATAGGATAGTGCGTCGCCTTAACGTACACCCACCATCTACAGAATCGGAGAATGTTCGTTTTAGTATTACGACTTAACTGACCGCCCGCAATAAAGGCGTCTACCAGTATTCTAGCAGAGGGGCAAATAGTGACACGCCCCATCAAGGCAGAAACAAATTGAAATTCCGGAGACAGAGCTGCCCACGCACATGGTGGGGAAAGCAGATGGCACGATTGTAGGATGTGTTATACGATAAAAAAGAATAGACTAGTTGCTTCGCTCTCGCTTGCTCTTATTGCCATACCGAAACCAAGTTGTTCCCATTCTGTATATCAAATTCCTCTATTAATTGTTCCTGCAGCCTACTGTCGCTCTAGATTCATCTAGAATAGCCTTAACTATTCGCGTTTGGTTTGCTAGGATTCCCAACAATCGTAAATTCTTAACATTTTCTCTCAGTTCATCTTGTTGAAAGTCTGCTTGAAATCTACATAGAGGTTATATGTCTGCCATATTCGTAACAATGCTGAAGGTGTGCTCAGTGGTAGATCTACTGACACTACTACTGGATTACATAATTACATAACTATTTGATTATGTATGTATTACACCCAATCAATTTTTGATATTCATTTAGAAGAGTAATGCCTCTGTACTAAATTGTTTTTTTCCTTATTTGTGTATTGGTTGAATAATCCCTGCCTTCCAGTCATCAGGAATCTATTCTTCTTGACATATTTGTATGATTAAGTGGTGTGGTCAGTGGTTCATTCTATAACGCCAGTCCACCTTTCTTAAGCAGTTCAGCCTACGTCTTGGCCTGGTGCTTTCTGACCTTTTGGACATTTTCTAACCATTATTCTTTATATTAAGGTTCTTTGTCTTCGATCTCTGAAGTATTTTATTTTATAGTACTATATTTTCCAAAAAAATTTAGAACTTATAAAAGCCGAAAAAGTAATCGAATCTGAAGGGAGTTTAATAATATTTAAAATTTGTTAACAATTTTTAACATTTCATTTATTTAAGAATTTTTGTTAACAACAAATTGTACAAACGTCCAGATTTTTGACTGATTTTCTTGTTGAAAATATTTATTTCCTAAAAACTTTCTTCTTTTCATTCACAATGTCTTGGCAGACGTTTTGTGATCCATTCATCATTCTAGTTGGCCGCCTTTTGCTGTATGGCACGTCTGACAACATCACGTCGTGGTACACGGCCTCACCAAAGCTCTTCTCCATCAACGCCTTGGCGACATCAGCCCAACTGTCTGCGCCAATGAATTAATAAAACAACATTTCGAAGTGTTTTCTTGATAAAATGTATTCTAAACCTTCTTTTTACGAATATTCCTTGTTCTCAAGTTAAAAATAATCGAATAAACTTTCGACTTTATGCGACCCAACTTTTACATATAATATAACCCACAATGAAAGAATGCCGTAATTAAAGAAAAATGTGTCAATTTTTATCATATAGACTACAAAAAAAAAAAACAAATTAAAGATGATTTTGTAAGCAATATATTTTTAAATATTTTAAAGAAAATGCTATGAAAGGTTTATATTTGTTGAATGAAAAAATTAAGCAAACGGGTCGGGATTTTTTACGACCTGTGAAGCACACTATCGATACATTGTCAAGCTATGGTATTACAACGCCGTTCATATCTGAATGATAGATGCCAATGTAGACACAATAAGTAAATTCAATTCAGAATGTCGTGAAGTTAAAAGCGTGGTTCCACAGGGTTCAATTTTAGGCCCGATGCTATTTTTACTATGCACCAATGAACTTGATAGTTTCACCTCAGAGGCATCCTTTATTGTGTATGCAGATTATAAATCGCGTTATCAGAACAAGGCATATCTCGAACAAATTGGTAGCGTATGGTTTTTGGGTATGAATTTAGATGAATGTCTAAACTAGAAGGATCATTGGAACTACGTGATAACCAAAGTAAATTCAGTTTTTAGTTATTTAGAAATTTAAAATCCGTTCTATGTAAAGAGCAACTAATAAATCTATATCACGTTCAAGTTGGATCTAGGTCGAGATATGGAAGTCCCAAACAGTCACTCCTGCAGAGAATATTTTTAAAAACTGAAAAACATTGAAACTCTTTGGTTTATTTACATATGAATTATGTGTATTCGTGTCTGTTAACAGACGTTATTTTAATACTACTTTATCAACATAAGCAACAACCAGCTAGGGTTTTTTTTGGGGGGGAGGTTAATAATTCCCAACTTTCATTACAGGAATTTTCCCAACTCCTCAAAAAATTTTTCTTCAAAATGAAAATTAATGAACAGGGGAGAGGGTGGAATTTTTCTCTAATTCTCCCAACTTGAAGCTTGAATTTCCCAACTCGAACCACAATAAAAAAAAATTCCTTCGAGAATAAAAATTGATGAGCGCAGAAGGGGAAATTTTTCCCGAATTTTCCCAACGAAGCTTGAATTTACCAACTCGACCACGATGTTGGGGGGGGGGGGGGTGCGCATAGCATCTTCTTTATTTTGTATGCTTAATCAAAAACCTTAGTAATGTTTTGCTCTGAAATTAAAATAAAACCTATTTTACGTATGAGAGTGTAGGCCTCTGGTTATCACCATGTATTACAGATATTGCCCAATTTCAATAGGGATTATTGTAATATGCTGTTTTACATATGTTCCAAATTGTAATTAAATATTTTAAGTCTAACAGAAGTTATCGTCTTTACAAGAAACGGTATACACGCACACACACACTTACAGACCCAAAGACATTTTTTATTCGATATTTGAGTTCAGTCAGCTGTGAAACGGATATCTGTACAAGAAATTTTTTTCTACGATGATTATTAAAATTTTTATTCAATTTATAATAAATTTATAATAAAGTTAGAATACAGTCAAAAGATATACAATTCATTACTGAACCACAACAGATAGGAAAAAAATTAATAGAAAAATTATTGTAGAAAATTTAGTCAGCTTTAATTTTGCATATAGCCACTTTTTGATTAGGGCTAACCGTTTTCGAGATATGAGCGAAAAACCAAAAACCGGGACCTTCTTCGTGCCCCCCTGCACCCCCCCACCTCCTACGTTCGGGGACTTTTGATATGTTTACCTCCTAAATAGTCCAAACACAGCCCCCAGTCAAAAATTGTAATCTCGGCATTTCCCTCTAGAAACCATTCATTGACAGGGCTATAAAGGAAAATAAACGTATTATTATTATTATTAAGAAGGGGAACTTTTCGAAGCTACTGCTTTTACTTTTAAGATCTCAAAATCTTAGCGACTGAGGATTTTTCCCGAAATAAAAATCCAATTGCAATCCATCAAACTGTTTACGCAAATTACTATCAGAATATTTTCCCGTGAACGTATTTACTTTCCAATATTAAAAACTAACTGAATCGTGAAAATAAATGCCTGACTGGAGCACAGACGTCGACTGCACTTTGTCAATGCCCGAAGAATGAGTTATAGCGGTGTATAGCAAAAGTAAGTATATACACTGAATGGAATGAATACCGGGAAGGCCGTAATAGTAACTAGAATGTTGTTTTTTAATTTACATTATTAGGCTTATTCAACGTACTTTCTATCTTTAATGCTACTGCATTGTCCTTTCAATGATTATGTTTGTATTGTAAAAATATAGAAATTGCATTGTCTTTTATGTTTATTTAGACGAGTATAATACATACGAAATATTCAGAATTCACAGTGAGTCATCATCTAATAGCATGAACTGTTAATCAAGCTGTTTTTAGATACTTGATTAATAGTTCCTTTTGAAAATCACATATTCCAGGATTGCATTAAATTCAAACAGCGATGGTGTTAAACCTTTCTGAAATATAATTTTTTCAGTATGTTAAATCACTTTTTGCACGATTGAACTTTTTTGTTTGTTTGTTTACCAACTCTATTTCCATGCTTGAACATACAATATCCCAGTTCAATTTCGGGATTTTCGGTGTGGAAATCGCTCGATATTAAATAAAATATTTAACAAGGTGTTGAAAAAGCAGACAATTTTTGAATTATACTATGTCGCAGGTTAAATAAAGCTCGTGTTTTAATCAAAACTATATCACAAGTTATGGACTACTTTCTAAATGTATTGTCTCATTCATTTTAGTATAACTAAATAAGTCGTAAAAACGGCAAAATCTGAAAATTCTCACCCAGTGCATGAATTGCCCTAAAACCTTCTGTAATGTCTTTTATAGACTATGTAGAAAATGTTAAAAAAACAAGGATGTTAGTTTTTATCGCCAAAGAGTTGAAACCACCCCAATTACAAGAAAATTAATAGTATTTAAAATATTCAGAATTAGTCGCTGAGACTGCTTATACTTGTGTTTTTAAGGTGATTACGAATATGAGGTCCAAAATGAAATAAAATGGCGGATTAAAAGTGGCGGTATCAAAGCACGAACATATGTATAATATTCTGGCAGAAATTGGCATATATATATCTATTTTATAGATTAGATTACACATTAAAAAATGGAATTTAGTGGTAGAAAAATATCTGTTAACAATTTTCTTTGGCATTATCATTATCATTTTCTTCATCAATACTTTTAATTTGAATACAACTGTTTTCATCATACAGAACAAGCTAAAATATAACCCGCTTTTTCTACAACGCAAGCCGTTCCGCAAGCTCTTTTACAGATGCAAAAAACTATTTTAACAAATTATCTGGGACTGGCGCTTGATTCATAGTAACTGTGATCAAGGAATCACAGTTACTCATCTAACCACAGTCTTCTATTGATGAACAAAACAAAGGGCAGCATCACCATGTTTGCTGATGATAAACCCTTTGACATATCTACACCGTACGGAGCTCCTTGATAACGCTAAGGCTGTTATAACGGAATTAAATCAGTATTTCTGCTTAAATAATCTTATATTAAACATTGAGAAAACTAGGTGCATATATTTCTCATAGAGAAAATCATTACCCGCCAATACTGATCAATTTTAACATTTAGTCCAAACACAAGGTATTTGAATAGACACAAAACTAATCTGAGATATTCAAATCGATGAAATATGCATAAAATTAACAAAGCCTATTACTTCATACGCCAGCTTAAATACTCTCTAGATGTTACGGCTTTACTGCAACTGTATTATTATGACTTATTGCCATGTCTCCAATAGTGCAATGTGAGGACTAGCAAATAAATTTCAGGGGGTTTTTGTTTGCCAAAAGCACACAATTAGATTAATTTTAAATCTTGATTTTACCCCATCTTGTAATAGTTATTTACGTAACCAGTTATGAAAAGAATAATTTTCCATGACGAATGTAATATTTGCCAAAACGAGCGAACGAAGCGAATGAGTTTTGCAAATTACATGAGTCAAGTAAAATAACTGTTTTCATAACATGTTAAGTACAAAATCTAATTCTAATCCCGCTCTAAATTAGAAAAGAAATGACAATTTATTTTGAATACTGTTTTGCGGTTCCAAACATAGCTACGAGTGTAGCCGTACAAATAAATTCTGTGTTTATCGCTTTACCCAAGCGTTACTGACGTTATTGACATTATATAAATAAACTTTACCTGTCAATCTGCTGAATTTTTTTAAGCAAATTAAGTCCAAATTGTATATTCTATCTGATAAAGAACAATTTTCTAATTTAACAGCAAATTCAATAATACCTGGTAAATCAAGAAGCAGGAATGAAGAAGTATATAAGAAATTTGAAAATTGGTGTTAACAAATGGGTTTAATAATCAGTTACGTAAGAATTCATTACATAACTAGTAATGAAACTGACAGTTAGGAAAATGTGACGTTTCGTAACGTTTAAATATGCATTTACAATTTGACATTTCATAACGGTTAGATAAAAACTCTTATCTACAATCGGCATATAAAGCAGTTTTTTTTTCCTCACATTTTGAAAGCGCAAAGTTGACGTTTGCCGAGGAGCTGTGAATAATGTAATTTTGCCTCTCGTCTCCCATGACAACGAGCGACAAAGTACATTACGCCCGCTCGAGTGCACCTGTCCTTACACAAGTTTGGTCGGAACATTGACAATGTATTTTTATGAAATGATAATGCCCCAAAACTGTTGTTAATATAACGAGAGTTGATGTAAGATCAACAATTAATTACCTAATTTATTTATACGAAGAATACGAACTTTATAATAATTAATAAGACTTAAATAAATTGACAGCGATTGTGTTTTGTTTGTCTGTTTATTTTGATCACATATGCATACTCTTAAAATGTTGATGAATCGCTGTTTCCAGACAAATTTCTACTTAATTATTCCCTTTATTCTGATATTTTCAAACGATTGTAGATAAAATCATTTATGTAATTCGAACGCAAAGTGTCATTCTCGTTCTCGAGTGCAACTTACACTATCGAGCGACAATAAGGCACTTAGCGCTCTTAATACACAAATAGCTATTAATAGTCACAGAAGATTAACAGTGTCGTTTATACATCTTTTTTTCTTGTTAAAGTATATTAAATGTAATATTAATCAATCTAGAACTAACCCAAGTTACCATAATTATAATACTCGTCATGAAGACCTGTTAGCACTGCCTCATCATAATACATCTCATTTTGAAGAGTCGTCTTATTACTTTGGGTTTAGTTTTTAAAACAAATTACCTAAATGCAAAAACGTAGTCTTAAACAATTTTTACTTGATAAATGTTTATATTTATACAATGAATTTTAATCTGTAATTGTTCGTATTCTCATTTCTACCTCTTATTGTCTCACTTTATAACTTAATCATATATTTTTTTCTGCTTATTGACGTACACATCTACAGTATCGGAAAGTTCTGGATTAGGTATTGCATTGTTTCAACGACAACCGACCGCCCATAATAAAGGCGTCTACGAGTGCTCCGGAAGAGGGGCAAATAGTGACACGCATATCAAGAAAATCATTGACCATTTAAGTATCTGAACCTTTTCAGCAGGCGTATAAACTGACATTTTGAGTAGCTACCAAATAAAAACAAATCAAACTTTTGCTTATTAGGCTAAACGAGAAATGAAAGGTGCAAGATGGAAACAAGTTGAAATTCCGCAGATAGCGCTGCCCACGCACATGTGGTTGGGAAAGCAGGTGGCACGATTTTAGGATGTGTTATACGATAAAAAAGAATAGCCTAGTTGCTTCGCTCTCGCTTGCTCTTATTGCCATACCTAAACAAACGCTTGCCGATACTGTATATTATAACATCCTAAGCAATTGTGTATATAAAAAGTAAATGGATCATGTATGAGAACTAATAGAGTTAGCTGCACACAAGTATTTAATGAAAAACTTGTATCTTAATACGTTCAAGGATTCTGTATTTTTTGGTCTACTATATAAAGCAGTAACTCCTACTTCAAATGTCTTTTGTTATGTCTTGATTTTGAAGAGAATTCTGAGAGCTTTTATTTTGTGTTATGAGCATTTTCTACGCGAAAGTCAAAAGTTTTTTGAGATATTTGAGATTTAAATTGATACTTTTTGACCACTTAAAGTTCAAGCGCGTGTGTTTCCAAAACTATTATTCATACAGAAATAAATAATAATAATTATCACTTCACAACCTTTATGTTTATATCCTGTCGTTTTTTTCGTTTAATGCAATAGTTTTTAAATTATTTGCAAAAAAGGAATTTTAAAAAACGAAAAAATTTGAGCATGTTAAGATTATACAGTGTGTCCCAAGATAGATGTAACAAGAGGTGTAATGGACCAAAAATTTTGGAATTTTGGATTGGTATTTGGAGATTGAGTCCTGCTTGTTGTAAAACTAAAGTATACCAAAAATGACTTGATTTAGTGTTTTATAAGCAAAGTTGTAAAAATCGCCACTAATAAAGTTCCTTTATTTTTCAAAATATGAAAAAAATCCACTAAGAGAAGTTATTTAGAATGCAATTTTATACCTCTATACCAAATTTCAGGAATATAAAATTATTTTTTTGAAACTTCCCATTTTTTGCGAATTAAGATGATAAATGATAAATGTGTATCCACTGCTTTTCTCATAGCCTACTTTTAGCTTCTACATAACTTTAAATATTAATTCACAAAAAATAATTTCTATGCAGTTTTAATTGAATGGTTCAAAATTAAATACTAATTTATTGAAAAAATGGGAAGTTTCAAAAAAATTATTTTATATTCCTGAAATTTGGTATAGAGGTATAAAATTGCATTCTAAATAACTTTTCTTAGTGGAATTTTTTCATATTTTGAAAAATAAGGGTACTTTATTAGTGGTGATTTTTACAACTTTGCTTATAAAACACCCTGTAGAACACCAAATCATTTTTACAACAAGCAGGACTCAATCCCCAAATACCATTCCAAAATTCCAAAATTTTTGGTCCATTACACCTCTTGTTACATCTATCCTGGGACACACTGTATATTAACAAAACTAATACATATTTTTGTTATTTTTATTCTACGGCCAATGTCAGCAGGAAAATCTTAGTTTTATTTAAAAAATTTACAAATCGCTCATTGATTCGCGTGTTACTTCGTTATTTTTGAAGCTATGGGGATTAAAACAGAATTTAAAACGTAATTTCAATACCTTTAATTTCTATCATATGCATTTTTGTCAGACATAATGCTTTTGAGATATTTGGGTTTAAAACATATTTCAACTTATAAACGTTTGAGTGCCATATTCAAACTGTCATACTTTAGATCTATTGTACAAAAATTTCAAATTCATTTTAGTATATTCTTTTTTGGCACTTTTTCGTTAAAATACCTTTTAAGTTATTTACGAAATTCCGTCTCAAGAAACCTATTTTTCAATGCTAAAGTCTCAATCTTCAAATCCTTATAACTTGACAAATATTACTTTTCATGAAAAATTGTATACCGTCTTTTTTTACCATTTGATTGTATCAAATCGAGTGGTTAATTTTTTATTTTTTTGTGCACTCCCCGTAGGGGTGGGAACCAGCGCAAGTAAAAAGCCTACATTAGGAGCTTTGTAACATTAATTTACACTGACTTAAAAAAATATTACAGAAGGAATCGTAAATATTTATTTATACACTGAACGATAATTCATTGACTACTGCTTATCAATAAAAAAACTCGCGTTTTTTGTCATTTCAATATTATATTCCGTAAAAATAAGTTCACATTTAATTTTTTATTCCAATCGTGCAAAAAATGCTATAAGCACCGCGAGCGGCAAGGGTTACCAGTCTCAAATGATATTGGAGACATCGCTCGCTCAATCCCCAAGTATATTCTCTTTGACTGGTAAAATGCTCTTACCGTCCGCATCCCGATACTTAATATACTATAAATTATGTAAAATCGAGAAAAAAATATCGATTGGTTTTCCAAACCGACGCACCCACCATTTTTATTTTCAATCTCGGGTATCGTGTACCGAATACTTAAAAGCTTTTATAGACTCTTTTACTCTATACACAAATGCAGGAACTGCCTCAGCTGATTTGTTAATGGTGTCACTTGATCTATGACGTTATTTTAATTGTTCAATTTAACTAAATTTATTTGTTGATTTCATTACAACGTGATTCGTTAAAAGTAAGTAAGTTTTGTACTGTTTTTCTTATTTTTTTTTTTTTCGTTTCACCTTTCTTGTGAACTGTTATTCTGATAAATATGTTTGATTAATCCTCTGACAAAGTTAGTAGATACGCGTGGGAGATTGATGATTAAAGTACCCAATTTATATGTTAGCAAAGGTATGCATTTGCCAACACCAAGACCTGTATTGCCATCCCCAATTACGCGTCCTTCACCTCTAGCACCCGTTAAAGGTTGAAATTTTTGATAGCCTATATCTCTTGAACCGTTGATAAATAGTTCGTTTTACGACTAGATTGTCCAGCCTAAGAAATAGGAAAGGTCATTAGCACTTTTATTCAATGTTTCTAAATTCTTTTTTGCCAGTACCATACTGTTTTATAATCGCTTCTTTGTAATAAAACACACACTCAATCAGAAAGACATGTTAAATAAGGTTTGGCGCGGTTGCGCGGTTGTGCGGTTCTTAGTTATCTTAAGATCACACTAAATTGGTTGAAAGTCAACCGCGTGAAAAGCGGGAAACGCGGATGTCGAAAGCGCGACGGGTAGTGGGGTGATAGGAAACTATTGGCGCGTCTCCATAATTAGTTGCCAACTTCGGGGTAATACACATACTACTTTCACTTTGATTTACCATTGCCTGTGCCGCTCTAAATCCTATACCGTATCCGAAAAACTTTGAGTTGGGGGACATTACATGATGGAACCGTCAATGTGTTTTAACGAAGAACGTGATTGGTCAAAACACAAAAAAGGACGAGGTACTTCCAAAGGCTATATCGGAATAGTTGAATGCTTACGAATTCATGTTAAATTTAAAATCCCCTGTAGGAACATTTATATGGCTTAGAAAAACTTGTTATTGTCGAAGAGTTCAAAATAAGGTACTTTAGACATGTCCAAACCTGGATGAATAAATTTACGATGAAATATTAAGGGTAAACACGGAAAAATTGTATGATTCCGTTACAAAAAGTCGGAAGTGAAAAATACATGAAATAGCTGATGATGAAATAGGCCGGCCTTCCTTACATTATCTGGATGTGATATCACAGGGAAATTTCAGAGAATTTCATTCAAATTCAATTTTGGAAACAAATTATTTACTTACAGATTACTATTCTCTCTGGAAAACATAAAAAAAATTATCTGAAGAGATGCGAGCCTTGATGTGATATTAATATCAGTTTAAACAGTACACAGTACACCCTAGCTGATTTGCGATTGGTGTGATCGAAATATCAAATGCAAATTAACTAACTGCAATCAACAAAAACTAGCCTATATCCTGATATGCAAAGGGTTAGACTACAAGTATTCATATTAACGAATGTCTATAAGACCCTCACTAAATCCATTGGATTTTGAATAAATTTAAAGGGAGAACAATACTTTCAGTGCAATTTTGTCTCCAATTGCAAATCAAATACGGCACCAGATGAACTTTTGAATTTAATATCTTATTCCTGCAAGAAAAATGAATCTAGGACAGTCTATTTATCTACTCGTACTCGTACTCGTAATATGTGGCTGTGGCTGCAAAGCCATTCGCACAACACGAAAATGCAATTCAAAATACTGATATCTGCATATTAGTGGGTACGGTACGATTTTTTTTGCGGCATCTCAACTCCACGGGATGTCATTTGCATGGTTATTCCTTACTACAAGGAGACGCTAGTCAACATAATAGAGTCCGGCCAACAGAGAAAAATGCAAATTAGGCGACTACACTCTAAGAATGAGGAATAAACTAACTTTAATTTATTTCCTACATACGTGACGAACCAACTGAGAAGAGAAACTGTACAGGAGAGAAAAATAAATACTGGATGAAAGCGCGCAACGACAAAAGCCAAGATAGAAGTCTGAGAAGAACTAAAAGGAACATCGTCCAATTACTCGAAAAAAAATAAGACCAAAGGAACAACCGAAAACGTCAACATCACACTCAAAGAAATAGTATGAGTAAATTCAACAAAAAAAAAATGGTTAACTGACAATATCGTTAATTTTGTTAAACCAAACTATATTGATGGTATTTTTAAACAAGAGGTGATTGTTATTTTAATTAATAAAAAGTTGTCGTACAACAAAACAAACATTAACTTAAAAAATAGATGAATAAGACTATTATTTTGTTCGTCTGATTATTATTTTGTTGAATTCTGTCAAATTAAACTAGATAATAGTAAGTATATTTTATTTTTAACTATTATCGAATTGTAATTCTAACCCACTATTAGTTCGCTGTACTATTGTACTTGGTAGACAAACCAATATTATTGTCGTCTTCTAGAAGTTCTAAAAGAATTACCATAAAATTTGCTTGCTTACCACGTAGTCTATTACAGAAATTATTCCCAGATGACGCCACATACAAATCACTAACAATAATCCATCTTGCACTCTTATAAATTTAAAGAAAATTAATAACATGATTGCAGTGTTCAAATTCTCTCAGGGATCATCGATATATTTGGATGGATCTTATAAACGATCTCTAATCTTTGGTTTGGGTGGTCTGATGTCTCAATACTGAGATTTTGGCTAACCAAAAAAAACTTCATCATACAATAAAGTGTAGATCAACCTAAAAATTAGTTGGTGAACAAAAAACAAAGTCGTTGTAGTATTTAATTGTAGACCAAATTGAAAATGGTTAGTGAACATAAAAAAATGTCATTGTACTATTTAATTTGTTACAAGAAGATATGATTATTAAACTACTATTTGTTTACGAAAACAAATAAAGTTGTATGACTATTCTTTACTGATTGATTTAACTAGGAGACTAGATAGGCGCGATTTCATATGCTCTTTTTGGTTGAATTTACCTATCATTTTCTTTGAGTGCACCAGGAGAGAAAACAATAACAATAACGAGTAGAAACGTATGCAATGAAGTACGCTGCCGGAATCAGAAAAGGGGGAAACAGTAGATTCAAAAGAAGACTAGCTCTAGAGACAAATATACAAAAATATGAGCATAAACACTCCAAATCACGAACCAACGCGGCAACGTTTACGAACACCTATACTTCCCTTCCTAAACTTCTGTACCGTGCATCATATGGCTCTCGCTATTGACACCAAGCATCCAAATCCAACCTGGCATAGCCGGCCCGAAGATATTATGCTTACTGTTCGCTGGCAAATCAAATCAAATTTATTATTTCTTCACATGTGGTCTTGCAAATATTTAAATATTTAAATATGTTTCACGAACTTAAAGCATTGCTATCGATGGAGCGTGTTTTTTAAATATTAATATGAGTGCACCTATGCACCCTCTAGAGTTATGTGGTTCAGAGAATTGGGTTTATTCGTTTTTTTCTTATACAAAATTCATATCAAAATGCTATATGGAACTCATTTTTTTGTTGTTATAATTATCTTAATATAAATTTAAATATGTGTAAGCGCTTGATTTAAATATTTTTATGTTTTTTATTTTTTGTCTGTTTGTTTAGGTTTTTGGAAAAAAAATCAATGTAATGACCTCGGAAAATAAATGTTTAGTGTGTTCGCCTTTTGGAAAAGATTATTCGATATTTTTTTATTTCATTGGCAGATATACATAATCTCTGATACAACTTTACATTAAAGCAACGAAATATCCGTCTTCTTTTCCGGTGGTAGCAATTCCAGCTATTAGAGGATTAGTAGATTGATGTTTTCCACTCACTCACTTACAAACACACACTCACATCACTAACTCTCACATTATAAAATCTTCGAATAAGTGCTCTTAAACACAAACTATCTTCCGCAATTCACAAACTAACACCTATAGGAGGAGCACCCTTGTTCTTCTTCACCTTCACTTGTCACCTGTGCGGTCGCCACGTGGTCTTCCTGTACCGGCACATCAACACTTTCTTGAAGGCCTGCCGAAACACTTTATTAAATATCGTGTAGAAAATCGGGTTCACCATCGAACTAGCATAACCTAACCACGTCACCAACTGCACTACCCAATTATCTAAATTTTTGTCGCACTCCGAACAGAAGGCAGGAAGTAAATTTAGAATGAAGAATGGCGCCCACAAAATCACGAACGTAAAAAACACAACACCCAACACTTTGGTAGCCTTCTGCTCCAGTCTGATGATCCTGCCGTGTCTGGAGGAGTTCCTCGATATGACGCTGGAGTTCCTGCTGTGGTGCGATCTGATGCTCCTGGCCATGTTGGTGCTGGTGCTGTTGTAGTTGTACCTCTGCAGCAGGCAGGGCGAGGAGGGGTTCTTGCTTCTATCTATCAGCGTGCCGCTGTGGCCGTTTTGCCGCAAGGTCGCGGAACGACGTAGCAGCAGGGGCGTCCGTTGGCTGCCGAGGGCGGAGTTGCTTATTAGGGTTGTCCTCGTGTTTCCGAAGCTGGAACCTGGAATACATATTGCAGGTATTAGTGTATGCTATGCAAGTAAATTACGACAAATAGTCACTGTTATTTTAGCAAGGATTAGTTTCGATAGTAGTAAATTTTTTAATGTGCATGCATTGTATTTTTTATATTTAAAGCGTTGAAACATCACATTTGTATGATTAGTAGGTGGCCCTTTTGTCGAATCAATTTTTTTTATATAGTTTTCAATACTTCAGTTCAAGGCATTGTTGAACAAACCTGTTATTTAGGAAAGTCAAAACAATAATAATTGCATAGATAAAAATAATATTTTGAATCAAGAAACAATTGTTTCATATATAGGGTGTAATTAAAAAGTATGTCAATCACTTAACCACAGATTCAACACCTTAAAAAAGTTGATTGAATCTAATTTACCTCTCTCCAAAATCACACCCCATGAAGATACAGCCCTCTAAAGTTGGAAATAAAAAAACATATTCTTTAAATATTGTACAAATGGCTACAGATATTTTTTCCAATACTGGTACGCTGTAACATATGTCAGAGGATAACAGTTTAAAGTAAAAACATTTTAAAATAAAGTTTTAGAAATGGCTGATTTAGGGTTAAACAACCCTTTCCCCTGCCCCCTTTTTAAGTGGTACGCCTGTGACTTTTTTGATACATTGTATTTTATTATAGAAAATTTAATTCTACAACTTTTTTCCATTTTGTTTTTTTTCGTTTAAGTGATCATTTTTAAATGAAACTTAGAATACTAAAAACATTGCCATGTGTTTAAAATGCTGAAAACTGGAAAAAATACTGAATTTTTTTATTTTATTTTTGTTTTGTTTTTAATTTTATTTTGGTTTTTACTCATACTAGGTACATATAATAATAATAATAATAATAATAATAATTTATTCATCCAAGGAACTTATACAGTTATAGGATATGTCACAGTATATGACGCACTGAAGGTGCATCTTAGAATTATAAAAAAACAATTTTAAAAACAATGCATTATTAAAAAAATATTTAAAAAAGTTCAAATCAAATCATGGTAATACATTCATAATTACAATATACGTCAACACATTAAAATTTATAAATTAAAAGTATTTAAAAAAATATATATATATACGGATGTTTTCATGCAAAATCATGCAGTAAAAACTCTTCCTCACTATAGAAGCAGTGAGTTAATAGCAGTTTCCTTATTTTTTGTTTGAATTTATTGACGGACAGATTTTTATATTCGTCAGATAATTTATTGTATAATATAATCCCTTTATATTTTGGGCACTTCTCAAATTTAGATGTTCTGTGCCCTGGAGTTTCAAGTATATTTACATTCCTTGTATCATAATGGTGGTTATCACCCAGTCTCTTATAGTTATTGATGTTTTTCTGTGTATTTATTAATATTTGATAAATATATATGCATGGGAGTGGAAGTATGTTATAATGCTTAAATAAAGGTCTACATGTTGTTCTGTTATTGACATTGGCAAGAATTGTTACTGCACGCTTCTGCATTATGAACACAATAGAACTGAAATTAAGAAGTGACTGATAAAATAAATGATTTTCCTAGAGTTTTTAACATTTAACATTTCATCCTTTAAAACACATGACAATGTTTTTACTATTCATTTAAAAATGATCACTTAAACGAAAAAAAAAACAAGATGCAAAAAAGTTGTAGAATTAAGTTTTCTATGAAATACAATATACCAAAAAAGTCATAGGCGTATCATTTAAAAAGATGGTAGGGGGAAGGGTTAAACAACCCTAAATCAGCCATTTCTAAAACTTTATTTTAAAATATTTCTACTTTAAACTGTTATCCTCTGTCATATATTTCAGCATACCGGTATTGAAAAAAATATGTATAGCCATTTGTACAATATTTAAAGAATATGTTTTTTTATTTCCAACTTTAGAGGGCTGTATCTTCAAGGGATGTGATTTTGGATAGAGGTGAATTAGATTTAATCAACTTTTTTTAAGGTGCTAAATTTGTGGTTAAGTGATTGACATAGTTTTTAATAACACCCTGTATAGGCAAATAAATAAATTCCTCATATAAGACAGATACTTTTGTGTTAAGAATAATTTGTTTACGACAAACTTTTAATTTCTTGCCACAAAAGTATTTTGTTTTACATAGAATTTATTTATTTCCGTATACTTTCATGAATCAATAGCGAGGTCATCAGAGAGGGGGGGGGGGGGGGCACTTGGTGACTTTGGATTTGATCTTGTCTTTCATTTTTCTCCGTTTTTGTTTTATTCTTTTTTGATTCCGGATTCTGAAAGAGCAAAAAGATTTTGCATTAGAGTTGTAAGGGGTCAAATTGACCCTAGGGTTTGGTGACTGAAGGCAGGCAATGGTAATCATGATGGCCTTACAGGTAGATTTTAAGGTAAAATCGAGGTCATTTCATGATCGACTTGGCCGACTTCGGAAGCCCTAGAGGTTCCCGCTGATAAAACGAAAGTTGACCTTCAAACGACCTTGACGTTGATCTTCAAGGTCACATCCAAGGTCTCCGGGTGGTGTCTCCGGACGACCTCAACAACTTTTATAGAGGTCATTTTCCTTATATCTCGCTATCTTGACGAGATACCAGCCTAAAAATTGCGAGAGACATTTGATTTTTAGATGACCCCTGGGTCAATTTGACTTCTTACAACTCTGATGCAAAACTTTTTACTCTTTCAGAATCCGGGGACAAAAAAATAGGGGTTCTAATTTAAAAAACTAAAGTTGACCTTCAAATATCCTTGAAAATGACCTTCAACGTCAAATCCAAGTGGTGCCCCCAATGACCTCAACAACTTTTATAGAAGTAATTTTCCTCATTTTTAAATACATGTATTTCTGCTTACATTATTGTTAAAAAATATTATTTTGGGTATTCAGTAGATAACTTCAAAGAAACTATTTGTCTTTTCATATACCATTGAATGGTTTCTTTGAAATGTATCTATACCCAAAATAATATTTTTTATCATTTTTCTCATCTGTCCTGACGAGTTATTCAGGCGTATCCATATTTTTGAGACACTTTGTATATTCTTATGATTCAAAACATTATTTTTATCTGTGTGGATTTACAGTTCAATTACGGTTTTGCGACATCGAACGACTTTCACACGCCCACGCTCACGAAGAGCACAAACAAACAATTTAAAGTTATACCTCTACGGTGACTCCTTCTGGACTCCCAGGTGACAACTATATTGTTAGGCGAGGAATCGCCGCTGCTTCCCCGGCTCCTCACTAACGCAGACTTTTTTATAGGCGAGACGGACGGCGACGCTGGCTTTTCCACGTCCAGCGACAATTTTCCGGCAACCTGCAATGTGTCGCTTGGGATGATCTTGACCTCCACGGGAGTCGGCAACGGGGACTTATCCGATTGTTTTTCTCCGAAATAGGGGCAAGTGCACGGAGGCGGCAAAGGGAACGAGCAACTTTCCGATGGTTCGGGTTTGTTAACGTCGGATGACGATGTGGCGGAACGGGTTTCGTGGAAGCTTGCGCCTCTTTTACGCCACCTGGGTGAAGGGCAGTCGTCTCGGTTGTCGCCTTCGTGGAACGTTGACGCTCTACGCCTCTTCGATTGCCAAGGGGATGATTCTGATGTTAGTAGGGACGAGTGGGAATCCGCCAGGCTCTCGACGCTTCTGTCACCGGAACTGAAAGAGAAACAAATTTTTGTAATTTTACGAATTTATAAACTTTGAAATTATGCGAAAAGTTAAATTCATATGACATACCTATGCAAATTGTTCTCTATTTTATACTATATCTTAGGCGGGACATGCGGATAGTAATAATAGCACGTGATCAGTGCGTGCAACAGATCCCATTCACGTTTAAATTTGGAGGGGATGTACTTCAGAATAATTTTTACAAATGCTTATCAAATCAGCGCCACTCAATGACATGTGCAACTTGACATTATTGAGAGTTCAATTCATCACTATCCTCCTTTCCCCGCTAAGGTGTAGTTTACTACACTGAAAAAAAATCTGTTCGTAATATTAATGAATGTCAGTTTAGTAGTTGAAATTTTATTAATCTGCCCCCCACTACCACCTCCGCGACCGATGTACCATATCGTTTTATGGGTTTTTGACCATTTCAAATATTATATTATTAAAGTTCTATGAACAATTATTTTTTTCATATAGCGGAGTGCAAATATAGTATCAAAATTTTTGTTGTAAGAGACTTGGATACGAAATCTGGATGTGGAGGTAGTGATTTCTTAGGCAACGGTATCTTTATCGCACATCGATAAAAAAATGCAAATGTAAGGAAGTCGAAGAAGCTGACAGATTTACACCGGAATCTAACATGACAGACCAAGTACTTTAAGACATGTCTGTAAAAAGAATACAGTTACGATTTTTTTAGTTGGAGACTATTCTAGAGTATTGGAGACTATTGGAGAGTTGTTACTATTCTTACTGTATTTAAGATGAAATATAAAGTTTTGATCGAGACAATGAAACAGAGCAAGTGCATCAAACAAGACATTTTCCGTGATGTCTTGATATAAATGCAAATGTTCTAGGCTAAACCACTTAATTCTAAACCCTTTTTGAAACTTTGCTACCAAGCCTCTAGATAGGAATATATTGCCGGTGAATTCCACGAACAGGTCTTGCCATACGGTATTAATTATTCACCGGAGTTTATTGGCGTTTCGCGTGCCAACAAATGCTGCAGGGCTGATCCAGGCACTGTTTGTTGCACGGCCTCTTCGTGCTGTTCACCCCCAATACAATGCACCTATTCCAGAAAGCGAGCGTGTACAGAACACAGTGCACCGAGTCCTTTGGTGTAATCGCACATGGGAATCGATCGGTCCTCACGCCGATGGTGATTTCCACCGCGTTACAGTTCATTTCCGCTGACATTTACACCTCTGCCAGCAATTTAATTATCGTTTATTTTCGGCATAGAGCAAACTGAGTGATAAATAATGTAGATCAAGTATATTGATAATATAAGAAAAAATACAGTGGCAATTCTTCCCAATAAAATAAAATTACATATTTTAAAGGACCCCAGGCGATTAATTAAACATGTACCCAGGTAACTCTCCTCAGATAATTTGAGGAAAATTATGAAAAGAAAGGTTTTGTACGAATTCTCAACAAACCAAGTATAATTCATACACTGTTTCATTAATTTTTTTTCCCCAAAGAAGAAATGGCTTTGGGTTCGTAGCCCGTATAGCGCAACAAAGTGTCCAAAAGGCTATTGTCTATTTTAGCCTAATCGAGGAATGAAAATGACAAATACAGAAGAGCATCAGGAATAAACAAGGACACACTCTTATCTCACCCAGGGGTCTTTTACGGTGACTATATAAACACACAATTGGAGGCCACGATTGGTAGTTGTTTAAAACAAAGGGTTAAACAAGAGGAAAGCGATTCTAAACCTACTCTAATCTATAACGGCGTTCTCACTGAATATAGGAAGTCCAGAACAATTTTTACAATGACGGATTATCATTAATTACAGCTACCACTTTTGATATGTTCGTTGGGAGAAACTGGTTAATTTATACGATGTGGTTTTCACATATCGATTTGTTGTCACATATGCATAAGGTAAAGCCGACAAGGTGCATTTTGTAAGGATGTTGTGTAAAGTTTCCATAATTAAATGTTAGTTTAGTTAAGCATACGCAGGTTGCTCTGGATAGATTAATTGTTTTATTTAAGGTTGTTTTTTTTGCGTTAGGATAGATCAAAACATATTTTTGTATTTTTTCGTTATAAGACTATTGGTCTAGTGAGTTTGCCATTTTTCATACATCCCTTTTTTGATACCTTTCTCCAATCATTCAACTTTACTGTCCTCGTATTGGCTTATGTCGTCTTTCATTAATGTTGTAGATACGGTTTACAGCAAACTAAGTGTGATATCTCTGAAACAAAATACACACATATGACAAAGTTAGTTTTTGTAATTAGATAATAATACTACCTTAACTCTAGTCTGCTCTGAATCCGTTCATAGCCTGACCAATCAACCAGGAGTTACAAACATTGTTATTCAGCTTGCATATGCCACCGACTCAGGGCTTAACCGAATTTTCCGGGGATTATACACCTAAATTAGCTATAGACTACACCCTGATAGAGATCTTACATTTGGTATATTTGCAGACGTTGGGTTATCTTTGTTTGGTAGTCGTAGTAGTCGAAATAATATGTGGCGAGTAACCAACATCAAAATTATTTGAATTCATAATAAATTTAAACTGTCTAATACATATTACTTCATATAGTATTATTTATAGCTTTATACTGATGTGAAGGGATAACTAAGGATTACAAGGATATTTTGTCGCATGTATATAGGGTGGCCACTTTTTTGGAAAACCGGAAAAAGTCAGTGAATTTCATGTTGGTCAGGGAAATCAGGGAATTTGTACTAATTTGAACGTAAAATCAGGGAATTTTAAGAAATAGTCACGCAGTGTGTATACTTTCTGGAACACAGGGAAAACCTGGAAAAGTCAGGAAAGGACCCCGGACCCATGAAAATGTTGATTCGGTGGAATCGGTTGAAATTTTGGTATTTTGTAGTTCAAGTCATGCTGATGAAGAATTCTTATCACATCAAGCTAATCCTATGGATAGTTTTTGAGATACAGCTTGTCAAAGTTAGGTAATTTGCGTCATTTTAGACATTCAAGAACTTTTTACTTTTAAACTATTAACATTAGCAAAAATTGCATGGGTCGAAATATTTTTGTTCAAGTCCAATAATGCTAAATAATTTTTTTCAGAATTTTTTTATCAATTTTTAGGTTAGGTAAAATATATATGTCATATTTTGGCATGCTTCGGTGGGATTGGCTGAAACTTTGCTATTTTGTAGTTAAAGTCATGCTGATCAAAAATGTCTATTGCACTGAGTCGATCCTATGAGTGGTTTTCCCTCCAGGAATGCTTGATAGTCCTAACAACGAGGTAATGGGTAATTTATATGTGAATGAAGTAAAATAATATTTTGAGGTTTCTGGTTCTTGTACACACTAAATCACATTTTTTTTCATCCCCTTTAATAATGGGGTGGGGGTGGTAATGGGGGGTGGCTAATGCCAAATTTTTTTTTGAGACCTTAGCTTCCCTTGTATATACTAAATACCAATTTTAAGGACTCTTACCTGCTTGATTTACCTATTTACCCCAAATTTACCCCAATTTACCCCCCAACTCTTCGACGGAACAAGATAAGAATATAATCTAGTTCTAGATCTCGTTAAGGTACATATGTGAACCAAATTTCAAGTCACTATCTCAAACGGTTCCAGAATAAACGTGCGCACAAAAAAAGTTACATACAGACCGACAGACAGAAATTTTTTTTTTCGTTCAAACTTAAAATTTCGACGTTTCGTGACATTCTAAGCCTATTTAAACAATAAAAATTTTTAAAAATTTTTTGTCATTACTATACTTCCACTGGATGTGGAAGTAATTTTCTGCTATTTTTCTTATAATCTGCGTTTATATGAATTTATATACAACTTCAATTTCGTAAATTAGAAACAAAAACAAACAGTTCAAATGAGATACATATATATATATTTAGTTATCCCCTGTTCCTGTTATTTTCTTCTCTTTGTGCACTTTGTATGCCACGAATAAAATAACTTGCCTCGGATTGATCTCGCTGTTTGAAAAATAGACCCGGTGGTAAATTGTCTCTAATTACTGTGTAATTGCATTGAAATTGAAAATTAATTGTTGGGGAAATTATATCCTGCTATTGATATTTTACTTGCCTGTTGAATAAAAGTACTCATTTCCTCCTAAATTTTATAATGCTTAAGATGCAGCGTCAACTAAAATGATGTTTATATGTAGGGTGAACTACTAATTCTTTTTCTTATTCCCAACGACGTGTAATCCATGAATTTTTCTAATTAGTCTCCCTTTGCTGTATGGTACGCCTGACAGCATCGCGCCATAAGTCGCGGTTGTCTATTAGGCGAACAGCCTCACCAAAATCTTTCTTCCCATTCGCCAATTATTAAAAAGATATTCAAACACATTCTAAATATACCGGGTGATTCAGTTTGGTATTCGCCCCCCCGTATCTTTTTTTAACAGAAAACTGCAATAAACCATATATATTTGTAAATCGTTTGCCAAGCTCTATCGAATAACGTCCTTAAATCATCTCTTTGATCACATATGCCAAAATAACGATAGTCAACTTTTTTTTTCAAATGGTATGCTATACAATTTTTTGCCAATTGTTGTAGAGCTTCTCTTTCTGCATTCAACCATGTGAAAAAAGTATACACTTCCATAAGGAAAATTTCGAGAAAATTAATAAAATACGAAAAAACTTCATTTAAAGGTTTTGTTTCTGATTCAACATAGTTAGCCATGGAAACAATTGAATTTTGTCATTGTTAGTAATGTCAAATTGAAAATACTGTTATTATACTCTTCGCAAAAACGAAGAGTATATTGTATTTGATCGGTACATTTCTAAAATCGTAAATATCGCTCGTAGAGAAAAACTTTTCATATCATTGTGTTAGTGAACGAATTCTGAACAACTTTCAAAATGTCCGTCTGTCCGTCCGTCACGTTTCTTGTAAACACGATAACTTAAGAAAGAAAAGTCCGATTGTGTTGAAATTTAGAAAGTCAGTTAGTGTTAGCTAGAGGAAGAACCCTATTGTTTTTGAAGAAAATCGATCGGTAAATAAAATAGTTATTAATTATTTAATTAAAAAAAAATATATTCTCTTAATTTTTTTCGCTTGTACTAAAATGGAAAACTTGCGAATTATTATTTCCATAATATATTTTTTTTGTTTATGAATTTTACTAATATATATTTCATAGAAGTACGAGTTGAAATATGTATGATTGTCGAAAGATATAGGTATGTCACAGACAATAAATTTTCGTAGCAATATGTGGTGGCGCAGCGGCTAAAGCTTTGCGTTGCAATTCAAAGGTCCCGCGTTCGAATCCCACACAAGTTGGATATTTTTTTTCATTTTTTTTTCATATAATTTTTTTCACAACAAAGATGGTATCACAAAATTTAGGATGTCCAAAAACTAACATTATTTACAAGAAAACTGCGAAGAATATCCTATAGAGTGTGTAACAATTATATATAAAAAGCTGAGTAAATTGTCGAAGAGTACGTTTTTAGCTTGTTTGTGACTGTGTTATTCGTTTCTGTTTTATGTTATACTTCAAAATAGATTTACACAATGGTATCTTAAACTAATGAAGAAAAATTGGACATGATATTAATTTATGGAGAGTGCGGAAAAAACAGTAAAGCAGCCAAACGTTTATATCAAGATCGCTTTCGAAATAGGCCGGTACCATCAGACAAAATGTTTGCAAAATTGGCAAGAAATATGAGCGAAAGTGGAAGTTTTGAGAAAAAAAGATACGTTTTTAAGCCCAGAACCGCACGAGATGAGGAACATCCAGTTGCAGTTTTAGCCCGTGTTTCGTAGACCAGCATATTTCTATTCGTCAGTTAGCGACAGAAACTGATATTTCATATTCTTCAATTCAAAGAATTCTGAGAGACAATAAATTACGACCATATAAAATACATTTACATCAGGGCTTGCTTCCAGAAGATTACGAGAGACGTCTAAATTTTGTAGCGTGGTTGGCAGTTGCTCAAGAAATGACTATATTAGATCGCGTCATGTGGTCAGATGAATCCCGTTTCCATAATAATGGAATTGTCAATAGACATAACTGCCATTATTGATCGCAGGATAATCATCACTGGCTTCGGGAAACTAATTTCCAAAATATCTGGGGAATTAACGTATGGTGTGGATTTCTCAACGGACAAATTATAGCACCAAAGTTTTACGAAGGCATGCTTACTGGAGAAAGATATCTACAGTTTTTAAGAGAAGAGTTGTTAAATTTCATAGAGGACGTTCCATTACATATTAGGCATAACATGATATTACAACAAGATGGGGCACCGCCACATAATGCTATAATTGTAACGAATTACTTAAATGCAGCTTATCCAGGTAGATGGATCGGAAATCGTAGTGAGGGAGTCAAGTGGCCTGCCAGATCACCGGATCTCACACCATTAGATTTTTTCCTTTGGCCATATCTAAAAGAAAGAGTGTACTTTACACCTCTAAATGATGTCGAAGATCTTAAAAATAGAATACAAACTGAATGCCGCAGATTAAATGTTGAAATTCTTCAACATGTATGTACCCAAGGCGTGATAAACAGAGGACGATTATGTTTAGAAGCGAACAGAGGACTCTTCGAACATATGAAGCAATAAATAATGTTTTTATTTTCTTAATTGTTAGTTAGTTTTCAAGTATTGCTGGTTTTTTTTATTGGTAATTGTTATTTATTATTAGTTGTTATTTTAATATTATTGGTGAGTGTTATTATCATTAATTAACTAAAGATACGACAGAACTTTGTTTGGTCAAGACATTAAACTTTGTTTCGAAATTTTTACGCCTCATCAGTACCGTACACAATCCTCGTACAAATCCCTCTCTTTCAAATCTGATTTGCCTAGTTGGTACTAGTTACATTACTTACAATGTCAAAATTCAATTGCTTCCTTGGCTAACTATGCTGATTCAGAAAGAACCTTTGAATGACGTTTTATCATATTTTATTAATTTTTTCGAAATTTTCCTTATGTTGAAGAATGAATTTTAACATTTAATCTGCAGCATTTAATTCGTATTCTAGTTTTAAGATCTTCGACGTCATTTAGAGGTATAAAATAAACTTTTTCTTTTAGATAGAACCAAAGGAAGAAATCTAACGGTGTTTAAAAACGTTTCTTTTTTTCTCAAAACTTCCACTTTCGCTCATATTTCTTGCCAATTTTACAAACATTTTGACTGATGGTACCGGCCTATTTCGAAAGCGATCCTGATATAAACGTTTGGCTACTTTATGTTTTTTCCGCACTCTCCATAAATTAATATTATGTCCAATTTTTTTTCATTATTGTAAGATACCATTGTGTAAATCTATTTAGAAGTATAACATAAAACAAAAACGAATAACACAGTCACAAATAACAATATTTTCAATTTGACATTACTAACAATGGCAAAATTCAATTGTTTCCATGGCTAACTATGTTGAATCAGAAACAAAACCTTTAAATGAAGTTTTTTCGTATTTCATTAATTTTCTCGAAATTTCCCTTATGGAAGTGTATACTTTTTTCACATGGTTAAATGCAGAAAGAGAAGCTCTACAACAATCGGCAAAAAAATGTATAGCATACCATTTGAAAAAAAAAAGTTGACTATCGTTATTTTGGCATATGTGATTAAAAAGATGATTTAAGGATGTCATTTGATAGAGCTTGACAAACGATTTGCAAATATATATGGTTTATTGTAGTTTTCTGTTAAAATAAAAAAGATACATTGGAGCGAATACCAAACTGAATCACCCGGTATATTATTTTTTCAGAAATGTCTTGACTTATTATTTCAAACGAATTTTGTGACATTATATCGGACACAAATCGAAAAATAAGTCTTCCGTTCGCAACTCGGCTCAACTACTTTGTCAATCTTGAGCATATTAGAGAGTATTTATCATCGAGGTAAGAATCGTATAATCTTCGGAGAATTAGTAGGCATTTGATACATTCGTAGATATAAATTAAATTTCAAAACATGATAAAAGTTTGTAAATATAATTGAAAGCTCTTTTCCTGGGTGGCGCCCAAAATAATAATAATAATAACCTTTGGAATTGAAAGACACATATAATTGGTAATATTTAGGTTATAACAACTTGCAAATTGCAATTTTAGCCTGAGGAAACGTGTCTCAAAACTGTTCTCGTCGGACAACTGGAAAAATATCACATTTACCAAAAAAAAAAATGCTAGACCAAAATATAACCTATAAACTTTGGCTGAGTTTGATTTCATTTCTATAGAATTAATAGTTTCTGAGATATAGGATATGGACATGGATATGAGATATTTAGTCTTATAAACGTTCGGACGCCATCTTTAAACTTCCATATATCTAAAACAAATTCATCCAAAGTGTATAGGCTTTTCTTTTGATGTGTGGTATTACTGTATGTAAAAAATTGTGTAGACTTTTTCTCTCGAAATATAATTATCTTCAGTTCCAATAGTTATTATTTTTTTTTGCTGCTTCACCCTATAAACGGAAAGTCCACGCATGACATAGACATTTCTGTGATGCATTTACTATTAAACTTTAAAAAATACGAAATTTAATAAATTAATCTCTAATTACTTTAGTATTCTCATTTTAGACGACATATTGGAACTCTCATATTAAATTTCCTTAAACCAAATAATATTTTTCGTGAATAAATTTGCGTTGTAATATTTTTTTTTGTGATTGTCCTGATTGTAGCCACCATATTGAATTGAACACTTTCTGACGCACGCTGCTATTTTTGGGTGTAAGACTGTTCTGGTTGACATGGGATGCACCAATAAACAAATTTGTTTTATAATTGTCATTTTTACAACAATTTTTTTTATTGCTATTTTATTACATTTATAAAATTGTAATAAAACAGAATAGTTGTATAACATTTAATTTTTGCTTGTTCTGTATATTTTCGAAATTCACATAATTTTGTTGCATACTTTTTGTGAACTTACTGATGTTTTAACTTTCTTTGAAAACTTGTTCAATTCTTTCTTAATTATTTTAATTGAAAACACATTTGTTGGCGATTTAATAAAAGCGTTTGTAAAAGACAACTCTGTTTCATATCCTACAGATTCTTTGAGTATCTCTGCATACTCGGTTCTCCCTGCATGAAAAAATAAGCATACAAACGTTTGTTCCCCTTTAACGCGAGGTAGTCGGTTTCCTGACTGTATATGAGAAAAATGAAATATAACGCTGCTATTGTCTCCTTTTTGTAAACAATGAAATGTAAAGCTGGGAGAGTTGTAGATGCTTAAGCAAAAATATCGCTCGTCATAAAAAGTAAATTTCATGTTAGCATAAACAAACATGTCCCTTGTGAGGGATGATTGAACACTACTGGAAATGTGTTAGCTGCTCAACTGTAACAATGTTGCTTGAATGTTGTCGTCATAAGACAATTCAAAAGTAAGATTTTGTGTGAAATGGTGAATTAGGAGCTTTCAATTTATTGTATGCAATAAGATACTCAATATTGTCCAAATGTTGGTTGCGGCATTTTCTTAATTTTTCTGTTTCTTATCGGAATGCTCTGCCACATATATTTTCGTCTAAACAATGTCCGTGAAATCTACAAACTAATACAATTATCCAGTATTTTACTGAAAAATAACCTCGATCCCTGTGCTTTTACATGAAAGGAGCAGTTGGAGGGTGTTTTTTTTTACAAATAATGAATAAGAACAAAAGTATACACAGCATACAAATACTTATAATACGCATTGAGAAAGGAAATTGATTCGATTTCCGAAACGTCAGCAAAATACGGTGTTTTTATATTTTTATTCTTGTTCATTATTTGTCAAAAAACACCCTCTAACTGCTCCTTTGACGTAAAAGTCACAGGCGTATAGGTTATTTTCCAGTAAAATGCTAGATAATTGTATTATTTTGTAGATTTCACGGACATTGTTTAGAAGAAAATATATACGGCAGAGTATCCCAATAAGAAACAGAAAAATTAAGATACTCAATTTTTCAAAAAGTAGGAAAGTGGGATTTGTGTTTTTCAAGTAATATTATATTTACTAGGATTTCTAAATTTTTAAATTTTTATAGTGACAGTCTTCCGTTATTTACTGTTATACTTGGAGAGCAGTGTAAGTTTGTTAAATAGGAATTAAACTACATCACATTGTAGCAAGTGTTCAAGAAAACAGTTGCTAAAGAAGAAATCGTGTGCCCACAGTTTCCGACAGAAAGGATGCCCACCTACATCCTGCTTGTAGCTTCCGCACTAAATTAAAAGAACTCTGGAACAAGCTGTTCAATTTCACCCGTATTTTTCTTTAAAGCTTTCATATACCGAATGACCACGAGATCAGGTACGTTATATTTAGGCCACCCTTTATTATTGTTATTATTGGAGATAGAAAAAAAAGTTTCGGACGAAAGTTGTAGGGCTTTAATTGAACCCATTTAATAAGTTAATGGAAGTACAGTGGCGTGCAGAAATTGAGGGATACAAGAAGCAATAATTTTTTTTAAAATGAATGCCCTGTGTATATAAATATAAACCAAAGTTATATCGCGACATTCCAGACATATTTTGGATTCCAGAACAACTAGAAGATTCGATTTTCGAAAAATTCGAGAAAACTTAATTTTAATATATAAACAGGCACTCGGCACTGCGAAGTCAGTCTGCCTCGGATTCCTATAACTTTAACAACTCGACGGGACGCGAATAAGTACTCCATAATGACTTTTAACTACTTACTACGCGACGCCAATATTAATTAATTGTTAATTATTCTACAACTAAGTCAGTCTAACTCAGTCTTCATCAGTCATTCATCGAACTTAAAACTACGAAAACGACTCAACGGCAAATTTTTACTACAGCGTTTATACTTATCAGTGCTACTCGTGCTAATTAACTCTAACTAATTAATAAATCGAAAGGAGGGGGTACACTTTCTATAGAAGAACGGCCCAATTATGAGCAAAAGCTAGAAGCAATTTCATTCGATAAAAACAGGCCTTCGGCCTGTCTGCGGCTTCAGGGTGTCGGATTACTATGGTTTTTAGA
Organism: Rutpela maculata; assembly: GCA_936432065.2. NCBI lineage: Eukaryota > Metazoa > Arthropoda > Insecta > Coleoptera > Cerambycidae > Rutpela > Rutpela maculata. The sequence continues at coordinate 13,392,351 of OW386287.2, read as the reverse complement.
GGTTAATTCATTGCTTGTCCGGTTGAAAATAGGCCTTTGGCCGGTCTGTGGTTTGAGAATGTTGAGTTATTGGGTTTTTTTCATGTGGGCTTATGGCTAATTCGATAAAAATCTTTGGGACGGAAATGTACAGCAATTTTCAGTGGCTTGCGCGCTAAGCGAAAATAGAGCACACACCCAGCGGAGTGTGCAACTGTATAAACGTTTGGTAAAAATGCATATTAAAGGACTGACAACCGTTCATAGAAGAACTTTTTTTTAAATTTTTTTTCCCTCTAAGTTTTGACCTTACGTACTTAGCGTTTTGGCCACTATTTTTATTTTTGTTTAGTGCATTTATATGAAGCACTCATTTTACTAATCCGCCAAAAAATATTAATGTGGAAGGTTTACTACCCTTTGCAAGAGGATAAAGCATAGTATCTAAAACTTCCTGTACTCAATTACCGTGTTTGATTTGATCGCTCTTTATGCGACCCGTGTGCTAATCTCCAGCGACAAGCGTAATTACTACTTACTATGTCGATAATTTTGGATGCGATGAAAGCAAATGGAAATTATGCGTTAACAGTGTTGGAAGCCCGAATTGATTGATGAGCTTTTATCGGGGTATATCGGCGATAATTTGGGATTATTAACGTTTATATAGTAATTAAAATACCCAATAAATGTCAGAACAATGTGCAATTAGAGACACTAGGTTGGTGCCGTAGGTACGGTGTTTGTTGAATTTCGAATATAACTGTAGGTGGTGTTCGATATTAATTCAGCGGGTAAAAATAGATGAAACGGTTTGCAGTAACTTAGACAGGGGGTGGGAGTGGGGGTGGATAAAGTAAAAAAATATTTTGAGATTTCTGGTTCTTGTACACCAAATCACATTTTTTTTTCATCCCCTTTAATAATGGGGGTGGGGGTGGTAATGGGGGATGGCTAATGCCAAAATTTTTTTGAGACCTTAGCTTCTCTTGTCTATACTAAATATCAATTTTATGAACTCTTACCTGCTTGATTTACCTATTTTCCTCCAATTTTACCCCAATTTACCCCCCAACCCTTCGACGGAACAAGATGAAAATATAATCTAGTTCTAGATCTCGTTAAAGTTCATATGTGTACCAAATTTCAAGTCAATATCTCAAACGGTTCCAGAGTAAACGTGCGCACAAAAAAGTTACAGACCGACAGACAGAAATTTTTTTCGCTCAAACTTGAAATCTCGACGTTTCATGACATTCTAAGCCTATTTGAACAATAAAAATTTTTAAAAATTTTTTTGTCGTTACTATACTTCCACTGGATGTGGAAGTAATATTCCTTAAAATTAAAATATATTGGAAATTTTTATTGACTTAATAATACATTCATTTCTAAGACTGGTGTCATAAAATGGGCATTTTTAACAATTACAACGTTAAAAGGACTACTTTTAATAATGTTCTAGAACGAATTTTTTAGAGATATATTTTCGTTTTATGGAGGCGCTTCAACTTTTAAAAAATTAGTACTATGTACTTACAAACGTTTATTGACAGATTTGCTTACAGTTTCTAGTATTATCAATTTAAACTTCAACTTTAAATATAATATGACAATTTGTTACTGTTTCCTAAAACGTAAAGAGATGTATCACTCGATGCTGCTATCGGGACAATCTACTTTAAGATCCTTAACTGGAGGCCATTTTCGCGTTTTCCATTAGAGGAAGCATTTCCATTAATAATATCTTTAAATCCCTGATAATTGCAGAATGGAGGGCGATTAAAATGTTGCTGAGGAGAACTCACGGCTTTTGACTTTTAAAAGATCGCTTGAAATTGTCGAGAGATTGCAATTTTAGCACGCTCTTAGCACAACGCCTATAAGGATCATTGAGCATTAATACTTTGCCTTTTAACAGGGGCATGCACCACCATTTACAGCTTTTACCCAGTTTGAATCGCCTTGCAAATTAAAATAGAACAAGCCACTAGGATCGCTTATAAAATGTTCTGGTTGAATATTTCAGCTTTGTTTTGCTTATATTAATATGATCAGACATTTTTGTGAATTAGATATATTTTGTTTACAAAAGAAGTCGAAGAGGCGAGCGTAGATGCGTTTTCACTGTGTATGTATCCTCGATACTCCAGTGAAGCAACGTACAGCGTGGTTAGTACTTGGATGGGTGACCCATCTAGGGAAACACAGCGATCTCGTCCCACCTTCTAGCGGCTTGCATATCAGTTTATACGCGGAAGCTATGTAATTTCAAGACGAGGATTACGTAGTGGATATACTATCCTTCGGAGGGTTGTAAAGCAGGCGGTCCCTTGTCTATTAAATGTTAGTCAAGTAAAAGATCCCTACTCTTCTTACGAGAAGAGGTTCGGCAAAATTTCCAGGTTGGGGGTAGCTCGTCTCTTGGCGTTGGTGATAGGCCCTGGTAGCGGAAATAGGCCGACGTTAAATAAATAGATAAAAAAATTAAAAAAAAAGAAGTAGAACTTTTAGAGCGAGAAACGCTGTGTAAGAATTCAATAAGGAGAAACTCGAGGGAAGCTGGGGCAAGTTTTATTGTCTTCATTATAAATGTTCTTAACAATATGTTGATTTTGCACCGCCTTATAGGTTTGACCGTCATCTTGGCAAGATGGCGCCCAAATTAGTTTTTTCATGAAGAAAAAAGAAATATGAAGAGAAATTGGGCGTTCGGAAGTTTGATCTTTGTGCGACACGGAATGTTTCTGTAATGCATTGATTAAGATATGATATTTCTTCTCGGCACCCTTTCTCGTATCCAACCGAATGAGATTCATTAAGATACAGATTTTCCATTCAAATATAAGTTTATAACTAACAGAAACGCGACAGACAGCAATATTCTGTCAATATCAACTATCGCCTTGAACATCTGACAGATCTAGAATTTATCAATTTTGACAAGTCATTTGTCATGTCATGTTTACCTAGCAATTTCAGAAATAAAGTGTTAATTTTCTATTTCATTATGACTGGTCGTAGAAAAATAGTGAATGCAACTCACATTTAATGGCAATTAAGACACTCACATTCATTATGACATTCACCTACGGCTCATGTCATAATTCTCATGCTCATTAAGACACGAGCATGAGAATTATGACATGAGCCGTAGGTGGTCGTTGCATAATATACTATTATTATTATTATAGAAACAAAAACATTTTAATAAAAAAAGACTCGGAGCGTCGGCGCCAGATGGCCTACTGCTGCTGCCTAGTGTCCAAATTAATTTCTGATGAAAACAAATGTATGCCTATATTATACGGCAGCTCACACTTGAAGTTTGGTTAGCAGGCTATTTTTACTCCATGTAGCCAATCTTGGCAATTGCGTTTCCCGCCAGAGAATTCCACTAGTATTTTAATACATTTTTCTTTGACAGTTATTCGCATATAGAAATGATATGTATGCCCTACAGCGGCCATCAGCAAGCAAGATTCCAAGATCGTTCCGTTTCCTTTTCTTTCGCAGTGCAAATATCCCTGCCAATTTTCCGTAATTCGGTCAGAATATTCTGTTGGAGAAATTGATGCCGTAAAACCTCGCGGTTTCTCCCCTTTGCTCTTGATATATTCTTTTGGGAAATAAAAGCACACTTTAGAGAAACCCGGCCAGAATAAAATTATTATGCATGATGAAAATGAACACTGAAGGTTTCTTTGTAAATACTTTATTTGTCTTCAGAGTTTTGTTTGTGTTTAATATTTTAAGCTCCAGATTTATACTAAGTTTCGTGTGGATATTTCTAATCTGAACTTGCTTAACAGCTTTGATTTAATTAGGGATTCTCGGCATTGTGAGACATGACCCACTATATATTTGGATTTAGGCTTTGTTTGTGTGACTTAACAATCGTTAAGAACATTTATTTGTTCTGTTGTAATACTGTATTTCTTAGATATTCTCAGCTGGACTTAGAATTGTTTCAAGGCGATCAATAATATAAGCCTATGTCTCGAAAGTAACGAGGGAGAAGTTTTTTTTTTTTTTTAATTAAGCCGTCTTCAAAAAAAGTAACTAAAAATAATACAATAAAATTTCATTCAGTCAGCACATTTGGTTTCTTTATTTATTCATTTTTACATCGACAATGTCGATATTAGCTAATAAGGTCCAATTGATGGAGGACTAAGTAAAATTTAATTTGATCATTTTTAGTTACCTTTTTTTTTTTTGGAGGCGCACAGTGGGACCAAAACCACGTAATGTTGGCCAAAAAGTCTGCACCATCGGTGAACCATTTTTGTCATAGAAGCTTTACCTACAGGTTAGTACATTACTTGCTTAATAGATTTGTATTAATGGAAACTCTTAAAACCGAAACAAGCGTACTAAGTATAGCACTTCAATTATCGTTTTACATAACTATGGTGATAGTATATTTAGGTTCCGGACACTTCCGGGTTTATATTTTAATTTATATTGATAATAAAGTTAATCGGTTTTAAAAATCTTCAATAACAATTTGCGCATATTCGCGTCAATTTAAAATATAGGTTAATATTTACCCGTGGGTAGACTAGACCTATTTAATTAAATACGTAAGTTATTTACTATATTTTTACCAGTAAAATATTTATTTTATAAAAGATTATTTTAATAATTTCGCCTTAAAAACTAATAGTCTAGGTGCCCGCGTACATAAATGCAATTTATACATATCCTTGTATAACTTCTTGTGCGGCATAATTTCGCCTAGTCTATCACTTTTTTCCTCTGCGAAAATTTTCGTAAATGCGGCGTTCCTCCTCGGCATGAAAAAGACGATTTCCACGTGTCGGACTGGAAAATCGGCAAATATATTTTGTCGGACAATTTGAGAATTGGACTCTACATATATATTCTATATATTTCTACAAACTGTCCGACAAAAATTTTGGAACCTTAAAGGTGTCTACCACCCTAAACATAACATAACATAACTTTAAAACATTTATTGATAACCAGCTGATTTTTTCAAGATTGCTTAATAAAAATATGTAGAATCCAATTTTCGAATTGTCGGACAAAATATTTGCCAATTTTCCAGTCCGGCGTGTGGAAATCGTCTTTTTTATGCCGAGGAGGAACGCCGCGTTTACGAAAATTTTCGCAGAGGAAAAAAGTGATAGACTAGGCGCAATTATGCCGTACAAGAAGTTGTACTAGGATATGTATAAATTGCATTTAAGTATGTACGTGGGCACCTAGACTATAATATAAAAGTAACTTTTCAGAATTTTTCAATAATTTTTTCCAACGTTTAAAATATTTTCTCCATTATTAGCATGACTGAATTAACAAAAACGCAAAGTTTCTATTTGTTAATACTTTTTTTTCCACGCCACGACATCGTATTTATGTGATATTTCACGTATCGAAATTGGTGACGTCACCAGTTCGACGTCCAATCAACATCGAATAGCACGTAAAATGTTACAACACCTTGATATGGGTATCAAAAGAGAGGGCTTGATAAGTAGAAAATAAATATGTGATCAAAACTTAAAAATTCAAAATGGCGGCGTCGAGGTTGCAGACTACAATTATTCGGTCCAAATTTAACAATATGTACTAATATAAGACTAAAAAGTAAAAAATAAATTAATAGTTTAAAAAACTAAAACACGCTTTTATAAATACTGGACTAAAAAGCAAAAAATAATGATCGAACCTGTTCTCTCTGTCTACCCCGTAAGGGCCTTAGTGTAAGCCAGGGTGTATTAAATAGGTGGTCCGACGTACGACACTTTCCTATTATAATAATGGCTTCATAAGTGCATGGTTACTATTTACTTTAGTAGATGGCGCGAGCAATAAGATCTTACAATTACCTGGGTATGTGTACCGTATAACTAACATAACCTCAAATTTTAAGGTTTTTTCGTGTATTCTCATTTTTAATGTTTATATTAGGGATTGCAATTTACCGGAAGTTTTAATAACCGGTAAATCGGTAAATAAAAATGTAAATAACCGGTTAACCGGTATTTACCGGTAATTTTTAAAATGAATGATTAGGGTGGCGAAAATGGCAATTGTCTTTTTTCATGTACAAAATTATCCAAATTTAACAAAAAAACATTTTTATATACATATATTCATTATAATGAACAAACAAAAGGTTTTTTATCAAAAGGAAAAATATAAATGAAATAAATTTAAATAGATAATTATTCTGTAAATAACAAAAATATCAACTTAAATAACAAAAATTATAAACATAAACTAAAATAGGGCATTTACTGAATACCTAATCTAAAAATACAATATTTTTTAAAAACAGCCCATTAAAAGGGTTAGTTTTTCAAAGCTGTATCTGTTAGTCGTCTGATATTTGTGCATAGAATACCACCAGCTGGAGATGCCCTTCCTCAATCGATATTGGTGGGTCCATAAGTTAATAAGAATTGGTAATAACCTACTTCTAAATGTATTCCACGGATATTTGCGGAAGTAAAATATTCAATTTTCTGTCGCAAGATATTGTCAATGTCTCTCTTGTATTTCTTGGGGCTTGGTATTTGGATTTTACTTTTTATAATATTATTTATTTATTGTTAAAAGTGCTCAGTGTTGGGACAGTCACTCTGTAATTTAGTGAATACTAGTCACTGACATAAATAGAAACGTTGAATACGTGACATATCGTAAGTTCAGAATTTACCGAAATTACCGGTAAAAAATTAAAATAACCGGCAATTATCATCATGTGTTTTTTGTCCTGATAACCGGTTAACCGGTATTGCAATCCCTAGTTTATATAGGCATTTTTAGCTTGGCGCCATATTGACTCCAAGCAAATATTTAAAAATTCACGCAAATAATTTTTCAGTATTGTTGATTAATAAAAATAGACTGCTAATTATAGGTTAGATTCCTAACCTGCAAAAAGTGTCTTATTTTATTGTGACAAACTATTTAAAACTTCATACACATTGCGTTGAACTTGATTTTGGTTGAAAGTACAGGAACCAGGTAGAAATTTTAATAATAGCTTCGTAATACTTGTAAACCTTGAGAAACATATATTTTTGAGGTTAGCTGTGGCGACACGTGCAATGCCGCATGTAGTGTTGCATATATTCTTTCAATGTTTTAATTTAGCTAGTTAATGTCAGATGTCACTGGACTCTTGTTTCACTAAACAAAAACAAAAGGCCGGGAATGTATGCAACACTGTATGCTCGTATGCACAGAACCTGTAAAATTATCTATGCGTAAGAAATGAGAGAACTTATTGGTCCTGCCATCTATTACATTATGTACAAAGTAAGCACTTATGAAGCCACTGTGAGGGTTGTCGTCGCACCACCTATTTATTTAATACACCCTGGTGTAAGCCGTGTTTGTAATTAAATATAATAGGCCCTTAGACAGAGGGAACGGGTTCGATAATTATTTTTTGCTTTTTGGTGCAGTATTTATAAAAGCGTGTTTTTTTAGTTTTTGAAACTATTAATTTTTTTATCTAACTTGTAACAAACTATCTCGTTTTGAAAATTATATTTTATTTTTATAACTACTTTAAATGATTATTTCCCGTTCGGCTATTTAATTTGCAACACCGTTACAAAGGCTACATTTCAATTATTTCAATGAGCAATGTTTTGTTAAAATGTTCAAAGCGTCAGGTTTCTGGGTAATGAGTCGCTGTTCGACGCGCTGATTTTTCCCGAATGTTAGATATTGACAATGCATCATTACTATCGAAATAAAAGCGTTTATAAAATAATTCCGTTGCGGCTTTATCGGTATAATATAAATATGACATCGCTTTTTCAAAAGCTTTTAATGTATTGTGTTAATAACAATTGGCTTAGTTATAAATAAACAGTGACTTATAGATTTGATGGTTATTTAAATATTTATATACAATTTTATTTTATCATTTTCGAACTATAAATTAATTCATGGAGTTTGGTATACGTATACGCTTCCTGTTTGAGGTTATATAGCCGATAGTATATTATATTAGTGCAGTTTTATTAATGAAACCGACAGCAGTTATTTAATATTTTAATTGGGAAATGTTTTTGATATGTATTTTTTTAAAATTACGCAACCAAACAAAAAATGTAGTTAGCTAGTTAGTTTCACCTCTAATTTGAGTGCTAATGAATGGATTTTGACGAAAACTTTTGCTGAAAAAAAGATTAGAGTAGGAAATGATTGGGAGGGATAGAAAACACGGGTTCCGTAACTTGTAGAATTAGGTCAAAAATTAAAAAAAAAAAACAATATATTTACCTTTTTTGTCCCAAAATAAGATGTTCTTACTCGTGTGAATGTTTTCGAAAAATGCATATGACCACTCGAAAATTCCTAAAAGTGGGGGAGGGGAAATGGAAAAGTTGAAAAATAATCTGAAAAAATTCAGGTAAATGTATCATAGAAATATAATTTTTTTTTTATTTGCAACGTTTCTGTAAAGTGCGTTTTCACCGAATTTCTCCGGAAAAACATGAAAAACTACCCCTTTCTTTGGCATTGTAGCGCTTTAAAAATACGTAATTTAAAAATTTGAAAAAATTCAGAAGAAGATTTAGAAGATGCATGAGATCTAAACATTTTTCGTCTCTTGGATTTTTTTTTGTAACTCGCTAATTTTTCGAGTTACAAGTAGTTTTTCACGATAAATAATGTACTACAACTATAAATCACTCATTTTTCGAATTTTCATGTATTTTTAATGTGCATAAAATGTAGTACATTATTTATCGTGAAGAACTCCCTGAAAATTAGCAAGTTACAAAAAAATTCCAAGAGACAAAAAATATTTGGAAGGCCTCAATTCATACGTCTAAATTTTTTCAAATTTTTAAATTACATATTTTTTAAGCGCTGCAATTTTAAAGAAAGGGGTAGTTTTTCATGTTTTTCCGGAAAAACTCTGTGAAAACTCACATTACAGAAAAGTTACATAAAGAAAGTTTTGTATTTAATAATAATAATAATAGCCTTTATTTAACAGGTAAAGGAAAGGAACAATAAATGACAAAGTACCTACTGCTGAAATTATCCATGAAAATATTAAAAACTGCTTAATATCTTGACGTAACTGATAATATTACAATTCTGTAATTATAATTCGCTCCCTATGTACGAGATGACATAATAAGTTTCTTCATTTGTTTTTTAAATGAGTAGATACTTGGGGCGTTCTTTGTGTTTTGAGGAATTTTGTTAAATATTTTTACAGCATTGTAAGAGAAAGCTCCCTGAAATTGAGCAGATCTGTGCTTCGGAACTGTAAACAGGCTTCGATATCGTGTGGGACGATCGTGAATTTCAGCACCTTTTACCAATTTTCTACACAAATACTCAGGTGATTCAAATTTGTTTATTTTATACACCAAACAGGACAAGTGTATTTCAAACCGCTCATTCAAATTAAGCCATTTAGAATCTAACAGTTTCTCGGTAATTCTGTCGAATTTACGTAACCCAAAACAATACCTCAGACAGCTATTCTGTATCTTTTGCAAGGTAAATTTGTCTGACTGCAGCAAACAAGGCCAAAAGACAGTGTCAGCGTAATTTAATAGTGATCTTTAGTCTTTATAAATATAAAGTAGTTTCAGTTTACCATAAGATTTCTGCACCAAGTGATTAACATGTGTCTGGAATTTCATATCAGTATCCAAGTAAACGCCAAGATTTTTACACATATCTTTAGACCTAATTATTACGCTGCTTGTTGTTATACGAAAGTCGGGATGGGCAGCTATTGCTTGTCTCTGCTTACCAAATACAAGAACTTAAGTTTTTAATTCATTTAAAATAAGTTTATGAGCACTATATACTTTTGACAGAGATTGCGAATCAAAATTAATTTTGTCCACCACAGTCTGTATGTTACTGTCGTAAGGAAATGAGTAAAAAATTTGGATATCGTCCGCATCTTGGTGAATTTGACAACTAGATAGAAATGTATAAAAATCCGCAGTATATATAGAAAATAATAAGGACCCCAGCACACTACCCTGGGGGACTCCTCTATTAACGCACTTGTACTCTGAGCATCAACCACAGCACAACACTCTCTGCCGTCTATCACTGAGATAATTTTTGAAAAATAAATGGGGAATATTATCAAGACCGAAGTATTTCAGTTTTTTTAGTAGAATTTGGTGATACAGGGTATCAAAAGCTTTGCTCAGATCTAGTAGAATCAAACAAGTGTTTTGATTTCTGTCATTCGATCTTAATATGCTATCAGTAACATCCAACAGAGCTGTAGTTGAACTGTGATTAGCCCTAAAACCCGACTGGTGAGATGGTAGCAATTTTTTGGTATCAAAGTAAAAATTAAGTTGTTCATGTATTATTTTCTCTATAACTTTTGAAAGAGCGGGTAAGATACTAATAGGCCTATAATGAGCAAGTTCTGAAGGATTTGCGTTTTTAGGGATAGGGCATGAACTTTTACATTTCCCCTCCCCCACTTTTAGGAACTTTCGAGTGGCCATATCTCGAAAAATATGCATTTTTCAAAAAAAATTCACACTAGTAAAAATATCTTATTTTGGGACAAAAAAAGGTAGGTTTTCGTTTCATTTTTTACCTAATTCTACAAGTTATGGAACCAGTGATAAAAGAGGTGTTTTCTACCCTGTCCGATCATTTCCTGCTCTGATCTTTTTTCATCTTTTTTTATTAACGTCATTACAAACACATTGCACAAGGTTTCATAAAAATCCATTCATTAGCACTCAAATAAGAGATTTTGGTCATTTTAGCGCTCCGTTGACTGGACATGTTATTTCTTATGAGACTACGTCGAAATAATATGGGAAAATGGGTTAACTATAGTCGAATTAACTCTGATATGGCGTGTGTATGAGTTGGTAACACAAAGTACGATTTGATATGCGATGCGCACAGAACCATTGCAATGACGCAAAGAGAAACTATAGTCGGAGAGCAGCCAATCTGTAGGAAGCATTTTAAAAGTAGTCTATACAACTCGCGAACACCCACCTAAAAAACAGATGATATTATGTAAAATGACCTTCTAGATTTCATTTTTGAGTTCGCCCGTTAATTTGAGATTGCCAAATCGGTCAATTTGCAAATTTTTTGGAAAATTTTAAAATTATGTGTTAATTTTTGTTTTGCACATAACACATCATATCTTTTTTATTTTAATGCCGATTTAGACCAATATTTTACACATTATCCCTCCAATATTCTTGGACAGGCTGACGGCAAAGAATATAGTGTAATTAATAATATAGTGCCTAAAAAAAATATAATTACCCTCTATTGTCGCGGTTTTTTAAAATTTGCATTGAAAAATACCCGATCGAGGAAACTTTTTTATTTTTAAAGAGAGAGTTATAGTATAAACGAGAAAAATGTTCCATATACTTTAAACAAACTTTTTTATAAAGAGATTTTTTTGAAATTCGGCTCATGTAACGTGATGACGCTGTTGAATGCGGCCGCGCAACTCGTCCGCATTAATTTAAAACATAACTTCTGTTAACGTCGCCCATCTGTGGTGTCGTTTAAGCGATCAAGTGAGTCTACGGATTATTTAGTTGCTATTTGCAATTAAATGTTATAAAATTATGTAGATAATCTCGAAACATACACATTAAAAAATATGTTTTCATTAATTATAACAGCAAGTGGGTACTAAAGATTACATTTTCCTTCGCATAAACAACTTATGTTACATTGCACATTTGCTTTGCTACACTTGCAGCTTGTAGTACAGTTATATAATTTACATTTACAAAATGGAGTCAACTCAATAAAATTGGGTTTTGGGCTTTTTGAAGTCATTTTTGGAAATAAGATTTCCTCTCTTAGGTATCATCCAAAATCTAAAACATTTGGAATTCTGGAGTTTGGAGTTCTGGGCTTAATTTGATAGGCTGTCTTGTAAATAGCACATTGCAGAAATGCCCTTTTTACTTGTGTTCTTTGTACTAGGATTTACAATTTCTGATTTTTTTTTATAATCAGTTCGGGTATACGATCTTCTACACTGTGCATGGTAAACTGGATTTAGTGATAAAAATAAATTTTTCTGTTCTAAATATTGTCTTAGAGCCACAGAAATGTCATCGGATTTTGCATTTGATCGGTACATTTCTAAAACCGTAAATATCGCTCGCAGACAAAAAATTTTCATACCATTGTGTTAGTGAACGAATTCTGAACAACTTTCAAAATGTCCGTCTGTCCGTCTCTCCATCTGTCCGTCTGTCCATCTGTCCGTCTCTCCATCTGTCCGTCTGTCCGCCACGTTTCTTGTAAGCACGATAACTCAAGAAAGAAAATTCCGATTGTACTGAAATTTGGACAGTAAATTAGTGTTAGCTAGAGGAAGAACCCTATTTGAACAAAATCGATCGGTAAATAAAAATGTTATTAATGATGTAAATTTGAAAAAAAAAATGTTTAATTTTTATGTTTTTGTAATTGAATAGAAATCTGGTGAAATGATATTTCATTTTAATATCTAAATATTTATATATTTTACAAATATACATTTCATAATGTAATATACAACCGTGAAAATATGATTTTAGCTCGTGTCTTATAATGTAAAAATTTACATTCTTTTACGTGTAAGGTGGTGGTGTAGTTCTTTTGACTCGGAATCCAAGGGTGACGGGATCGAAACCCAAATGGGGTTTGGTATAGTTTTTTTACCAAGTCTTTTACCAACTAAGATCGTACTATAAAATTAAAAATGTCTAAAAGTAACATTATTTACAAAAAACTGCGAAAAGTATCCTATTGAATGTATAACAATTATATAAAAATCCAGTGAACAGGCGAAGAGTACGTTTTTAGCTTGTTTCCTTTGATTTCCTATCCGAGTAATTATAATTTATGCCAAACTATGTGTTTATAACACACTAAATATAAGGACTGAGACAAAAAGCACTTTCAACTTAACATAAATGGACCCTGGAAAATAATAATCACCCGGCACGTGCCTGCGTTTAGCTCTAGATGCGATTGCGGCCGATTCATAGTAGCGCGCATTCGTTCGGACGCTGAAACAAACAATGAATATTTCGATAAGGGAGCAAAATTTTAAAAAAAACTTCTTATAAAAGATTTTATTTAGTTCATTCGGAACATTTTCTTCGATTATAGTAGGCACCTAACTTTGAAAATAAAAAAGATACCTCGATCGGACATTTTACTCTGCAAATTTTAAAGATTTTGCGTCAAAGATAAGTTGTTATTTTTTTTTGCCAACTAATTATTTTTTAGGTAAAGTTTTTTACTTTCAACATATCAAAGAATAGTTAGAGAATATTATGTAAAAAAATTAAAAAATTCTGAAGTAAAATAAAAAATATATGACGTGTTATATGAAAAACAAAAAATAACACATAATTTTTATTTTTTTTTAGAAAATTGCCAATTTGGTCATTTTGGCAATCTCAAATCAATGGGCGAATTCAAAAATCAAGTTTAGCAGGTTATTTTACATCAGATTATCTATTTTTTAGGTGGGTGTTCGCGAGTTGTATAGAGGGTGTTGAATTCAGAGGGTCTGGTCTTCCACTACTAGTCGCGTATGTCTGATTCTCTTAGTTTATATGATGAAGCGACCTTTGAACCTGCCAAGTTAAAGTTTAGTCGACAATACTTGCCATCCCTTTGCTAAAAATGAATCTGATGTCCAAATTTCTTGATTTCATCTCAATTTTTCTTATATCGCGAAAGATCATCGTTTTTTTCCTCGAATTGTTATAATACCAAAAGCATGTAGCTTCAAATTTAGACGAAATCGAACATTCTGAGCATTAAATTCATTTTAAGCATGTCAAAATATATAGGAAAATTATCGTCTGATTTCTGGCACTTCTGGCATTTTTTTGTGTTGCTGTGTTATTATATACTTAACTTACATTTTGAGTCTCTAAGCATCTGTATCGTTAGATAATTATAATTAAAGGAGAAAAACCCTGAAGCACATCGAAGGAGTTAATTGATTTAACTGTTGGAAGATCAATCTTAATTATTCAAATGGTTTTGTCAGTAGCAATTGTATCTTACCTCCTCGACATATCTTTATAAATCGAATCAGCGTTTGCAATAACCCAGTTACCATCTAAAATTAAATGAACAGCCAGATAACCAGAATATAGAGTGCGAATGTTAAAGAACAATTATTTATAGTTCTCGAGGGTTAGAAGATTATTTCGAATAATTGTGCTTGAACCTCTAATGTAAATTGGTTATTTTTTAAGCATTATCACTCATAATTTTTAAGTTGTAGCTTAGCTTTTTACCTACACGAAAAATGTCACTATTGTCATTTTAGACTACACATTGTTTTGAGATTTAGACCTACCGGGTCTATTAACTAAGCTATGTAAGAATTCTGTAAGATAGGGCTTCTATAGAATTTCGATAAAGAATGCGCTTTTTGGAATCGAAATAACAAAAATGATTTTGTTGAATATGGTTTATAGATTGGATGATCAATTTTTTTTTTAATTTGACGTGTGTATTTTCTGTGTTCTGGTTTTAGTAAATGCTTTAAGTTGGCAAAGCACGACTTACTGTAACTTTTTCAATTCTAAAAAACGTAAGAGGTGTTTTTAATCTTGAAAAATTTCCTATTGAAACAGTTGACCACCTAGTTTGGTACTATTCCAGTTTTTAATTTCTTCGCTTACCGAAAGGAAGTGATTCGAGATTTTTTATAATTTTCACATTTCAGTGTATAGAGATTTCGAAAATGAAGGTTTTTCAAGTGTGTATGTCTATCAGTCCATCTGTCTATTGGCGTTATATCTAAAAAACTACTTGACGAAGAAAAATAACATTTGGAAACAAAAAAAATTATGAAAAAAAGGTGCCAAATAGAAAGAGAAGTTCTGTGTTTTTTGCACATATGTTTTAGTGATTGGAAAGATCTGGTATTCCATTTTATTTTTTTCGTTCGTATACAGTGCTACTTAAGATAGACATTTTTGCTATTTTTTTAATAATATATTTTTTTAGTACACTGTATTTGAAAAAAACCTTTCTTATTATTTATTTTCCCACTGTCATTACTAAGCCTACTAGGAACAGACAAAAATGACAACAAAATTGACAAAACCCTTAATTCGGTAGAATATTTAAACAAATGAAGCTCTTGTTCGCTGATCCATCTAATCTAATGACAGTTTTATTAGGTGGGCAGGGCATACCAAAAGCACTGCCTAAGGAATCGCTACTTCCACATCCAAATTTCCTATCCAAGTCTCTTACAACGAAGAAAATGTTAATACTATATTTGCATTCCACTATGTGGAAATAATTGTACATAGAACTTTAATAATTTTTTAAATCATCTACCTCAAAAACCCATAAAACGATGCCACATTGGCTGATGCGAAAAAAAAATGAGACCTTTGGTTCTTGTACACACACTAAATCAAAATTTTGTTTTTTTTTACATTTTTTAATGATGAGGGGTAACTGATGCGAAAAAAAAATTAAAGCCTTGACTTCTCCTACATACACTAAATCCCAATTTTATGGATTCTTGTTTGCTTTACCTCTTTACCCCCATTTACCCTCCAACGGGTGTGTTGAAGAGTAATTGTTTTTTTTTGGGGGGGGGGGGGGTTACGTAACTTCTGCTATGAAACATAATTTATTATGTGAATTTAGAAAATTCGGTCTGTCACGCTCCTAATCCGTTTTTGAATTTCGATGAAACTTGGGTGGTTAATAGGAGGCCTTTAGAAAACCTTAACGCGGGAAACTCGGCTCCGTTCGGAAACCGGAAGTACCCGATATAGACATTTCAAGTTATTCGGGAAAAATTGAATAACTCGGTAACGGGCAGTCGGATCGAGATGTTTCAAAAAAGAGTTAGTGCCGCTGGCAACGATCTACAGATAAGTATACCGGAGACAATGTCGAAAAACAAATGGAAATTGAATTTTTTTTCGAAAAACTGGTTTTCTCGAAATCGGGCTAGGAAACACGATAACTGTCCAGGATATTGATCGATTTCGATGAGACTTGGTGGGATCGAAGGTACACGGCCACAAATGAAGCCTATTGCTGGCGGCCCGAATCCGTTGACCGCAAGTATTTTTTCCCAGGCCGAGTATGATTTTCCAAAGAAGTTGATAACTCCCGAACCGAATGTCCGATTTTGATTTTCAAAAATGGCAATTGTAGGGCTCGATTAAGTCTATTAGGTGACGTTTGTGAGAAATTTGACAAAACAAAAGCGAATCTACAAATCCTGGAAAACTTCATCTTTTTGATAAATTCTACAAATACCGAACAGTTTCCTAATAAAAATCGAAAATTAAGTATTCCGTCTATCAATCTCTATAACCGGTATAAGGCACGGACCTTTTCGGACAAGAAATCTGAAATAGAGTTTTTCGAAAAAATTTAAAATAAACGAGTTATTTGCAAAGATGCATGACCCCAAATTATCCGATGCCCTTTCTGTATTTCAAAATGTAGTTAGCCTTTACTTTAGTCAATGCAAAAAGAAAAAAAAAGGTACTGAGTCAGCCCAACAGGGATAAAAAGCATATCAAAATGTAGTTTTTAGCTTGTTATAATACATAAATCATTTAATTGACATAATAAGTTTTTTCCATCCACATAATGTGCAATTTTTTTTATTTTGGTGAAAAAAATAACATTAAAATGTAGGCATTTCAAGTAACGAACACTGCATTTTTCATAGCAGACATTACGTAAAAAATCCCCCCCCCCCAAAAAAATACAGAATGTAATGATAGTGTTGTCAAAATTCATTCTGTGACTTACCCCAACTTGAAGGTGTTCCTTCCGGTAGATACGTTGCTTTTTTGCGACGAGTTACAGCTATTCGAGGCCGCCTCCAAACCCCTGGACAGTTTGAGCATCTCTGCGCCGAACTGACCCAGAGCGGACATCGTGCACGGTTTAGGTTCCGACTCCTGTATCCAGAGGTCGTGTGTATCGAGTGTCGTCAGTTCTGTATCCGTGGAAGCCGCCGAATGAGCGTGCTGAGGGGTGGAAGGTTTTCCACCAGCGGATCTGGTGGCGTTCAGGAGTTTGCGCCAGGTGCACCGCCTTTCTGAAATATAGAATAGAATGTTTTATTTTTGCAAAAAAAAATTATAAAAATATACTGGGATAGACAATTTAATCACACACCACATATCATAGATAACCTCCAAATCAAATTTTTAATCTACATTTTGAGTCGTCATGTCATTAGCATCGTCAAAAGGAACATTGTATGGACTATGTTCTCTTTCTATACATGCTGTAGTAAAGTGGTCGTTAGTATAAATTAAACACTCCAAATTCTAATAAAATGTCGACTTGTAACAGATGCTCTAAGTTTTAACCTTGTGAAACTATGCTATTGGCAAACTGTCTACATTAAAAGTGGCTGCATAAAAGTATCAGTACTTATTTACCATAACTTTCAAAATGCAAAATATACAAATGTTTACGGCTCAGGAAAATTTTAAACTAAAGGAGCAAAAAAATGTACTGGTACTACCCAGGCATGCATCTGTAATGTACCGTTACGATCGCATGTTAGAAAAAATACGAATTAACGGAATCAGTTTTTCTAACATCAATAAAGGGAAAAAATTGTGTAAAATTTGCATCATTATACTCTTTGACGCAAGCTGTCGGATGCTATTATTTATCAAAGCAACCTTTTGTTTTTATTTCGTACTATACTTATTCTAATTTTAGATATTATATAAATCAATAATACGACATAAATGTGTTGTGGCTATACTGATGATAAAATAATTGTTAGCCTATATCGGTAACAATATTTATTAGTAATGTTTCCCTACTATCTTGACCGAATATATCATCCACTTTACAGGTGTTCATAACAATGTTTTTTAAAATCACAGCCCATTTATCGAAATACTTTTCGAATATTTAATTATTTTCTCACTCGTAGTGGAATAAGTAGGTCAAATAAGGTAGGTTCGTGGTGGAAAAATAGCGTCACTCAAGTCACAAGTGTTCAGGTGTCTCTAAAAGTATTTTTCCAAATTGTCGGGATCAACGAAAATATCGAAGCGTTGATGCTGCGACATAAATGGCAAGGTCCTTTTTTCTGTAGAACAATAAATTCTGTACAATTTTTGTCACAGACGCAATTTTGTAGGACTAATAGTTTACGGGCTAAGTACAGCCCGTCAAAAATTGTAAAAAATATGTATTTTTTAATACCTCTTAAACTATTCATCGTACACTCAAATTTGTTATTATCAGTCCTGTAGAACACAAAATACTTCAGAATTTAGTACTCTACAAATTTGCAATTACATAATTTTTAATATCCAATCAAGAGTTAATGACATATTCCGAAGAAACTATTTTGTGTAACTTTTGACGACTCGTGAACTATTAGTGCTATAGATGGCGTCTGTGACATGAGTTGTAAATTTAGATTGCCATTTGATATTTCAATGTACGATAGCATCTTACGAAATTATTCCTATAAACTACTTTTAGCAAACTGACACGCCGTAACTTGTATTTCGAAAATGAAACTGTGAAGGAATTTATACAGAATTTAGTGCAGAGCAAACAAGGTCGTTACCATTTCTGTTGTAGCATCAACGGTAACAACGAAATATTTACTTCTGAACTTTTCGCGTAAAGATGGTGGCTAACACCTTATTCCCCTGACCTTCTCAACTTAGCAAAATACTTAGAACATACTTTCCAACATCTTAAAACAAAATGACCGTCGTGTATTTAAGGGAATAAACATTTGTTTAGTTATCTCTCTTTGTTAATGGTGGTCACGAAAAGCAAAAATTTTTATTGACTAAAATCATTGTAAATAAAGAAATGGTCAATTATGAATGTGGAACATTTTTTAAATAAAATAGTTGCAAATACCCTTAAAATTTGCAAAACTTATTACTCTTTGTATTATTCACTTAGTTAGAATAATGGTCTTAAACGAGAATAAAAAGGTTAGTAAGAAGAAATTGGCGCTCAATGTGGGGCTCTCGTGCCAAGGTCATGTGACAGGTTCAATATATTTCATCTAATTCAGTACTTTGTAATTAATAAAATACCTCCTATGCCGAAATTCCTGATGTAGGAGATGTTAATAAAACAACGTGTCCTTAAGAGCTGTCTAATTTTGATTGAAAACGGCACCGGCGCCGAACGCGCAACACTATAACTAATAATAAGCGATGTCTTACTGTACTAAACATGGTGAATTATCCGTGTAATTGATATAAACATATCAATAATTTCCTCTGGAAATGCACACGTTGACCATCTTACAGTTCAAACAAAAAAATTTTATTTGCAACTTGTGGGAACATTGATTTTTAATCACACTTTAACCCTTCTTCATATCATTAGCTACTTATTTGACGTCTCGTGGAAAGAACTGTGACCCCCTTTATTAGATATCTTCTATAGTTCTAAACTGAGTTTAAATATCTTAGAATAAATTTAATTGTAAATGTACTAAATATATTCAATTTTTTTTTTCTAAATTGTAACAAACCCTTACCACAATAATAGTCACAAAATAATTGGTCGATTTATAAATGTTCTTTTAAAACCGCGAAAATAAACCATGACGAAATTGATAACGAAAACGAAACGCCTAAAAATGTTTCCTGCTCGCATACCCAATTAAACCTTAACAATTTTATACCACCAGGGAATAGCTTATACTTTTCACTTAAGATAAGGCGCAAAACACAACAGGTACACCTCCGTAAGCACCTTCATAAATAAATTATCATCCATCATGAGCACCGATAAAACTAACAAACGACTATCGTAAAAAACGTCATTTACTTCCACCCGCCCTTAGTTAGCGCTTGATTGCGGCCTTTCCATTTAATCTTCCCACTTCTCGGTATCATTCACCTTCGCGTTATCCTCCATAGGATCAAACGGAGTTAATTTTCCAGACTTTCCGTCAGTTCGCAGCATTTTAGTGGCCTCTTACGTTTTCACACATATGCCCGGAAACAAATGTTTATGCGAATTGTTCGCGACGGGATGACTGATGCTGCCAATTATCTCAGCATATGCCGGTTCAAATGTACCCACAATTGTTTGAGAGTTGCCAGAACTGTTTACGAAGAGTTGCTTTTATAGGAACGACCCGGAATGTTCCATAAAAAAATTCATAAAGATGTTTTTAATTTCTTGACAGTTGGCATCAAATTAACTTCCTTTAACTTTCCACCAAGTTTACTAGATACAGTAATTATACCGTAATATTTCACACCACCATTGATTAACAAAAACTTATCTACAGTAACATAAACAAACCACAAGTTCAGTAGGAGCAATTTCATGTCCCTAAGTTGCCATGCCAAACCACGTGGCTTTTATTCGTTTTTTTATGTGTGTGTGTGTGTGTGTGTGTTTAGGTACTATTCATTCGTACATAATAGAATGATAAAAAAATATTCTATATTATAAATTTTTCTCCTTTTGTATGTAAAATGTCATCAGCGTGGATGTCCCCCAACATATGCATGGCACTATTTTGCAGCTTATGATCTTGATCTGGATAATCCAGTGATAGTCAATTGTAGAAAATACTTATTGTTAAGAACCAGATTCATATTAAAATATTTAAACCAAACTAAAAAAAAAAATCATCAGATTTGTCCCCGGGTTTAAAATCAGTAGCGTTGATTAAAATAAAATATTCAAAAATTCCCGCCTACCTGAAATTTAGCAGTTGGTAATATTGGCATTGGATAGTCTAAATAAACCATTTTAAATAAATTTGAAGTGTAAAAATATTAGGCGATTTGTGCGCGTATGTTTATTCAGAGTCATTAGTATGTTAGGGAGAATTTTTTCTTTATAAAATAAATATAATATTGTGCTTATTTGATAATCTGTACCGAGTACATAGGCTATGCATACTTTAATTTATTACATTACATTTAATGTCAAAACAAAATTTGAAGGTTACTTCGTCATTAGCGTGGATTCTTGACACAATGTTCACGTCCACGCCAGTGATATTTTCCAATAATTAATATTTATTTTAGAATTATACATTTTCTCTATGCCCAAGCAATTGCCAAATTCTGAAGAAGTTGACAAAATGTGTTTAGGTACTGTATTAAAGTGATATGTTGTCTATTTTTGTATTAGTACTTGAATATGTTTTTACTTTGAATATAAATACTTAAAACAGTATACTTGTCATTTAATCCTTAGCGTGTCATTTTGGTCATTGGCGTGGATATGAATTTTTGAAAAAACTAAAACTAAAATGTAGAGCTTTACAAATTATCACATCCTACTCTACGGCCTATAAGTTAACAAATAGATTAAAATTTTTCAACACCTTTTTTTCTTTTAAATTGTGTTACCCCAAATTGCTCCTATTGTAAGAATAACCGAAAACGAGGAAGAGTAATAAAAGCTCATTATAGATGTGGTCAGGTTGCTATCAGAAATTGGATAATTCAAACAACACACGTTTATTTGAAATAAAATGAATTTATTTAGATTTGTCGGTATAATTTCCATGAATGTTAAGAGAAAAAGTAGTAAGCCCATGGCCGGTCTGTCATGAGTGATTTATTACTCCTTGTATTTAGTAGAGTATAGTACAATAATATCAGTTAATGTTCAGTTAATGTTTTATGAGAAAGTAGTAAAAAATCTTTGTCTTTTTCAAACTTTATAGTGCTTTGACGATGGTGAATAAACTGAAACGTAAGATATAATAGTCATTTGCATTTGCTAATCCCAGGATATACATCAAGTTAATAAAAATTGTCGGACAATAATTCACGTGGAGGATTTGGTAAGAAAATTTCACACCTGAATAAAATTAAAAACTAATGTCATCGGTCTGACATTTTTATAATAGCAGACATAATATGAATCTAAAATGGTAAAGTGGGCTGTGTATGTCAATGGAAAAGTTCTTTGTCAGTTGACGTGCACTTGTATATAAAAGCCTATTAATCATCGTGTTGCGTTATTGAGCTTTTTTGTATAATGCCTCGTTTTGTAAAAGTATAGTTCGTTTTATCGTTCTTAATTGATTTGAATCATCTAAAAAGTGGTGGAACTTATTTTTTTTATATTTCAAAGTGAATTCGTTTTCTTTTTCACAAATTGTACATAACGTCTAGTAGAATAAAATACAACGTAACAATCTTATTTACATGAACCTGGAAAAATCAGGGAATTTGAAGTTGCCTAAAAATGTCAGGGTAACTTAGGGAATTTGGAAAATTTATTAAGAGGTTAGGGAATTTTAGTAATTTTTCATCCTGGATGTAAAAGATTTTTTTTCTATGACTGCCTTCAAAAATTACAAATAAGGCACAGTATAGTCCGGTAAACTCTAAGGTGGTGTATGTATGAGTTGGTAACACGACGTACGATTTAATATGCGGTGCGCATAAAGCTATCGCGGTGACATAGAGATGAACTAGTTGCGTATGTCTTATTCTCTTAGTTTATATGATGAAGCGACCTTTGGACTTGCCAATTTAGAGTTTACTCAGCTATAGCCATGAGTCGTCTGTCTTTTTTCACACGATGTGTGCAAAAATCAAAAAGCACAGTACTGTCATGTTTTTCACACAGTCCTGTCAAAAACAGAACTGACACCTTTTATTTGCCTATTCAGGTTCATAGCAACCGACTTATTTAACAACTGAACATCATTTTTGAAGTCTTCAAACCACATCGCTTTTAAAGAAGTTTATTAAAAATGGTTGATTCTGCAGTCGTAGAAAAAGTATTGTAAACAACACGTTTGAAATAGTAGTTTATGTCACAAGGACGAAAAATCTAGTTTTTCGGGCGACTACGAAATATTGCCAGCCGAGACGCAGTCGAGGCTGGCAATTCGTAGGAGGTACAACAAAGTTGGGGTCAACTTCCGGTATAACCGGAAATGCCATCATTTTGAAAATATTTTCGTTAAATAGATCCTACCCAGTTAGGCCTATAGCCAAATTTTCAGATCGATATCGTTTTTCTTTCTCGATATACTTCTAATAGACGCCCAAAAAAATCACCCTGTATAGATTATTGTTAATTTGAAAACAAAAATTAGAAGACACTTTAGTTAATATGGGTTAAAAAATAAATTTCTGGGATTAAGTTAGTTATTTAGGGGCTTGTGTTTGATAATAAACAAGTAATTTGGATACAATTTAATTTATACCCTTAAGCAAATAAGAATTTTAGCTAGCGGCGTTAACAGTCCTAAAACGTGACGCCAAGCCGCATCACAACATAAAAATTCATCCCGTGAAGACATATTAAACATTCCACGTGTGATATTTCGTGTAATCCTCTGCAATTTTGGGTTTTATCTCCTATCGCAATTTTTCCACGTGACTGGGTTTCCGGAGTCGCCCGTTGTATATGTTAATGTCCCGTAACTTCTGCATTTACACAGCGAAACGACCAAAGTTAAGTGAACATGTACTGGAATTCCAGGAGCTCTGCGGCTGGAAATTTCAAACTCCGGTATACTTTTCGCTTTGACATCGACGTCCAGTGATCTGTTCATGAGCAAACAACCGACCTCACCCGGATTACTTGCGCATCACGTATCGTCCACCAGGCCGTTTTATTCGAGGCACAGGGCTTCACTAAAAATAATCTGACCACCGGAGAAAAAACAATCGTAAACGCAAAATTGGCAATTTTCCTGCCCATAAACAGAAACCTATTTAAGGCGGATTGCATGGCTGTAGAAACGTATAACTAAGTTAACAGCGCTGCTGATAGTCTATCAAATCTGAGGGGCATTATCTCGAGCGCTGCAGCTCCTCGAAGTTACTGGAGCGATTGCATTTAAAACTAGTTAGAGCTTTTCATGTGGGGGTGCCATCTCAATTATGCAAAACCTCGACAATGTATATTATCCCCTTAAGCTTAAGTCGCCTTCTATCTTAACATTTCCTCGTCAAATAGTGTTGTACTCAAGGATAATCTGCCAATGCAGTTGCAGAAGTCATCTATTCATAAAGTCAAAGTACGCAGAGAAAGATTGATATAAAGTTCTATCTCAGTTGTGAAAAATACACTCCAAAGTCGTGAGAATGTGACAAGAACAATTTCCTACGGGAGCCCACCCTAAATGTACATGCAATTTAATATGCTCAATAAGCGAAAGAAAAATCAACTTTAGTGTCAATTGATAAAGATCCAATGAAACAATTTATTTCTTATAGGAACACTTTTATACATGTTCCCAAAAAAAAACTGGCTGCATTTACAAAATGGATATCATATTTAAAAAGAACTGTTGCAAACATAATTTCCATCTCTTAACGCAAAAACTAAAAAAGATGGAGAAACACTTTCTGCACAAAACATATTTTGAATAAAATTGCCTACAATTTTGCTTTAATGCAATATTTTGATAGGGGTTACTGTTTTCGAGATAAATGTCTGCAAATTATAATATTATTGTTATTAATTTTTTTCAGTTTATTTCATATTTTGTTAAGTTAATAATATAAAGTTATATTATACGCCTTACAATAATTGTCAGTTATTTCCTCTAGATGATTTACCGATATATGAATTTCCATGTTTTCTTAATTTTGGACTCATTTATCTGGAAAATGGTAACTCCTATCAAAATATTGTATAGGAACAAAATTGTAGAAAATTTTATGCACGTTGTTTTTTGTGCAAAAACTTTTTGTCCATCTTTTTTAGATTTCTTATTAAATGACAAAAACAACATTGGCAACAGTTTTTTTAACATATGGCCGCCATGGGGGCACGTACAGCTAGGGTGGGCTCCCGACTAAATATCTGTATTCAAAACACAAAGCTCATATATTTTTCTTAAATTATTTAGACAGTTTGAAACTGTGCTATTATTATCCTGGTTTAATTCGTAAAGTGCTTCACTAATTTTAATTTTAATCATTTAAACATTTGATTAAAATTATTAACTTTGTCCTTTAAAAGGGCCCACAAAAATGTATCTAAAGATGTTAAATCAGAGCTGTTTGGTGGTCATGGGCTTCTGTGTAATTTTGATGATATAATAAAACAAAATGTCAAAGCATAATGTTGTCATAGTATCATCAGTCGCAGCCTACTGCGTAGTAAGTACTTTTAATTGAAAAAACTGTAATACATTAACTGGAGTTAGTTTATTAATTTGAAATCTCCAAGTTGTACATTTTGTTCTGCTAATAGTACTGTCGTGCGCAAAAAAATGGGACAAGTCTCATAACGTATTTTTGCTAAAATCTAGTTGTGTACATTTAACTTTAATTTTTGTGACATTGTCAGTTATATGTCAAAATCCATTGCAAGTGTGCAAATAGAGACAGATTTACATTAGAAAAAAATAGTTGTCCTATTTTTTTTTCTCACGACATGCGACAGTACAACTTATTTTACACAATATTTATACCTCTATTAAAGCTGTTATTCTGTTATTTATAACTCATGAAACGTAATAATGAAATTAATTAATTTTTTACCGTAAATACTCTATACATATGATGTGGTGTGGGCGCTCTGGAGTATATCAAATAATCTCGCAATATTATATGAGTTGGTGGAAAAAGTAAGCAAGTCAACTGCCTATCATCTTAAAAACTGTGATATATTGTATGGCATACCAGAAGAAAATATTAATAAAATGATAATTACCCAGCGGTGTCGACGCTGGCCCCATCCAATTGCTTGACCAATCGGGCGTCCCCAAGTTTTGCTTCTGATTAGCCAGTAGTCTCACTGTAAGGGCGTACGTCACAAGCATTACCAGCAGAGGAATGTAGAAGCAAATGATTGATCCTATAAATTTGTAAAGGGGGTCCGGGATTTGACAGGTTCCGTCGATTATGAGAGATCCCTGATCCTGAAATAAATATAGAATGTTAGACGGGGTATCTCAATTGGACGTCGTTAAGTGGTTCAAGATTTGACCTAAACATACTAATTAACATACAAACCGGTGAAGTTAAATACAAACTTGTAAAAATACGCTTTCCACTGGCAAAATCCTTTTAAAATAAATGTTAAAAAATAAAGTTGTAGTTGCGATGTAAATATAAAATTAATCAATTTTGAGTAATAGAGTAATAATAAAAAAAAATTTTTTTTGCAAACGTTGACAGAGTAATGCCCGCCGTCTCTATTTTCCCACGTCAAATATGATGATCACCGCCTTAACACCGGTGGAGCTATTGATGAATTACCAATCGATATTTATTCATTACTTATATAGGAGAGAATATTACTGATATCTAATTTTAAATCTATATGCGCAGTTTAGCTTAAAAGCACTTAAAAATGTGCCGCTTGAAAACATATGAACAGTAAGCTATGAGCGCGCTTCAGTTTCAATGCGTACTTTATAGTTTAAAACGTTCCATTTCATCTAAAAAGGTATCTTTATTACTGCGGTGATGGTTTCTTTGTCGTAAGCAAAAAATATGATACAAAATGTAGTGTATATCGCTCGTTTTAAAGAAAAAGGGGCCATTCTTTCCCTTTTGTCTTCTTATTTATGATGAAATTTTATCAAGCTGCTTTGCCCTTTATAGTTCGAATTTGTTTATGGTATGGACATGCCTATGCTACGCTGCTAGAGGTGCAGGTCACATTCTCAGTCGATACACCGATGCCATAAATTTGTAAAACAAACCTGTACATTTAAATGTGACCGCACGTACCCAGGATGCTGGCAGGGTGAACTGCTGTTAGCATCCGCGGTATGTATTGGGATGGATCAAATTAGATGGGATTTGGGGTTTTCTCGAAAACTATGCTGCCGTGCTAAGCAAGAAGGTCGTAACTGACATTTTCATGAAAACAGAGTTATTGACATTTGTCGTATCTACAGCCACCCAAGCAACTTCTGGTAAATTTTCAAGGTCGTACCTTCATAATAAACGATGCAAATTCAATTTAAAATTTGTCATATCTGCAAAGTATACTGATTTTACTAAGCGAAATTGCCCTATTTCATATTACCAAGCATAAATGTGATATCTATACGGTGGCTCTGTTAGATACGACAAATTAGCTTGGCAATGCGAAATAAAAATGTTCAGTTACTACTAATTTGAAGTTACGTGGGATTGTTTACATCTGACGATTCAGTGTGTTCCTGAAAAAAGTGTATTTTATGATGTTGAAAATATTTTTGATAGCGATAATTCAGTAGCAGACAAGGATATATAGATAACTATCCAATCCTCCCCAAATTGAGCATTTAAATAATTTCGTGTTTCATTTGCCGTATGACCTGGGGCGCCATCGTGTTGGTAAATTAATCTTTGAAATTGTCTTACAGGCATATTGTCTACAAAGGGCTCTATTTCTTATCGTAGAAGGTTAATAAAATTTTCGGTATTCAAATTACCGTGAAGAAAATGAGGACCTATTATTTAGTATCCAATAAAACCACACCAACACCAAATCCAAATCGTCCTTGACGATTACGTGCGGATTTTCATGAGCCCAATGGTGGTTATTATGCCGATTAAAAATTCCGGAACTGCTTATATGGGCCTTGTCTGTCCATATAATTATTCCTGATGCAAAACCACTGGCAAAAATCGAGATGCCTTTGAAAGTCGTTTAGATGGTGACTAATTCTAATTTTCTAGGGTTTGAATTTTTTTAAGCAACGCAATGCAGTTGTTTTTGGGATTCCTAAATTTTCCTGTATTTCGCGAGACGATATATTAGGATTCTCTCTTAAGGCGCCGTTACACGGCGCGTGGTTCGCCGAACCTGGCCCGACGAACCACGAACCACACGCCGTCTCACAGGGGTGGTTCGCTATTAGTTCGCGGTTCGTGGTGCGTGCTACCGCGATCCATCGGATGTCGGTAAACTTGCACGGACCAAAGGATACAACCAAATGCGTCACAAATCGAATGAACTACGTACCGTATTGACACCCTCAATTTAAGACGCCGTTACACGGCGCGTGGTTCGCCGAACCACGCACCAGGATCGTGGTTCGGCTAACCACGCGCCGTGTAACGGCGCCTTTTTAAAGTTTCTAAAACAATATTTTCCAGGGCTTCTCTACCTGCTTTATTATACTCTTCGTAAAAACATAAATTATGTTTATATCTCGAAAACTGAGACATGCATAATTTTATTCTTATCAGCAACGGATTCTACTGAAAAAAGTGAATGAGTTACTCGATTTTCGATTCGACACTTGGTAATTGAGATATAGAGGTCATCCAAAAATGTCAATTTTCCAAAAACGCTCTGTAGCTCGGTAGTCGAAAAAGATAGACGACGCTGTTTGCCCCATTTTTGTTTCTCTTTTAGGAACCTATGTTGGTTTTGTCTATCTGCCATAGTTTTAGAAAAAAACCCAAATCCCATCTAATTTGGTCCACCATGAACATTTCAATATTACCGCACATACCGAGGATGCAGGGTGAACTGCTGCTAGCATCCTCGGTATGTGCGTTCACATTTAAATATCAATTTTTTAAATGACATGAAACTAAGTAGACTCTGTATAAAGTTGGAAATTGAAAATGCTTTCTGGAGTAAATTTTGAATTGTTTCTATAACTTCAATTATATACTATCAGTTATTACTTTTTCAATCAATATAATGAGTTTTAAGAAACATCCTTCAATGAGTTCAATAACAATTTTTGAAAACAGTTCACTGCAATGAATGCTTTTACCTTTGAATACATCAAGCTCAAAGGCAGGCTCATCGCTATCGACAGCAACCAGACGAAAACGATTTTCAGTATTACTCTCCTCCTCGATTTGTTCCTGCCAAACTTCATGGGGTATCTCAGCGAAAGGTACCTGTCCACACTGATAGTGCAGAGATGCATTATTGAGGCGGTGCAAAATAAAACATCCAGGCAGATCCAGGCCAGGCAGTAGATCGATGGCAAAGCAAAATACCCTGAAAAAAAAAACGTTTTTTAATATAAATGCATATAAATGTATTTCAAATATAACAGTATGTTGGCGTATTGTGTAGTACAAATTCATTAAAATAATTGTGGATTAAAATACACACGCGTACCAAATTTCTAGTCAATATCCCAAACGGTTCCAGAGCAACCGTACGCATAAAAAAAGAGGTAAAACAGTGCAGCTCTGAAATATGACAGTTTTTAAAGTATTATTACGCATGTTATAATTAGGACAAAAAGATAATGAAATATTTAATAAATCCTTTATCCGAGTAATTTGGATGATAATTTAAATTGTTTTTGAAAATTGCTTATTTAGATACATATTTAATGCTCAAAAATTAGTCATAATTCGACAATTTAAAAATTCACTTATACAAAATAAATTATCTTTTAAGAATTGCATCCTTAGAAGTAGCTACTCGAATAAAAATGGAACTTGCAAAAAAGTTAAAATTTTACAATTTTTGTAAAAAGAAATGTTTGAAAAAAATCATTTTAACTTAACTACAATATTTCAACTATGATGATTTTAACCTCCCCACAATAAAATTGTGGGAGGTTACTAAAATTGGTCCAAAATCGAAAATTGAGATAACATCAAATCTTTATATCTTGAGGTCCCAGGAACCCAAAAAAGTGATTTTTGAAAAATGTCTGTGTGTGTGTGCGTATGTGTGTATGTATGTTAGCACGATAGCAGCGAAACTACTAAACGAATTTGGATCAAACTTTTCATGAGGGTTTCTTTAGTGCTTCAGAAGATCTGAAAAGGTTTTGGTTCAGATCGGATTACGTTTAGTGCTGTTTTGGCATAGTTGTTTATTTTATGATTATTTACAATTTGTAAACGAACCACTGAAAAGCAGTAAAAATTCCGACTTCAATGATATATCACACTTGCACGCTTTCGATTTGGTTTCCGTGAAAATAATTAAAAACAAAATAATAATCTAGAGAGTCATACTTCTTGTATAAGATATATTTTATAGTCTAACCCAGGTCTAACCTAACGTTCGGTAGACTAGTGTGTTAAAGCGTGCAGACTATACACGTGTTTTCTCTGAAGACGTCACACTAGTTGTGATGTTTCGCGAAAAAAGTGCAGTTAAAGTTAGTAATAGCTGTGTAAGGCCTACAAGACCTGTGTGGTTACGGGCGGCCCTTAACTGGGCCCAAAGTAAGTTTTTTGTCCAAAACCATTAAAAGTGACAGTGACATTAAAAGTCTGAGAAACTTGAATCCATTTCCGGCAATCGCAACCTAAAAAACATTAACATAACCTAAAAACCGAACCAAGCGCAATACCAACCTAAAAATTTTCGACAACTGTCAAAAAATAAAATCCCCAAACGAAGAAAACCCTAAAGAGAAAAAGTATCAAACCGACTTAATACATATAATTAAATGATATCGTTCATATTTTTTAGTGCTCTTTTCGGCTTCAAAGAGCCACCGGGTGGGGAGGTTCCAGCCGCTTCCAGTAGCTGCCGTTTTTTTGTAACCCATCTGTACTCAAATAAAAGAGATCTTTGAAATTAGACTATTTTTGATGTATTATTATTCTGTGATAAAGGTGTGAATTGGATAAGAAATATGTCAGTTAAAACATGTTTAGTTTTGCATCGAGAAGTCAAGAATAAATTTCCGAAATTTCTTATTTTGATGTGAAACCAAGTATTTGGATATTCAACATACATCAAATATTTCATTAACACTCCCATTCTTTCCAACCTAAGATTGGAAATAAACACTAGATTGGAAGTTGAATTCTTTCTCTGCATCTGTCACACAAATAGATCTAAATTATCCGCAATGTTGTTAGAACCATTTCCAATAATTCACCGAATCCAACTGCAATCTCGTGAAATAAAAATCCCCCTATTTTATTCAAACCTCAGATTGTCAATAATTAATAATCGAGTCACGATATCACGTAAGCAATTCAATCCCTGATAAGTGATGTAATAAAACGCTGGGAAGACCAATAGGGATTATTGCGATTGAGGCTTCTACTGAATCCGCAGCTAAAATTAAGCTTTGTGACCCGCGCTTGGCTTTATAGTTCGCAGCTGCAGCGAATTATCACCGCTATGATTGAAAAATCATTAAGCCAAATGTATTTCCAAGCTCAAATACCGGAAAATTGTCAATTGATTGTTAAACGTATTTATTATGAATAATTTTTCGTCTAGTCCTAAAAATATATTGGAATTTTTAGTACTAAAACTACTATCACAGAGGAATGCATGTTTCGCTAAAATGCTTATTGCAAAATAGACTAGTTCACAAGTTCAAAGCCTTGTTAATTCTTGATAAAGCTCGTAAAAATATGAGTGAAAGCTCATTCGGAATGACGCATGACGTCTAGAAAAATGTTGAAAATGTTCAAACCGCACATAAACAATTGCAGAAGTTATAAACAAATGAAGATTAGGAAAGTAACGAGTTTTGTTTTTTATAAATAACTCGAAAACTATTAGTATTTAAGAAATTTTAAAGAAAGGTTCTTAAAGAGGAAGAAATTTCCAATAAGAAAGTCCCGACTCCCGAAACTCTATCTCTATTATTAATAATTTTAATTTAATGTTGAAAATAGGGCTCCGAACACTAAGCCGTTACGATGCTCTGAAACCGGCCGTAATAAGTAAAAATATTTTTTTATGTTATTAAATATTAATTTAAAAATTTAAAAAAATTATGGTATTATTTAGACTTAGACTAAAAATAAGTATCCCGTTGTAAAAAAAAAATCACTGATTTTTCATAAAATGAGCCTATTGTTAATTAACAAATTTTTTTAGAGTTTGCGTTTATATTTCAAGTCGGATAATTGTTAAACAAAAGCCACTAAAATTATTTCGCTTCGTGGAGAACTTATGTCAACTATACTTTATGGGATTATGATATTGCGATGTTTTTAATTGTTATAGTCTATTAGCTATTAATTATTTAACCTAACAAAAAACTAAAAAATGAAAAAGAGGAGTTCAAAAAAAATTTTTTTTATTATTCCTTTAAATAATACCTACCCATAATTTTAAAAAAATTTTAAATTAATATTTAATAACATAAAAAAATATTTTTACTTATTACGGCTTACGGTTTGAGCATCATAACTTAATGTTCGCCGCGCGGAGATCTATTTTCAACATTAAATTAAAATTATTAATAATAGAGATAGAGTTTCGGGAGTCGGGACTTTTTATTGGAAATTTCTTCCTCTTTAAGAATCCTTTAAAATTTCTTAAATACTAATAGTTTTCGAGTTATTTACAAAAAAGAAAACTCGTTATTTTTTCAATCTTCATTTGTTTATAACTTTTGCAATTGTTTATGTACGGGTTTGAAAATTTTGAAAATTTTTCTAGACGTCATTCCGAATCCAATATTTTTACGAGCTTTATCAAGAATTAACACGACTTTGAACTTGTGAACTAGTGTAAAAAACACATTTACCCTTTTCCCGCTCCTCAAAATTAGAAAATTGCTATCGACCCTAATTTTTTCGAGCTATAATTGCAATGCTATATGATATTTTTTAAAATCTGATTTTTATTTATCATTTATATATTCCATACCCATTTCTTAGAATTGTTTATTGTTTGCTGGGCAACAGTAGAGTTTTCAGTTCTTCCGTATGCTTCTTGAGTCTAGTTGCAGTTCAGCTTTTTTCTTACCCAGCATACTTCAAATTATAATGCAACTGATATATCTAATTCAGAACCTTTCTTGTAATTCAATTTTATATCTGTTGGGTTGCCTAAAAATTATGCTATTTCTCGATATATGAACAACTGACACATCTGAGTCTTACAATATACCCTTGATCTAAGCAGAAGTTTTAAAGGCCGTGTTGAAATAATAAAAATTTACACGACATTCACGTCATATGGTCACGCACACTGTTATTTTAATTGTTTTTAGTAACGCAAGACAAATTAAAAAACATCAATTTTTCAGTCAGTAATTTATCGCTGACTTGGAAACGCCCAATACCCTATGCGGAATACGCTGTGTGTTCTTGGGTATTCTTAATATGGAATAACTTAGTATTAGACTATAATTATAAGGAAACAAATTAGGATAATTTCCCTTAGGAAACAAATCTGTTGGTGGTCTAGTCAAATGTAAAAGATTTTTTAAATTATCAGTAGCAATTGTTCCTTGAACTTGAGTCGACAGAAAATTGACCTCTAATTTTTGACCACTCGGTGAAAATTTGTCAGTTGAGTCTTTCATCCACCGCAGTGCAACTGCAACGCAATTTCAATGCAACTGGAATTGTTTGGGTTTGCATCCTCTCATCAAAACTAATCATGGAAATAATTTCATTTTTTTCACGCTCTGTTAATCTCATTATTTTTAGAAAAATAACACAGGTCTACAAAAAAAAATGTTCTGCTCCAAGGACTAAACCTATCATGCTTTAAGTATGTGAGTTATCGTCAAAAAACCGTATTTTCACAATAAAAATTGGGATTTACTCAAAATCTACGCGGTAGAAAATTTTTTAAATTGAAAATTCTATTTCAGCACACAAAAATACTTAAGGACGAGAGCAGATTTTTTTTTGTAGATCTGTGTAATTAATACTTCACACTCCAAACAGACTGCAAATTTCACGCGAAAGTGATAGTCAGCAAAAATCGGAATTTGCACGTTCAAGAAAAAAAAAATAAAAACATTCTAACGAGAATGACTTCAACTTTTTATCATCGGAAGCATTAAAAAAAAAACAGTCGCCTTGACGCTGTCAGGTTGCAAGTAAAGCGCAATTCAAACATTTAATTTAGTTGTTTTTTTGAAATTTCTTAATTTCTAGTAAAATTAGGATTTTTAAATTTCAAGACAGTTTTTCTAAAAAATTTCACATGCAACCGTATTATATGTAAAAAATTATGATCTTTTAAATTCCGTAATAAGATATGGGTGTTGGCATTTAAAAAAATATATTGATGACGCTCATCAAAAAAAAAAAAAAAAAAAAAAAAGGTACACTTTTTATCGAATTTATCCTCTAGTTTACATTATAATTTCAGTTATGAAATCGACTATAAAAGGTTAACATTGTTATACAGGGTGTCCAGAATTGCATATGCCAAACTTCACTAAGCAATGCAACTTTTCAAAATAAGAAAAAAAGTTCCTATAAACATGGGTCGGGAAGTGCTTAGTTTCCGAGATACAGGGTGTTCAAGTAATTCTCCTGAAAATGTTTTTTTATGAATATTTTCGAAACGTCTAAAGATAAACAAATGATAATTTACACAGGAATTTAACTTTTTATGCTTTTTAAGACAAAATGACAACTATGTACGAAAATCATTCAGGAGCGGGTGAAACTGGGGGGGCTACGTATAATTTAGCCCCAACTTTATTGTGTGACACTTTTACATTGATTTATGAGCAGAACTTAAAAATTTGAAGTTTTCTACACAAAAAAGTCTGTTGTGTTTTTTCTCTAAAATTATCAGTTTTAAGTAAATCTTATCTGTACTTTATTATTTAGTAACCATTATTACCAGCATTCCTGGTATGCAGGAGTGTGCCATGATTGTAATATCTGTAACAAATGAAAAATAATCTAGCATGCAATGCCAGAATGACAATAATGACATTGTTGTTTTTTGTGTTTTCTGTAGTTCATTGTTCTGTAGTTTTATTATTTCCTTTTGGAAAAAGTGTTCTATTGAAAAGTAAAAAATGGTCATGTTTAGTAGTGTGGAGTACGCGGATATTCATTTTATTTATGGATATTGTAATGGAAACGCGAATGCCGCGGTACGCGAATATCACAGAAGTTTCCTAATATAAGAAAACCATCTAAAGATGTTTTTATTCGAACCCACCTAGAATTTAGAAATGTTGGACTTAAAAGAGGTCCAAGAAATGAAGAACAGCGAAATGGGCGATTTAAAAACATAATTTTGGCCAAATTTAACAATAATAATTAATTAAGTATCAGAAGAGCGGTCCAACAGCTGCGTGCGCAAGCTGTGCATGTTTCCAAAAACAAAGTTTTTCGGATTCTGAAAAAAGACCACAGAAAACCTTTTTGAATGCAGCCAGTCCAAAGCCTTCAACCAGGTAATCCCGAGAGGCGTATCAATTTTTGTAATTGGTTTATAAATGCCATGGAACAACATCTAGATTTCGGAAGTAAAATTATTTGGACTGATGAAGCTACCTTTAACCGTAATGGATTAGTTAATTCTAATAATTTAAGAATCTGGGCTCATCGAAATCCTCATATAATTCGCCCTAGGACATTTCAACAGGAGTTTAGCGTTGATGTATGGTATAGTGTTATAAACGGGTCTTTTTGTGGGCCCTACATCCTTCCTCCCCGTTTAAATGGACCATTATTTAATGATTTTTTAAATAACCATTTTTTTCAATATCTCGAGGATATTCCTCTTAATTTAAGAAATGAATGCTGGTTTCAAATGGACGGAGCTCCTGCACATTTTGCTGTTGAGAACCGTTTGTGGGTAAACAATAATTATCCTGAACGGTGAATCGGTCGATTAGATGCAAGAGCCTGGCCACCCCGTTCACCGGATTTAACTCCAGTTGATTTTTTTGTCTGGGGCTATTTAAAGGACAAAGTCTACGCAAACCTTGTAAACACAAGAGAAGAGTTAATAGAAAGAATTCTCGAAGAATGTGAAAATTTGCGGGCTAATTCTGATTTCATTCGTAAAGCTACACACTCTGTACGGCGCAGATGTCAGAAATGTGTTGATGCTGGCGGAATGTACTTTGAACAACTCAAATTTTTATGTTCTGCCTATAAATTATTGTAAAAGTGTCACACAATAAAGTTGGGGCTAAATTATACCTAGCCCCCCCCAGTTTCACCCGCTCCTGAATGATTTTCGTACGTAATTGTTATTTTGTCTTAAAAAGCATAAAAAGTTCAATTCCTGTGTAAATTATCATTTGTTTATCTTTAGACGTTTCGAAAATATTCATAAAAAAAACATTTTCAGAATTACTTGAACACCCTGTATCTCGGAAACTAAGCACTTCCCGACCCATGTTTATAGGAACTTTTTTTCTTATTTTGAAAAGTTGTATTACTTAGTGAAGTTTGGCCTACGCAATTCGGGACACCTTTTATATCATAAATATTTTTGCATATTCCCCCAACTCCACAAAATAAAGTAATCTTTAAAAGATTTAATCTCGGCAATGAACATTTTTACAGTCCCTAATAAATCAAATACGCCGTAAATCTCTAAAGTGTAATCGTAAAATAATCAGTAAGCACCGAAGTGCCCATATCCGTCAGCGGCTAATAAACAAATTTTAAATCGTTAAGGATTTCGGATGGCCTGCGTTAAGTTGTTTCGCAAAAAAGGAGAAGGAAGAAATGTAACATCTGGTCCGAGCGACATGAAGTCCTCTCCGTGCTATTTGTTTGGAATCGTGTTTGTTTTGTTCTTAGCTAGTGCTGAGTGTTTGCCGGGAACGGGCAAAATTGTTTACTCGCTGATACACAAGTTCTAATTTTACATGGGGGTTTTATCAGCGCGTCCTAGAGCTTGACGTTTAATCGAAAATAACAATGAAATCCGTATTATCTGTTTCGTGCTCCGGATAAATAGATGTCGAGGAAACAATGACTTGAATAACGTAATGACAGCGACCCGACAAAGTCAAAGGAAAGATATTTTTGCGTTGCACTGAATTTATGTTTTCAGACAAGTTTCTTATTAAATTTGTGCGTACCGTTTCCACGCCATTTTAGTTTAAATGTGAATTAGAGCTTAGTACAATAAAAATTGGGGAATATAAAGGAAAATTCACTTTTTTAGCCAATCAGAAGTTTGTTCTTGGTTTCGTTACCATAGCAACCCAAAAAATTTAGAGAAATTTTCATCCTCCAGGGTATCCTGAACGAAATTAATAAGTGGACATTTTTCTGTCAAATTACACAGGTTTACAAACGAAAAAAAAGTTTTGATCTGGGAATGGGACCTATCATTTGCTACGTATTTTGACACGCTGACCGCGTAGATTTCGAGTAAATCCCGGTTTTTATTGTCAAAAAACCGTATTTTGACGATAAAAACCGATATTTTTTTTTGTAGAACCTGCGCACAAAGTGCACAGATCTACAAAACTCTGTTCCAAGGACTAAACCTATCTTTCCGTATGTATTTTTGTGTGCTGAATCCGAATTTTCAATTACCCCGTAAATTTGGAGTAAATCCCAGTTTTTATCGTCACAATGCGGTTTTTTTGACAATTTTTGACGTTTACTCGAAGTCTACGCAGTAGAAAATTTTTTTAATTAAAAATTCGGATTCAGCACACAAAAATACTTAAGGCACAGAAGACAGGATGTCTTCTGTGCTTAAGGCATGATAGGTCCCATTCCCAGATCAAAACTCTTTTTTTTTTGTAAACCAGTGTTATTAACATATGATCATATTTGACATTTGCTTTTACATAAAAATGGAATTTTATTTGTCATATTAAACGAGATAATTATAAAAAAAAAAATCATTGAGCTCGTGAAACATTTTATTTCATGTTTAATTATGATAATGAATATTTCAAATGTGTTTGAAAATTCTTTAAGAACTCCTCGCGTTTCAGTGGTGAATACATCTGTAAAGAATCTATATCAATTAAATGTCTATGCTTGACTACATTAATATAATATTTGAAAACAATTTTATTTAACTTATCTTTTCTAGTTCGTGAAAAATTAGTTGAAACTTCCAGTAACTTTCTCTGTACTACGCTGAATAACTTCTCATTTTGGTTTTCGTCCATATTACACTTTTCAATCAGGTATAAGTAGTTCAATTTTGTATGGCTTTTTTTAACCTCCCAGTTCTTCACAATATTTACATAATGTATATTTCTGTTCTTTTTCCATTCTTTAAAAACCTCGAAAACAACTTCAACAATGGAAATATTAAGCTTACACTGGTTAAACTGTCAATGAAATAATGATAAATAGCTAATGACGTTTTATTTCCAAGCCATCTCTGTTAAGTTATAATGTGCTGAAACTTAGCTATACCATGTGCATAAAACATGAAAATAAACTAAAAAATGAAATGAAATAAGTTTTGTTCACTAAATAAGGTTGTAATAAAACTTATATTGGTCAGATCAAACAATATTTAAAAGATAGAATTAAGGAACATAATAACTCATGCAAAGAAAAATACAGAAATATAACGAATTCAACTATGCTAGCTGAACAAAGTTTCGCCTTCCCAAGACTAAAATATAATTCATATTAATTTCTTTTTCATTTTCATATAAACTGCTGGCCAAACGAATTTTTAGATTGAACTTAAAGCTACATTTTTTTGAAAGGGGAATAGATATCAGTTTGCGGTTTTCAGGATTTATTAGATAATTTATTTGTGAAACAACGAATTTTGCGTGTTTTTTTACCATACTGTAACTACCGTGATTCCACCCATTTTTTAAAATTTTTTTGAAGTGCATTTTCTAGTCACTATTTCTCAAATTTTTGAGATCTCTCTTATTTAATAAGATACTGGGTGAGAATTTAAGTTCAAAAAATCAAAATTAAAAATTACTGATATGAAGTGGCGAATATAACGTCACAAAATATATATATAACTCCATTAAAAAGTAGTTACTAAGGTTAAAGAATTGTCCAAATGAAACGGTATGAAAATTCGTTCGTAGTAAAATATTTATTTTAAAAAAATCGGAGAAAAAAATTATAAATAAACAATTTTTTTAAATAATAATCTTTATTCGTTGTCCTCATTCTCTATTTCATTCATTGATAGCACTGGTGTTGCATTCAAGCAGCGATATCCATTGCATTATGAACAAGCTGGAGAGCAATACAAACCACTTTTACTGCATTCACAAGCTGGTGGTGGCAAGTACTTATGATTATAAACTCAATGAAACAAGTTTCATGAAAATCCATTCACTATAGACGGGGTAAAAACCTAACTGCACTCGACTAGTTAGTTAAAAAAATAATAATAATTTACATAACAGATTCAGTTTCTCCTGTCTGTAGATTCACAAACTAAGCCTCGCTCCTCGTACCTCTCCATTTCGAATTCTGTTTTATAAACCGATGGTGACGGCTACAGGCAAAGGTGACAAGATAGAAACCTCGTCGCGTTTGCAGGAGCGTAACACACTATTGCATTTCTTGTATCCTTACAAAAATCTCATCTCTGTATAGATAACATTTGAATAATCCTGTGAACAGGTAGAATGTATTAAACTGCATTTTCCCGGAAATATCCCGTAAGACAGGACGTATACATTGCACATTTAATTTGTCTCTGAAAATTGTATCTGTCAGTTCATATTGAATTAATGTGTACTCCTATAACTGTGTACTAATACGGAAACTTTTATTATTTTTTTACAGAAAAATGAGTCGAGTCTAAGAGATAAGTGTACATGTTGACAGGACAAATTATAGTCTGCGTGAAAAATTGTTTTTTGACGACTGTTGGTAATGATTATTCGTATTCTTTTCGTTGGTAATGGAAGAAAAGGAAAGTGTGGTACTCTAAATGAACATATAAAAATAACCACAAGATCAATTAAACAGGAAAAATAATTACAAGGTGTCTTAGAAAGGCATGCGTGTTCGGATTTTTGATCAGTACTTTATAACGGAGCTGCAACTTTTAAAATTGAGTAGAAAATAGGACTTAGGTGATTGTATCTTCTTAAGCATAAAAGGGTTAGTCGCGGTACAAAATTATTTTATGTTAAACGATTTAGATGATACTTAATAAAATCATTCTCGGGACCCCACTATTCAGGAAACGCAAATAAGTCTAAAATACGTTTTATATCCTGCAAAACAGTACGACGAAAAACAGTAAGTTTAAACGTTTATTATCCTGACAAGAATATCCGCCCAAAAAACCTTTATATATTGTATGTACTCTACGTAGAATAGTAATTAAATTATAACGTTTAATAAACGTTTAATACATATTGTAAGCATACATTTTTTAACATCGTATATAACATTTTATAAACGTTTCACAAATACATGTATAAACTATATGTGCTGTACGTAGAAAATTAGTTAAATTGTGATATTTAATAAATGTTTTATAAATGCGTTTAATAAGTATTTTTTTAACACTGTATAAGACATTTTATAAAATACAGCCCAACCGCAGCACAATGGAAGGGCCTTACCCTGGAGGAACCGTCTTATTGATCATCATTTCTCATTTTTTAATCTTATAGATTGTTTGAAGTTATACCGTTCTTCTGTTAAGTAAATTTAATTGTATTGTAGGAATGCATTTTTTTTACTATTGTATGTTACATTTTATAAACGTTTCACAAATACGTTTATAAATTGTGTTTGTTCAGTTCACTGGTTTTGATATTATAAACTAGACCAGCTTAAATGCTGTTGTTTATTAGTTCATTTATAATTTCCAGTATATATTTTTTTAGTCTCATGTTCAGCTGAGATATATCCGCATTTTTGAGCGAAAAATCTATTCTTGTAGCCGTTTTTTCAAATTTTATTTGTTTTAAAAATGTATTAAATTATAGAAATATTTTATTATATTACATTTAATACAATATAAAATGAAACATTTTCGAACACATGTTTAGAAGAAATTTTTTATATTCACTCGTTGATTCTGATATTAATGGAAAATATTCGTGATATTCGTCGAGTAACAGAACTCTGAATTATTCAAAATCAATTTACACCGCCTTGTAACGTTTTATTTCTAGTCGGTTTATTCCTGTTTAATCAATTAGCACAAGTACCTAATAACCGAATAAATGATGTTGCTCGACAAAAGTCATCACCGAAATTAATTGAAATATCCTTAAATTAAGCAATTAGGATCTCTGACTCAACAAACTGAGAATTGTTCATTACCTCGCTATCTCGCACAAAACCGGGAGGGTGCCGAAAAACTTTCCCGGCAAAAGGAAAACTCGGCCTGCCTGATAATCCTTACGTTATTTGTATTGAAGTTTGGTGGAGAGACGTGCAATCTGTTTTGTCGAAGTTTGTTTTGCTTCCCCAGCAACAATTTGGAAATTCGCTTAGTTTACAGACAGGTTTGAAGTGAAAAATCCCGGCCTCTAATTAAACTTTTTGTGCGCTGCTGCAGCTAAAACGCGCGATAATTAATGGGATTCCGTACGAACGCACCTTTGCTCGTTTTCAAATTAATGTGCTCGGGGACAGTTTAACTACCGCAATTTTGAACCGTGAGGGGACTGCTTTAAGTTTCGAATGGTGCGATACTTCTAAAATATCTTTCTCTCTACCTGATCAGTAGTTTTCTAGATACAACTATTTGAAATTTGAAATCCGCTTCGTAGGGTTAAAAATGGAGTTATTGTAACCTTTAATCTACTACTAATATGCATGTAATTCAGAAACCTTTTATGTAGCTCTAAATATAATCGCCATTGCGTGAACAAGTCTAACTAACATACTAAAAGTCCCAGAAAATCTTGAAAGGGGCTGCTAAAATTCAGTTTTTGCAATTTTTAAAAAAAATATGCAATGCTTCAAGATAAGTTTCAAATAAAGTTTGTTCAGCATAAAATTTCCAATCCTTTTTGTTATAACCTTTTTTTTTTTGACATGTCCAACCTAACGCCATGAACGCCTGTTTATCTGAACGAATATCATGAACGATAACTGCAACGTTAAAAATGAAGGGGACCAAAATGAAAGACCATTAAATGTTATTGTAAATTAACATTTCTTTAAAGGAAAATACTACATTATGGTATTCACCAACTTAATTGCCTTAGTTATATTCTTCATCAGACAGAAGTTGAGTGACTTCTTCAGAATCATTCATACATAATAGTCCTTGACAGTGTCTACACGTGGCAGAGCATTTCAATTCGGATCTCCTGTATTCACATTTATCGATACAGTTAGATTTACAAGTGCAGGAGATGAGTGTTTACTACTCTAACGGAGCAGAATTTTTGATGCTTGTGGGTTTCAAGGTGTCTCTCATTTGCATCGGTAGAGTTCACCTTTCCATTGCTGAACCTGTAGGCCTAAGCAGCTGCATCACTAGTTGGAATCAAAGATGGGAGGTTAAACGATTTTCCAAGTGGCTGTTGAGAAATTAGATGATGGTATCTGTAGTATCGTAAATCATTGAGATAGTACTTCCTGCTCGTCCATATAAGTGAAGTAGAAATAATTCTCCTACAATAGCTACCTCTTCTTTGGTTAAGGAAGGAATGTTAAACATTTTCATGCATTCTTCTGAGACACGGTCTTTTTGTAATAGCCCCAGTGCGTTTAGTTTACCTTTCCCAGAGATGGCAGATTAGCAGAGGACCCAAAAGGACAAATCTTATAGAAATTGGCTCTCAGTCGAATTTTCTGAAATATGGATATGTTGTAGTTTTGGTTTTCTGAGCAAAAGTTCTCATGGGCACAAGTCTGACTGCTTTTCAAGTTATGAAGGCTTGAACGTCACAATAAGCTTACAAATTTGGCGCAGTGAAGATAGTAATCTTTTTAGCAATCCTCCATATTTTTCTTTCTTTTACGTCGTACAAATTATTTTCAGTGGAAAAATAGCTTTATACATATATTTTAAGAAAATAGAAGAAAAACCGATCTAGTTAGGGGCTGACGGGCTAGCAATCCACAAAAAATAAAATATTCTTTTTGTAACTTTTTTTTTTCTTTGAAAATGGTTAGTTAATGCACAGACGATATTAAAAAAGTTACAAAAAGAATATTTTAGTTTTTGTGAATTGCTACCCCTTACCTAAATCGAATTTTGTTGTGTTTTCTTGAAATATAGGTATATAGCTATTATTCAACCGAAAATAGTTAATTCACAAACGATATTAAAAAAGTTACAAAAAGAATATTTTACTTTTTGTGGATTGCTACCCCGTCAGCTCCTATCAATATCAGTTTTTGTTCGGTTTTCTTGAAATATATGTATAAAGCTGTTTTTCCACTGAAAATAATTTATATGACGTAAGAGAAAGAAAAATATGGAGGACTGCTAAAAAGATTGATATCTTCATTATGCCAAATTTTTATGCTCATTGTGACATTCAAGCCCTCATAACTTGAAAAGCAGTCATAGCCGGGGCTTGTGACCATGAGAACTTTTGCTCAGAAAAGCAAAAACTACAATATATCAGAATTTCAGAAAATTCGACTGAGCCAATTTCCATAAGGTTTGTGGGGGGTCCTTTGCCAATAATATAAAATTTTTGCTCACTTGAACCTCCTCCTTTTTGAAATTATTTGAGGTCTGTTAAAAAACAAATTATACGTAATTTTCAATTTTGAACTCAGTGATGTTTTTCTCCTAAAACATAACTGACAGTCTTCATATTTAAATTTTTATTTATTTTTATTCAAAGAGAGCGTTATTGAATGTACGTGCTTTTAAATAAAGGTAGAATAACCCTGTATCAACGTAAATTAAACTTCTTGAACCGTACAAAGGTCAAACCAATTTTTTACATGTGTTTTTATTGGGAGCGATAAAACGTAACGCCTTTCAACTGAAGGCGATACATTATGAGCTGTATATATGTATCTAATTCGTCAAATTATAGCTCGATTCTAAAAGCAATAATCGATGTACACGTCATAGATATTATATTTGATTTATGGTTGAGACAATTTTCTACCCACATTCCCATTTTATTGACTTGTGTCTGCTGCAATCTTTGTAAAAAGTTGTTATCTATTATGGACGTGGAAGTTGACGCAAGCATACAAGGCTAAAATTTCGTTCGGTTGCGAAAAAAATACCATGAAGTTTGAAAACCTACCGATCGCACAGTGGAGCCGATTGCTTGAAAATCTGTTCATAATTCATAAACTTGTGAGGTGGGCTGACATTTTTGGGAAAAATATTTTTTTTAAATCAAATCATAATTAAGGTTGTTTCCAAGAGGGGGGAGGGTCAAAATTGAAAAAGAAAAGTCAGTAAACATAAAAAATGCTAAGAAAGCGTCGGGGTGGCAATTATTAAGAAGTGGAAGTTCTATATTTTGTCCAGGTTTACGAGTTCCTGCTCCTACTGTCTATCGGCATAATTACAGAAATACTTAGATGATATTTTCAATCACTTCTTGGGATGTTTTAAAGAACATTATTTTGTCAAGGGAAAATAAAACGTGCCTCGTGAAGCGAAAGAATGCAAATGCATTGGCAGTCGAACTCTAAAAGTGAATAAATTAATCCTAGTTTTAGTTGAAAGAGTAAATCTCGTATCTAATAGTAAATACTATGTTATGTCTCTGGTAATAGTTACCCTGGAGTATTATCGTATAGAAAAACAATATCAAAGAAGAAATAACATGGAAATCCGGAGGGATGTCATAAAATACATATGAGTCTATGCAAACAAATCTAAAAAGTTTTTGCATGTCTGGGCCTTGTTGACATCGGGGTTAATATAAAATTATATTACCAAGAGCTCTCAAAGGAGTTTTCCATTGTTGTTTTCTTTCATTTAATTTACATACCTACCGGATAAATTTTCTACTGGATGAACCATGGCCAGTTAATTGCTTTAGGATGCAAATAACTCTCGTGTGAACACAATAATGTTTATGGTGTACACAGCGATTCATTGAGGATTGGATTAACAGATTGCCGATTTTTTGCGTAAAAATCAATCGGTTGACTTGTTTACTGATGTCCTATCTCGCACTCGATGTTACAATTGGCATATTTAAATACTCTTATGTCATTAACATTTGTCAGTAAAAACTCACCGCATGTAGTAACAGAAAAATTATTACTTTGAAGTAAATTGGAAGTTTGGGTATTGCCCAGTAAAAAAAAGATAGTAGCTCTCT
The DNA here is from genome assembly GCA_936432065.2 of Rutpela maculata. NCBI lineage: Eukaryota > Metazoa > Arthropoda > Insecta > Coleoptera > Cerambycidae > Rutpela > Rutpela maculata. Next base: position 13,347,608 of record OW386287.2, on the reverse strand, counting down.
AAAAAAATGGAGCAAAATCCTCTTTTAGGTCGAATTTATTTTAAAATTTTTTTAATACCCTCTCTTATTGTGTCAAAATGTTTCGCTACGCAATGGACTATTTTCATCATACCTACAAGGTCATAATTCCAACATTTAATTTTTTTTGTCTTTTTTCAAAATAAAAGTAACATTCCATTCACAAAATTGCAGATATTTTAGGTCTACATTTATTTGTACTCTCATCTAATGAAGCAAATGTAATTGCGAAAATACAAAAAACAGCTTACTGTTTTATATATTCATCCAGCAGTAATAACATGATTTTTCATCAATTAAAAGTCTATTCTATTAACTAAATATAGAACAGATACAATTTTTGCAACCAAAAACTTTCGTGGAACAAAAAGCACAGTACCATCTTATTTGTACCTGTCTTTGAATGTTGCCTTAAATAATTCTGTTATTTTTTGAGTAGTTGATTTTTTGTTGACAACTACTGTAATCGGTAAATAAAAATGTAAATAACCGGTTAACCGGTATTTACCGGAAATTTTTAGAATGGATGACTATGGTGGCGAAAATGGCAATTGTCTTTCTCCATGTACAAAATTATCTAAATTTAACAAAAAACATTTTTATATACGTATATTTGATATAATGAACAAACAAAAGGTTTTTTATCAACAGTAAATCACAAGAGTTTTTTTTTATCGGATAAATTTCTCTTTGTAACGAAATAATTTTGCCAATCAGTGATTTTATAAGAAAAACTGACATGAAAAAATCGCGAGACCGGAGGTCGAGCGATTTTGTCAAATGTCAGTTTTTCGAGCAAAATTACTGATTGGCAACATTTTGAGTTAAAAAGAAATTCATCCATAAAAGAAAAGCTCGAGTGTTTTTTGGCAAGATAAATCAACGACAGAATATGAATGTGAACGAACAACAACAATAATTTATTAAAAATAATTATAATTTTCCCAAAACGACTCATATCGTACAGTATAGTTTCCACAATACTTAAAAATTATAGCTGACAGTACAAATTTCAAAGTGACGTGCGACTACTAGATGTACTCTGCTTTTGAGAAACATGCATTTTTATCGGTGATAAAAAACGATGCACCTTTTTTTATCGCTGTCAAAGTGACAAAAATGTGACTGTCAAATAGACTTTTTTATATAGGAGTTAATTTACCAAAAGGAAAAAATATAAATGAAATAAATTTAAATAAATAATTATTCTGTAAATAACAAAAATATCCACTTAAATAACAAAAATTATAAACATAAACTCAAATAGGGCATTTACTGAATACCTAATCTAAAAATACAATATTTTTTAAAAATAGCCTGTTAAAAGGGTTAGTTTTTCAAAGCTATATCTGTTAATCGTCTGATATTTGTGCATAGAATACCACCAGCTGAAGATGCCCTTCCTCAATCGATATTGGTGGGTCGATAAGTTAATAAGAATTGGTAATAACATACTTCCAAATGTATTCCACGGATATTTGCGGCAGTGACATGTCGTAAGATATTGTCAATGTCTCTCTTGTATTTCTTAGGGCTTGCTGTTTGGAGTTTACTTTTTATAATATTATTTATTTATTGTTAAAAGTGCTCGGTGTTGGGACAGTCACTCTGTATTTAGTGAATACTAGTCAGTGACATAAATGGAAACGTTGAATACGTGACATATCGTAAGTTCAGAATTTACCGAAATAACCGGTAAAAAAATTAAAATAACCGGTAATTATCGTCATGTGTTTTTTGTCTTAATGACCGGTTAACCGGTAATGCAATCCCTACTACTTCCACATCCAGATTTTCTATCCAAGTCACTCACAACGAAAAAATTTTGTATGTGGAAATAATTGTTTATGAAACTTTAATAATATAATATTTGAAATCCCCTACCCCAAAAACCCATAAAACGATACCCCACATTGGTAGTGGGGTGGGGGTGGTGATAGGGGGGTGGTAGTTGGGGTGGATGAAGTAAAAAAATATTTCGAGGTTTCTGGTTCTTATACAGGAACTAAATCACAATTTTTTTCCATCCCCTTTAAAAATGGGTAATGCCAAAATTTTTTTAAGACCTTAGCTGCTCTTGTATAAACTAAATACCAATTTTATTACCTGCTTGATTTACCTATTTACCTCAAATTTATCCCGATTTACCCCCCAACCCTTCGACGGAACAAGATGAAAATATAATCTATTGTCAGATCTCGTTAAAGTACTTATGTGTATCAAATTTTAAGTGAATATCTTAAACGGTTCCAGAGTAAACTTGCGCACAAAAAAAGTTACAGACAGACAGACAGAAACTTTTTTCGCTCAAACTTAAAATCTCGACGTTTCATGACATTCTAAGCCTATTTGAACAATAAAAAATTTTCAAAATTTTTTTGTATATACTTCCACTGGATGTGAAAGTAATTATGTCCATCACACTTCTGACACTCTGTATATAATCATTCAGTTAAATGCAAAATCTAGTAACTGTTATTTTTTGTGTTAGCCCAGATTATGTAGTCAATATGAACACCTCGATCGCCGTATACTTAAGCGGCAAATACTTAAGCGGCAAATGTAATAAATGAAAGTACTTTTTGGATTTTTTTCGTTGTATCTGCGTACTCATTACCTTAACAAATCATCAGCCGGCTCATTTTGATTTTATTGAATAGTAATCCACATTCGGTTGGAATGTTTTCCAGCATTAGTAGCTATGCATTTCGCAATCGATATTTACATACGTGTCCGAAGACGATATTCATGTTAGGTATTTTAAATTTCTGACAGCTTTCCAACTATCGGATTCATTCTGCTTCGTTGGAACTTGAAACATAGGCAAATGGACCAGCCGCGGGAACATTCACTCGAGCTTTATGTCCCAGCTTCGGCTACGCATATCGTAGATATTTCTCTTTTGCGACGTCAGCCTCACTTCAGTGATTTTGAGGGAGAAGAGAACTTGTTTAAAAGAAAATAATGAAACCACCATTATTTACACGCTTTTACTTTGGGTCAAATCTTGTTAGTCGATTTTTCACCCACGTCTCGTATACGCAGGGTCTTGAAATTTTTACAGACATTCTTTTTCCATACAGTATGTCGGATTTTCGTTATCCCCCTTCCCCCAAAATGGACAATTCATCATGAAAATGGCTCAATACTCCGTATCCGCGGATTCTGACGGTCCAACATACTTTAAATTACAACAAAAACATCCAGTTATAACAAGTTTCAAAGAACATGATAATATGGCCCATATAAAAAAGGGAAAAATTGAAAATTCTAGTGTTGCCCAATAATAATTCTCCACAGTACTTTGTAACCTTTTCTTCTGTATAAGGTGACCTGCGAGTTGAAAACTTTTATAGTAGTCCAGTCACTTTAGGTTTTAACTTCGAAAAATCGAAAAGAATTTTTTTTCTTCTAGAATCTTCATTTTGACTTTTTAAACAAAAGGTCTCATCGATAGGACCATGACAACAATTAAAAAATCAAGGTCAAAGGTCAGGAAAATTAGTTTTTTCTAACTATCTTCTTTTCTATCAATCTGAGGTCAATTGAGGTCAAGTTATAAATCTTAATTTTTTCCACAAGAAAGGTTCTATACGCTTTTCACGTGCGGCAAACCGTTTGCGAAATAATACGCCTTGAAGTTTTCGCAAGAACAAGATATTTTCAACTCAAATGAAGAAAGAAAATCGGTTTTTTTTCTACATGGATAGACTTACCGGGGAAGATATGTAAAACAAAAACGCGCCTTGCATTCTACCTCTATCGTGGTGCATAAATCGATATAACGGTTATGTCGCGATGGCAATCTCAAGAACGGTTCGCCGCACGTCAAAAATGTATAGAGCCTTTTTTGTGGAGAAAATTAAGATCTAGTACTCATATCTCATAATGACCTCAATTGATCTCAGACTGAAAGAAAGGAATATATTTAGAAAAAAGCTAATTTTCCTGCCCTTTGACCTTGAATTTTCTATTGTTTCTATGGTCATATTGATGAGGCCTTTCGAGGAGTTGTTTAAAAAGCCAAAATAAAGATATTTTAAGAAAAAAAAATCTTTTTGATTTTTCGAAGATTACCCTCGTTTCCGCCTAAAGTGACTGGACTATAAATATACCTAGCCAGCTTATACCGCGTATACCGTTTGCAGCAGTAGAGAGGGAGGGCCCTCTGAAGACAACCCCAGCTTCTTTGATGGTAAGAGAAACCTCCAAGCCGATATATTTACATGCATATCTGTTTCTATTAAATTTATTTTTTCGCGCAATAGAATTCTCGTATATCAGTTCATTTTTCTCTCTATGTACTTAGCGCAGGGAAGCAAATTTTAATTGATTCTCAAACAATGGCAACCTAGGCCGCCTCGATAAAAAATTTCCTGAAAATGATATATTCTACAACATACGCTAAAAGTTTCATTCTGTTTGTAAAAAACAATGGCGAACAATACGAAACAAAAAGAAACATTTTACGTTAAATCAAATCTAAACAGAATCGGGAAGGATTACAAACTTATAATGAAAATAAGATTTAAAAATAAGCAGGAGAAGAGAGGGGGATGTAACATCCAAGCGCCTTGCCCTTTTTAAACGATTTCACTAGTCGATCCAAGCCGTATGCCCCTTTCATTTTCTAAGCTAAAAGTGTGAAAAACCGACATCATCGCCCTTAACCTTAGCGAGTCTGTGGCCAGAGCTATTCAAATAATTCAAAGGCGACACCGTCTCCTCAAAAAAAGCACAAAAGGACATCCCATCACTCCTCCGCAGGCCATCGACCATTTGCGTGGGCATTTAACCGCTCACTGATACGCGGGCTCTGTATCGAATGACTGGATGACTGGAACGAGTGGTGTGAAGGGCCCTACAAGAACAGGTCTGCTGAGACGGCAGTATCCGCAGTAGGTCATCGAGTTCTGGTACTCCAATTATGACGGGAGATACTCTTGAGCAATTTCCGATGGGTGCTTGAATTCTTAGTGAGTTAAATTGGTTTCGAGTAGATCTAAACTGATTAATTTTTGCTTTTGTGTGGGTCTCGTCGATTTAAAATCGAACAGGAATTTGAAACTGTTAAGTGCCAATTACCGCTTAACTTGATAACTTAAAATTTAAAACGGGTGTTGAAAATTAACAATAAATTCCCAAAACTTCATAGCATTTTTTCGACAACAAATAACAGAAAGAAGAAAAGACGGGGTTTCACAAGTCCCGCAAGTCAGCTTGTGACTTTCTTCTTTTTTATTTTTATATTCGTTGTTTTCTATAACTGAACCTACAGTGTCGTATGTTTTATAAGATTGGTTGAAGAAACGGTTCGTAGAACAATCTTCTGATTTATGAAGAATAATTATTGGTTATTTGAAAATTATTATTATTATTCTTAATATACAGTGTGTCCCACTTTTCACTGTAACACCTTCGTAGCTCGATTATTAGTCATCCAATTTCAACCAAATTTGGATCGGTATCAAATACATTTACTGTAATAAAACAAAACTTATTTCGGCATTGGTGTGCATTAAAAAAAAATTTCGAGAAGTCATATTCTGCCTTTTTGTATTGAAAAACCAATGCAATATTATTGATCAATATGTTTTAAAACCCCAAAATTTAGTAACATTTTGATTTATGTTTTTTGAATTACGACGCTCCCAATTTACATTTTTCAAATATTAAATAATTAACAATTTGAAAACGAATAAAAAAAGTCATTCTTCATTTTATATTTAAATTCAGTTTTTCACCCTGTGTACTTTCAAATTTCGTAAACCAAAAATTTTCATTGAAAAATTACCAAAAATATTAAATATTAAATAATTATTAACTTGGAAACGAATTGTTTTAAAAGAGTTTTTGAGTTTCTATTTAGAATCACTTTTTATACCACTTGCTGTCGTTGATACTTTCACATTCGGCAGTCCTTAATCCACACGTAAATCAATTAAAAACAGTAAAACAGATTTTTTAATATAATTTCTTTTGTTTCAGGTGAGTAACATCCTGCATCTAAGAAATTAACACCAGGTGAAGAAAAAGTAATCTATTAATTATCTCAGCTGCTAAAAGACATTTACTAATCCGTTTTGCCTCAAATGCTCATTTAATGACAGTGAATTGTTGTCTTTTTTGGTTGATGTTACTAGGTGTGTTTAGATCTCCTTACGATCTTGACAGAAATATACCTATAGTCAAACCACAACAGGCTTATTCGTATTATAAAAAAAGAATGCATTAAAAATAACTACTGTTGGTAATTTTTTAAGACCATATTTAAATAATGGTATTATGTTGAAAAATACATTGAATAATGCACGTTATTTCAAGAAGTGTAATCATTGATCACATTTTAAAGGGTTTAGCCGGATAAGCATGACGAGTCGACCCCCAAATGGCAACCAATATCGACTTGATGTATGAACGCGATCTATATGTGTTTTGCCGCCGTACTCCGCTTTGACCTTGAGATATGGAAAAAATGAGCGCATGCATGACTATCGTTCAAAGAGACATATCTCGAAAACTAATTGAGCTAGAGAGGTAAAACCAACGGGAGGTTTCAGGTAACCTTAAAGAGTATATTTTATATTTTTTTTCGAATTTTTAGAATAATTACGCACATCATTAAAAAATAAATAAAAAATATAATAATTAATATTTCCGTGTTCTCTGTGACTTACAATCACTGAAATAATAAATGTTGTAATACTTTATATGCACTATTACTCATAAAAGTTGCGTTAGAAAAAAGTTGGTGGAACACTTCGAAAAAAAAATAAAATTCGACGCGCACTACATCATATAAGGATACAAACTTGACATGGGACACACATATAAATATTTTATGAATTGGAATTACTATTAGAAGAGGAATTTAATGAAAATTTAAATAATTGTCATACGGGCACAGTGGCACGAATTGTAATTTTTTTTGTTCAAAATTATCTAGAGCACTTTGCAACCGATTGGGATAATTTCTTTTTTTTTTAAATACTCGTTATTTAATTTCAAAAAAACGTAAGAGAGTCGATTTTTAAATTATGCTAACCAAAATTATTGAGCTTAACCAAAATGCCCATTTTTTATTTAAATCTTAATAAAACTTATAAAAAAATTTTTTCTTTCTAATCCAATTTACATAAATCTTGTTACTCGGGGAGTTTTTGAGGTCGCTGATTACGAATCTGATATCCAAATTGTCATAAACTAACCTACAAGAATGACGGAATCAATGGCCGGAATCACATAACCCCAAGTAGGTCATATTATTTTTTTTTATCTGCTAATAATATAATAAACACCTGACACCAAGAACTTTAAAACAAGAATATTAAACCTAACATAACCTAAGCCTTATAGAACTTTAAACCAAGAACTCTATACCTTACATAACCTAAGGCAAGAGTGTTACAGCATGAACTTTAAACCTAACTTAGTGCAAAAATGTTTCGTGATTATTTAAATTTTAAATTTCTCTGTTTAATCTGTGTTATTTAAATAATATTAATACTCCAATTGAGTTGATAATTTTTTTAATTGTTAATTATCCTAAATACATTTAAATAATAAAGTCCTTTATATTTTTATATTATATTAAACGTATAGTATATTAAATATCATTTAAAAATTAAATATATTATTTATATAAATAGAGGACTGAATCGCATATATATGATTGATAATTATTATATGGCAGCCATATTGGATATATTTGAAAATTTCAGAAAATTTGATCCTTTTTAATTTTTTTAATAATTCTTAGGAATAGCCTATCTAGTATAATGCATTTAATTTATTTTTAAGTTAGTTTTATCATCTTATTGTCGCCATATTGGATCCGCCATCTTGAATTTATTCCTGGAACTTAAAATTTAGTCTATTTTAACTTAAAAGTACTTATCAGAAATATTCAAAACTTCTCGGCATAAACTTTAACAAAAATGTTTAATTTTTCATATTTTTTTAGCATTTTATAGCGCCATTTTGCAGGTTGGTTTATGACAATTTGGATATCAGATTCGTAATTAGCGACCTCAAGAACCCCCCGAGTAACAAGATTTATGTAAATTGGATAAGAACAAAAAATTTTTTTTTGAAGTTTTATTAAGATTTAAATAAAAAATGGACAGTTTGGCGAAGCTCAATAATTTTGGTTAGCATAATTAAAAAATCGACTCTCTTACGTTTTTTTGAAATTCAATAACGAGTATTTAAAAAAAAAAATTATCCCAATCGGTTGCAAAGTGCTCTAAATAATTTTGAACGAAAAAATTACGATTCGTGCCACTGTGTGTCGTATGAAATAGATATTTACGTGACAATTATTTATATTTTCATTAAATTTCTCTTCTAATAGTAATTCCAATTCATAAAATATTTATATGTGTGTTCCATGTCAAGTTTGTATTCTTATATGATGTAATGCGCGTCGAATTCTATTTTTCTTTTTCGAAGTGTTGCACCAACTTTTTTCTAACGCAACTTTTATGAGTAATAGTGCATATAAAGTATTACAACATATATTATTTCAGAGATTGTAAGTCACAGAAAACACGGAAATATTAATTATTCTATTTTTTATTTATTTTTTAATGATGTGCGTAATTATTCTAAAAATTAAAAAAAATATATAAAATATACTCTTTAAGATTACCTGAAAGCTCCCGTTGGTTTTACCTCTCTAGCTGAATTAGTTTTCGAGATATGTCTCTTTGAACGATAGTCATGCATGCGCTCATTTTTTTTCCATATCTCAAGGTCAAAGCGGAGTACGGCGGCAAAATACATATAAATCGCGTTCATACAAGTCGGTATTAAAACATAAGTTTCGATATGGGTTGCCATTTGGGGGCCGACTCGTCATGCTTATCCTGCTCCGAATATTATTTTATACCGCAAGAGGTTCAATTTCAGTTTTCAGCTCTACTCATTGTACTTTCTCTTTTACGCGTAGTAATATAAAAAAATCCTTAACGTTTACCTACAGTAAACGTTAGAGTTAAACAAGGTGCCGTTTGTAGAGGCAGAGGCTTTCAAATTACTCCGTTTCTATTTAACTCACTGCGATAAAAGTGTCTTTGAGTTCTCCCTTCCATTTATAAAACTAATTGGATGTAATCCATTACATTACTTCATGTGTGGAAGGTGTTTTTCCAGCATTCCTCTGACGGAGCTCCTGTCAGAAAGTGCAGCATATGCCATGAGGCACATCACGTTGTCGTTTCATCCCTTCGGATAAAGCATAAATCAACTCGGAGAGACTAATTAGAAATGAAACAAAAAGTCGAACGGGGTGAACGTTAAATTTGTCCACGATGACATAGAAAGTTGTATTTAGGGAAAAGTTTTACAAGCCTATGGGGTTTATGTATCAAAACGTAATATGAATATATAACCGGTCAAGTGTGTCGTAAACGACAATTTGATTGTCAACCCGGGAAATGCCAGGATTTCGTTTTTATTGTGGAGGGTAGGGCAGTGATGAATTTTTACGTCTGTTATGTAAAAGATAATTTGATTATACAAGGCTAGAAAAATATCTTGGTCTTTAGCAAATAAAGACCTTTCCAATTTTTTACATACAGAACGTTTAGTGAGAAGTGGTATATACATCAGCTGCTGTAGATTCCAAAACTCAAAATATTAAACTATGAAAATTGAGCAAAAGCTGCAGTAGATTATTCCTATACATGCATTATTCCTATACAGGATGCGCCACTTAAAACTCCCCAGGCTTGCAACTTTCTTATTTTTTAACCGACGGCCATGTTGGGCACATCAAATTGTAGATATTTTTAAGACATTTAAACAGGTGGTCTACAGAGTGATTTAAAAAAAAATTCTTTTGAAAAAATTGTTAAGAAAGAAAACTTAATTTCCTTGAACATTTTTTTACCTCATCCTGTACATGAACTGCGTTAATATTTCCTTATAAATTTTTATTTTTTAAAATGTTTTATTTTAATAACATTAATTGAAGCTAATTAAAACCTTCATAAGAAAATATTAGCTCATTTCATGTACAAGGTGAGGTAAAAAAATATTCAAAGAAATTAAGTTTCCTTTCTTAACATTTTTTCAAAAAAATTTTTTTTAATTCACTCTGTATGCATGTTTAAAGGCTTTAAAAATGTCTACAATTTGATGTGCTCAACATGGTCATCGCTTCAAAAATAAAAAAGTTACAAGCATGGGGAGTTTTAAGTGGCGCACCCTGTATATGCAAAAACAGTTATTTGTCGAGTACGCCCTGATGTGGTGATTTTTCAACATTTAACTTGGGGCGCATCGTTCTACGCCGGTGCCAAATGCAACAGATAAACCGTAGCAGCAACTCTCAATAGTGTAGTATTTATTACTGTCAAAATACATACTGGTCATTATAGTCTGAGATCCGGCCGCATGATATACAATAGGGTGGGCTGAAAAACACGAAAATTTGAATTTGTAGATGGCCTACTTACTAACTTATTACTATGTATCTAAAACTAATTCGGGTAAATTTTTAGCCAAATCGGTGAATATCTAGCTGGCCCCCCAGTCAGGGCCTTGAAAATGAAAGAAAGGGTCAATTTTTCGATTTTTAACATTTTTTAAATTGACATTTGAAATTTTTTTGACTCTTTATTAATGCCTCAATGCGTGTAGCAAAAGTTTTCCGAATAAAATATTTTTCAGTTCCAGGGAAATTAGAAATTTTATACAGAAAACCTTATTTTCGTCGAATTCTACGTTTTAGTGACAAATTTCTAATTTCCCTGGAATTGAAAAATATTTTATTCGAAAAACTTTTGCTTCACGTATTTAGGCATTAATAAAGTCAGAAAAAATTTCAAATGTCAATTTAAAAAAATGTTAAAAATCGAAAAATTGGCCCTCTCTTTCATTTTCAAGGCCCGGGGGGGGGGGGGGGGGGCAGCTAGATATTCACCGATTTGGCTAAAAATCTACCCGAATTAGTTGTAGATACATAGTAATAAATTAGAAACTAGGCCATCTTCAAATTCAAATTTTCGTGTTTTTCAGCCCACCCTAATATACAATGCATTTGAACGAGAGAAAAATTGCCATCATACCCGACGTAAATAGTTGTTTGATTTCCCAGGGCTTAGCATCAGGCCAACAAGAAGCGCATCACGCTTTCGCGCTTTTGTTACGCTTTATGTTATATGTATTGTACCGCTGAAATAAATAAAATAAATCAAATACAACCTTTACTATGTAAAACTTATAGAATTAATAAAGAAATTTAATGGTTATTGCTTACAATTTTGACTCACAATCCAAGGATCACGAATTCGAAACATACATACGTTCTCTTTATTTTTTTTTTATTTATTTTATTTTGTACCCATTTATTAATAGATGTTCGTTGTTCATATGCATGGCAACACTGCAAAAGAGTTCCGGTCCTACTACGGCCTTAGATGCGCCTTTCCGAGCCAGTTCATCAGCCTCTTCATTTCCCCTGTGTCTCTTGTGTCCTGGTACCCCTACCACGGTCACTTTGTTATAACTTGCTAGGTCCATAAGGGCATTTATGCAATCTCATGTTATTTTTGAATCGACCTGCTTGGAATCGATTGTCTTTAGCGCTGTTTGGCTGTCGGAAAAAATGGCAATTGGCTGGTTAACAATTGTCCCATTACTTCCTTTACATAACACTGTAAAGCGGCCACTTCAGACTGAAATATTATGGTGCATATTCCTAGGCTTATCAGGATTTCTGTTTTCCATCTTATCTATAACTGTAAGTATCCATGGGCATTCCTAAAATGGAATCTGCCTTCAGCTCTGAGTAGAACTTTTGGTGCTGTGTACCATGTTGTTGCCTTAAGGATGTTGTGCATTGCAATAGCCTGTACACCACTGACCGAGCTTCCCCCTAGATAAAGGGTCCCCCAGGTCCAAAAGGACCTTCAAGCAGTTTTTATGGGTCCTAGCGTATAACCATAGGGTCATCTTGGGGTTTAACTACCAGTTTTTCCCACACATCTGCCTGCACCTTCCTATGACAATCGTTGCTTTCTGTGTGGCCTTCTGGATATGGGCATTCCATGGTCGAAAATTATTTCTAGTTTAGTTTCATACATGGTGTATAGGTATTAAAGCTACCTCTTGTTGGCCCATTTATTGTGCGTATACCAACTTCTGGGAGACATTGACACTTGAGCTATTGACATAATGCGGCGTAGTGGCAGTCTTTCTAACACACGTAGTGCTAGAATCACCATCGTTTGTTTAAACACCTTGTACATTTCTTTCAACGAGATTAAGTACGTGTGTAATAAAGATTTTAGAGTACATAAATGTTTTACGAATCTGATCCTAATAGGTAAGTTTACGATTACGAACTCCTGCATGTTCCTTAATCCCACCACCGCTAGTGCTTGAAATAAATAATTTAAAATATAAATCCGAGCATAAGAAAACGGGAAAGAAACCTGAAAAATTAATAAAGGTCGGATGTATCTAGGGACAACGTGTCGAATTAAACAGGACCGTGAAGAGAGGTTTTTTGGTTTCATAATATGAAGGACGTCTCAATTTAATTTAATGTTCGCTTTATATTTAAGGTAGAAATGAAGGATTAAAAATGCCTCGAATTAAATTCTTGTAGTGGTGTCTCTTTAAATTAGTATTTTCAAGTATGAACTGTCTGTGTCTAGATGTAGTAAGACATTCCCCGAGTGACTACTCATTTCGTTTGGAGTTTAATTTAATTAAATAATAATAATTGCTTACCTTACTTAATGTTCTCTCTTAAATGTGGTATTTTAATGTTTTAGGCTAGTAGAAAAGCTAAGAATGCTATTCAAATTGAGAATTGAATGGGACACAAACGTTTATAATTTTATAATTTTTGTTACACAACTTGTACAAGTTCTTTAAACAGTTGCTCAAAACTAATTATAAATAGAATGGTACCAAAATATAAAGTTTGAGAGCACGATTAACAATAAATTAAACTTAACTTGCTATGAGTTGTTATATAAAACTAAATAAATTTTCTTACAGCACGTTTTCAACAAAATCATTTGATATAATTTGAGAAAAAAAACGTCTCTGGGGGGGGCCCTCGCAACTCCGGGCCCTAAACTCAGTACTCAATAGCCCCCCCCCATACGGGGAGCTTGTTGCTACCACCCACGAGAAACATACCACCGGGCTGACTACGTCTACGCTGGGTTGGATTTGGGTAATGCTTGTTGCCAGCAGCGAACGCCTCATGGCATATGGTGCAGGAATATATGATGGGAAGTGCAGATGTTTGTGAAATACATTGCGTCGTTGCACTTAGTGTTTATGCGTCTCTTTTTCCGTTTTTCTTCTCCGGAATCTTCTATTTCCCCCGTTTCTGTTTCCTGCAGCCCATATGCCCTTGCGATTTCTTCTTGGCCTTTTCCTAGTTTGTTCATCATCCTCTGAATTGCTGTTATCCACGAGTAACACGATCCTCCTTTTTTTTGTTGTTGTTTAGTATTAGGGTATCTACATTTCGAAGAATTTTCCGAATTTTTCTCCTCAAGGCGTCTCTCCACCTTTCTTTTCTTCCAATTCTTCTGTTTGTCTTTCATTTATATTCCGTATCCATTGTTGTTTTTTCTCTGGAGTTCAGCTTTTTTAACTGGTCATATTTCTTTTTTTGTTGTTGTTTTCTTGCTTGTTGGGCTGTCTTTTTTTCATATTTTCATTGCCGCAATTTTTATTTTTGTGATCGCTGATGTCCAGTCTAGTTTTTCTCCTGTTAGTAATTGTTCTATTTCCAGAGTTGGAAAAAATAGTATATTGTGTATCTAGGTGTGAAAGCGATACATTCCCGAACGACGATGCAATTGTTGGCCGAGGCGCTAGCCGAGGCCAACAAGCATCGAAGTCTGGGAATGTGCTTTCACACCGAAGTACACATACTATTTTTTCTGAAATCACAATAAATACTATTTTAAACGTATAAAAATCAAAAATATTAACATATTAAAATATATATATAAAAAACCGTACGGGAATGTTGATCGTTGCTTGGCAACGGATCTTTTCCGGTCTGTTTTCTGATAGTTACCTAGCAACGGACTAAAATACTGGAATTATGCATTTTTCGCTCTAAAATCGCGCCGAAAATGTAGACATTCCCGATCGATTTCAGAAAAACATTTTTTTTTCATTTTAAACAAAGAAACTTGTTTTTTTTTTGTTTTAAACAGTTTTTTTGTTTAAAAAAGTTTTTTTCAATGTTTTAAATGGTATGTTTAAAACAGGTTTAAAACTTTTAAAAGTCTATTTAAACGAAATTAAATGGTGCCAAGTTACTGTGTCTGCTACTACTACTTGATGCCAGATGGCGCTCTTAAACGGATTTTACACCACTCTACAAATAAAACGCTCAGTTTCGTGCATGTGACCACTGACCATATGACTCATATGAGTAAGACTACAGAGGCTATTTTTTTTGTGAGTGTTTTCATTGGTTATATCGAAAATATTTATCGGAATGGACCATCATCGGCACTTTTCCTGTTTTTCCACAAACTCCAAAATAATACATTTGTTTAAAACATCGCACTGTTTTTTAAATTATGTTTTAAACAGTTGTTTAAAACATCGCATTGTGTATTAAATATGTTTTAAACATTTTGTTTAAAACATGTCTATTTCTTCCTAGACTTTCTTCTGGATTCTTCACGCTACAGTTGTTGGATTTTTCGGGTATTTTTTGATGTTTTAATAGTTTCCATCTCTACATTCTGTAATACATCAATTGTGCTTGTGTCCTCTGAGAAGATATTATTATTTTATTGATGTTTATGTATTCCTTTAGTGTGGCCTGGAAAAGTCAGGGAGTTTGAAAAACTGTTTTTAGTGGCCACGCTGTCCCTGTATTTAAGTTTATTATATGAATGTTACCTTCATACGATTTTTCAGTTGATTTTACTTCCACATCCAGTGGAAGTATAGTAACACAAAAAAAAATGTGTAAATTTGTATTGTTCAAATAGGCTTAGAATGTCATGAAACGTCGAGATTTTATGTTTATGTTTATGGGGGAAAAAATTGTCCGCCGTTCTCTCGGTCTGTCTGTGTCACTTTTTGTATGCACGATTAATCTGGAACCGATATTGACTTGAAATTTGGTATACGTATGTATTTTAACGAGATCTGAAATTAGATTATATTTTGATCTTATTCCGTTGAAGGGTTGGGGGGTAAATTGGGGTAAATAGGTAAATCAAGCAAGTAAGTGTCCGTAAAATTGATATTTAGTATATGTAAAAAAAGCTAAGGTCTCAAAAAATTTTTTGGCATTACCAAATTACTTATTACCATCCCCTTCCCATTATTAAGTAAGGTGAAAAAAATAAAATTGTGATTTAGTGTGTATACAAGAATTAAAGGCCTCAATTTTTTTTTTTTTACTTCATCCACCTCCACTACCGATGTGGCATATCGTTTTGTAGGTTTTTGGGGCAGGCGATTTCAAACACTATGTTATTAAAGTTCTATAAACAATTATTTCCACATAGTGGAGTGCAAATATAGTATCAACATTTTTTTTGTTGTGAGAGACTGATAAAATCTGCATGTGGAAGTAGTGATTCCTTGGGCACCGGTTTTTTATTACTAATATGGATATAAAATTTAAATATCCTTATTTCACTCTACAAAACTTATTTTAATAAAAACATATCTTGTTAATAGTGCTTTAAAAAGAAAGAAAGACGACCAAACAGTTCCTACGATTTCAGGAATTGGTCTTTATATTTGCAATTTATTTAAAATTACCCAATTATTTTCGTTGTTAGTTACCAACAGACAAATGTTGAAATCGATTTGTAATTGTACTGGCAAAAAAGTCCTTTTAAATTAATGTCAGCCAGGCCAGTTTCGCTTAAATTTTATTGCAGCCGGTATATTCACAGTCATCCCACTGTTTCTGTTTTATGTAGTTTTTTTATTACCCAGTTCACTTAATTACGAGCAAAGGAAATAAAAAAACAATAAATTCCACCGATTTTACTGTTAACCGAATATGAAAGCGAGTCCAGTATTCTGTTGAAAAATGACAACACGCAGTTGAAAATGCGCTCGTTCATTATAAAGAAGCGAATACATTTAAATAAAAAACCATGTAATCTTTGTGCGGCAAACGGTGTTTCATTCTGTAAACGAAGCTTTATCCTGGAGCGGCATTATCCTGCATCAAAACCAAAACAATACCATAAACGTTCTTTGTCCTGCATTCACTGCATTATGAATTAAAAACCGGTGTTGTCAACATTGACTTTTCGAGTAAATAGTAAACAGAAGCAGACGCAAAGCAAACTTTCAGAATTTTACGTAGATAATTTATCAGATACAGTAATTTCGAATAATAAGGAGCGTATGGAACTCTTTTATCGTATTCTGCGGAGAATATGAAATATTAACCAACAAGCGACCTGCGGGAGGTTTTGTCATCTCTTGATTGTAGACTGCAGTGCATATTTAAAACAATTGTTGTTTTGAGGATAGACAGGGTGTGATTAGTTTCATGTAATTAAAAAAAAATGGTAATGGGGAACGACCAGGGAAATAAAGAACTGTTTCTTCTTCCGATTAAATCAAATATTAGCATTGTTAAAAAAAGGACTTTTTTGTCCCATCCGTGGTAAAGTGTGCTGCTAATTTTTGGATGCTGAAAACGAATGCGTCACCCTTTTTGGCGAAAAATCTCGGGAACACATTAAAAACAACCCTCATTTGGGGGGGTGATATTGCAATTGATATTAGTCTAAATACTAAGTTTTGATAACTAAGTAGAAAAAGAAGTAAAAAACCAAATTCACTTCCTTCCTCGCCATTTCCTCACCACTCTTAGGAAGGCTGTACACTACTATAACTACTATATAGTTATTTACATATTTTTAAAAA
The DNA here is from genome assembly GCA_936432065.2 of Rutpela maculata. Lineage (NCBI taxonomy): Eukaryota > Metazoa > Arthropoda > Insecta > Coleoptera > Cerambycidae > Rutpela > Rutpela maculata. The sequence continues at coordinate 13,330,688 of OW386287.2, read as the reverse complement.
ACCAGAACACCTCCTAAAAGGGGTAGGTCTCAGGTAGGTCTCACCTCAGGGATATTGATCGGTTTTAATTACAAAAAAATTCAGTTGGATGTTTTTTTATCATATTAAGGTGACTTGGCCAATTCAGATCACTCCTGAATATTTCTTACCCGTCTAAGGAGGGGGTGTAGGGTGTCAATATCCCCTTTAAAAAATGTTGCTTGATTTTAGTAAAAAAATATTGAGTTATTTAAATAATTTTTGTTTGTTAGAATGGGAATCTTTTTTCATTTTATGACCTCAAATTCGAAATCTACCCACGAAAGGGGTGAGAGTAACTATTTTGGGACTTTCGATTAGTTTCCGATTTCTATCGTAATAGAGTAACTGAGTGACTTCTAAAAATTATCCCTAAATACTTATTGAAAATATATATATTTAACGTATCATTTACCCGTTTTGCGCACTCAAAGAAATAGTATGGGTAAATTCAACAAAAAAAAATTGTTAACTAACAATACCGTTAATTTTGTTAAACCAAACTATATTGATGATATTTTTAAACAAGAGGTGATTGTTATTTTAATTAATAAAAAGTTGTCGTACAACAAAACAAACATTAACTTAAAAAATAGATGAATAAGACTATTATTTTGTTCGTCTGACTATTATTTTGTTAAATTCTGTCAAATTAAACTAGATAATAGTATATTTTATTTTTAACTATTATCGAATTGTAATTCTAACCCAGTATTAGTTCGCTGTACTATTGTACTTGGTAGACAAACCAATATTATTGTCGTCTTCTAGAAGTTCTAAAAGAATTACCATAAAATTTGCTTGCTTACCACGTAGTCTATTACAGAAATTATTCCCAGATGACGCCACATACAAATCACTAACAATAATCCATCATGCATTATCTTGCACTCTTATGAATTTATAGAAAATTAATAACATGATTGCAGTGTTCAAATTCTCTCAGGGATCATCGATATATTTGGATGGATCTTATAAACGATCTCTAATCTTTGGTTGGGGTGGTCTGATGTCTCAATACTGAGATTTTGGCTAACCAAAAAAAACTTCATCATACAATAAAGTGTAGATCAACCTAAAAATTAGTTGGTGAACAAAAAACAAAGTCGTTGTACTATTTAATTGTAGACCAAATTGAAAATGGTTAGTGAACATAAAAAAATGTCATTGTACTATTTAATTTGTTACAAGAAGATATGATTATTAAACTACAATTTGTTTACGAAAACAAATAAAGTTGTATGACTATTCTTTACTGATTGATTTAACTATGAAACTAGATAGGCGCGATTTCATATGCTCTTTTTGGTTGAATTTACCTATCATTTTCTTTGAGTGCGGGAGGTGGGTATGTGACGTAGAGATTACTATCTCAGAAATATCTCGGGGGTTTTGCCCCCGACTAAGGTACAAATTACTCTATCCTAGCCGTGTAGGCTGTTGTGGTTAGCACTCTTTGTATTTATTATTTTATAATAAAATGTTTCTTAGATAATAATCTCTATGCTACATCCCCACCTTCCGCAAATCGGGTAAATGATACGTTAATATATGTATTTTCAAAAAGAATTTAGGGATCATTTTTTGAAGTTACTAAGTTACTCTATTATGATAGAAATTCATATAAGAGGTGATGAAGAATTTCTGTTGTAATAAAAACTAATCGAAAATACAAAATAGTTACTCCAACCCCTTTCGTGGGCAGATTTGGAATTTGAGGGGGCCATAAAATGAAAAGATTCCCATTCTAACATTCATTTTTAATCGTACAGCAATATTTTTTTTTATTCTCCTTGGAATAACATGTATTTTATGGGGGAAGTGCGGAAAATGTGAAATTTGGTTAGGTATTTTCGTAAATCGGAGGAGCCATTAGTCGCAGCATGGAACTACCCAAATCCGAGAAAATCGGTATCTACGAAGCTAAGAAAAAATAATAATGCGATTGAAGTTGAAAAGTAAAAGACATAGGCTTATTACCACGTCAAGGTATCAGTCTTTAATTCTTTGTTTTTTTTTTAAATATTTTCCACACTTCCCATACAATACATATTATTCCAAGGAGAGTAAAAAAAAATATTGCTGTACGATTGAAATTGCCACGTGGTTCGAATTGTTTCCATTTTCCATCACTGTGTGCCGTAGGATAAAATAAAGGCTCCGACAATAGAAAACCTGACCGCAAGAGAACAACTAAATCTGTAGGATTTACAGGACATAAAAAATTCATAAAAAAATATATGTTAGCAAAATATCATTAAAACAAAAAGCCAAGTATCACTTTATTTCATCGACTCCAAGAATAGACATTGTAATGGGATATCATGTCGAATTGATGTGAAATTTCAGTTGTTTGTGCATTTTTTTTCGTTCAACTAAACACACTTTAGTTGTTGAGTTAATTAGTCGTCCGTTTCAGTTGAATAAATATTGTGTTTTCGAAATTTGTTAAATAAGGATATCAGTAATAATAATTATAGCCTGCAAAACATTTCTGTTTGCTTTGAGTTATAACCGCTGTTAAAACTTGATAGCCACATTCTAATTTATGGATCTCGATTATTGCAATGTATATTGAGGTTTGCAGTCTTTCAAATTCATAAAATACGAGGTGAGATTGAAATTGTGAAACATCATAGAAAATCAGTGTCGATTGACTTAAATGATGGTCCAACCTTTTCCTCTCCCATTCTTTTAAATGCGTCCATTTCTTTTATAGTACAGTAAGTAGAAGTTTTAACTTCGGAATAATGTCATACGAATTAGATTTTGTTCATTTTTGGCAACTTAATAGTAAATGCATCAAAGAAAAGTTTTCAACTATGCAATTTTTCATATAAATTGATAGTCTTTAAGTTATACCGACTAGAAAATTGGGCTTTTAGCTTGAAAAAGAGATATTTCAAATAAATTTTCGTCAAATGACTCGAAATGTATTACATTGAGAGAAAACATGCTAGACACAAATAAAGCTACTAAATTGTCAAGGGTCAGCGTTTCTTTTTTGTATTAATTATATGAATAGAATATAATAAAATAGAATAGAATATTTATTTATTTATATAGGTTAACAAACGATACAATGATTAATTTTAATATCTATAGGTATAAATAAATAAATGTGTGATTGCTTAGACTCGTTAGAGTCTGTGAGCAATGGGTAGTTTGATAAGTGAGTGCGTACATATGCGAAATACCCAACTAAGTTCTATTTATTTTGCGAAGGGTCCTAAGAACCTGAATGCAAAGGCAATAGACCAGTGTTGCGTATTATAAATATATGTTTTCATGGATTTTATAAAACATGTATTTACATTTAATTATAAAAGAATTTGATGTGGGTGAATTTTTATTAAGAAACATATTAAAATTAAAATATTAGAAGTTAACTTAAAACGAAAATTTACAAATAAAATACATACATTTGAGGAATTAGAAAACTTAAAGACTAAAAGAAAGCTTAAAGACTTCCAGTATTAATAAATGTATCTATTTCTGTGTAATTTATGTTCAACAGCCATTTTTTATTTCTTTTTTATATTTTGTTACAGATCTAACTTGTTTAATATTTTCTGGGAGCTTATTGTATAATCTAGGACCTAAGTAGACAAAACATTTTGTTCCTATAGTTTTATGTGCAACGACTACCTTTATTTGTTTTTTATCTTTACCTCTTGTGTAGTAGCTATGATCAACGAGTGTTGTTTCTGAGTAAATTTTGTATTGGTACATTAATAAACATTGAGAATATAGCTTACGCATATTTAATAATTCTGACTTGTATAATAATTCAGTAGGATAAAGGTTGGGTTTTCCATATAAGGTCTTTAAATATATTTTTTGGATTAATATTAACGGTGTAATGTTAGTTTTGTTTGCACCTCCCCATGCCATATTTTAAAATCGATTCAATCATGCCATAGTAAATGATTTTAATGTGTTTTTTGCTTAATATATCTTAATATTTTAAATCTATAAATTAAAGATCTTAGTTTTTGTACAGTGTTGGTGATATGGTGATTCCATTTTAAATGAGGGGCTAAAGTTATTCCTAGATAGTTAATTTTTTCACAGGTAGTTATGACCAAATTAGTATTAACAATATTTATTTCATTAAATAAAGGTAAATTGCTTCTATAGGAGCAAAATGGCAAATATTTTGTTTTTGAGATACTAAGAGTCAAGATATTTTCATCAAACCAATCCTTAATCACTTTTAAGTCCAATTCCGAAATTCTTTTCACTTTCTCCCATGAATTTCCTTTAAATATGGCAGTATCATCTGCAAATGATACTGCATCTCCTCTAATATTTAGGCTAAATATGTCATTTAGATACATAATAAATAAAATTGGGGCAAGAACCGTACCTTGTGGAAGACCATACAGCACGGTTCTTGCTTTGCTTGTTTGGTTTCCTATTTTTACAACTTGTGTCCTTTTATCTAAATAACTTTTCAATAAATCGTGACAAATACCTCTTACACCACCATATTCTAATTTTCTTAATATTTTATTGTGACTAATTGTGTCAAAGGCCTTTTCCAGATCTATGAAAACACAGAGTGTACTATTATCCAAACATTCATAAACTTTTTTAGTCAGACGGGCTATAGCATCACTTGTTGATGTAACGCTTTTTCGAAAATTTTTGCAATATCAGAAGTCAAAGATATACGTCGGTAATTTTCCAAATTTTTGTCTCCCTTCTTATATAAAGGTTTAATTATAGCAACCTTGAAATTGGATGGACATATTCCGGATTGAAAATTTTATTTATGAGATTGACTAATAATGGTGTTATTATATTTATTGTTTCTTTTAACATTTCTGATGTGATGCCGTCAAATCTAGGAGCCTTACTATTTTTTAGTTCTTTTATGTATTTGTTTATTTCCTTGTCGTCTACTGGTGTAAGAAAAAAAGAATGATTGGTAATTGCAATATCCATTTTTTCTTTACGTTTCCTTCTTCCTTTATGTTCTTGGTCTAATGCTGCAGATGTATCTTTTGATATACGTCTTATTTCTTCTGTTTTTCAGATATCTGAATGGTTAGTGTAATCGTTGTCCTGCTGGTAAGCGTTTCTATATTTTCAAACATTTCTTCTCCCATCTTTTTTCCCTTTGCTTATTTTAGTCTGTTATAAACGGTCGTATCCGTTGTTGTTTGTCTGTGGCTTTAATCTTTTTTTATCTGTACATGTTTGTTATTTGTTTCCAATCAGAAAAAAACCTGGCTAGATTTGGTTCCTAGATTTTGTGACTATTTAACTAGACTGACTGGACTAACAGTACATACATTGATAAATAGATTGAAACGCCATACCCCATTTATCAAAGAAATAAATGGATGATGATATAAATTACGGGACTATTGTGCATTCCTGGATTAGCTGTATAATACATACATACACACACCATTTGGCTTAATTATAATTTTGATAAGTGCACAAGACTATTATGGTCCAAATGATATTTTATTCAATGATACTTACAATTAGATAGTAATATATTACTAGGTACGTGATACTTAAGTTAAACGATCTAATAGCTTTGCCGTTCTCATCGCAGCACCTCATAGACGGGTAAAAAACAGTAATGCCACGGGGCTTGAATATAATTAATGTAGCGAAATGGAAACCCACTCTACATATCTGTAACTGTTTTACAAAACAAGCATTTCTTTAATAGCATTAGGTCTATTGAAGTTAAACTAGTTTCATAAGACCACAGGCGTTTTAATGGGCTTTGTGGCAGATAATATCGTTTACATTTATACTTCGTAATATTTAAACTTTTAAGTTTTTTTTACATTCTTCCATTCGTATTAGCCAAAAATTCAATTTTTTTGTATACTACAGTACTACATTATAAAGAATACTGATAGTCACTGTATATATTAAGCAATTCGCATCAAATGTCAACTGTATCATCAATATTACTAAGTACCGATTGGGAATGCGCAGTTCACAAATACCAAGGTCTTTTCCTCTGTGTTTTCTTATTTCTTTAAGATGACTTATATTTTTTAGTAAAAGTGGATAAAATTACCTTCATGGCAAACATTATTTTCCTCTGTGCAATAGTTTTTTATATATAACTCCAACGACAAGCTTACAGAATTGAAAGACCCTAATTTTTGTAATTTACATAACATGAGAATCCACAAAAATTTCATGATTTTTCAAGATTACAATACTTCCCTTTGGTAATCGAGGGAAATAAAAACTATTCGAACAGTTTTAGAACTTCGAAATACGTTTCATACGTTTGTCTAGCCCTCCCAATTTTTCAACTGATATTATACACCCGTCTCAAGTGTTATATTGCTCACGATTCTACGGTGCAACTTCTTGCAACATTACATTCTTATTCTGCGCAGTCAATCGTACGTAATGCCGTAAAAGACCAAGCCCATACTTTTAGCCAATCCATCACAGACATATCAAGACATCTGAACGGCAATTTGTTCAACAAATGCGAGTCTCGAAAGAAAACTACAGAAGTCCTAAAATCCTCTTCTAGATATTGCGTGGTTTTAAAAGGCACAGGCTACTAGATACGCTAACAATCCAAGAAAATTAGTTGTTACCTACTATTTTAATTTCCACACTTCTAAAAAAACGAATTTCATGAAAACTATTCCTCACGTTCGTTCCCTGTAATTTATAACACATAATTACTTTTTTAATTACATTAAATTTTATAACATATCCTGCTAGCATTATTGCACTAATATTGAGCCGAATTGTCGCATAATTATCTTTTAGTAATAATAATAATAAAGAAAAAAAAATTTCTGTCTGTCGGTCTGTCTGTAACTTTTTTTGTGCGCACGTTTACTCTGGAACCGTTTAAGATATTGACTTGAAATTTGGTACACATATGTACTTTAACGAGATCTAGAACTAGATTATATTTTCATCTTGTTCCGTCGAAGGGTTGGGGTGTAAATTGGGGTAAATTTTTGGTAGATGGGTAAATCAAGCAGGTAAGAGTCCACGAAATTGGTATTTAGTATATATAAGAGAAGCTAAGGTCTCAAAAAAAAAATGGCATTAGCCACCCCCATTACCACCCCCACCCCCTTATTAAAGAGGATGAAAAGAAATTGTGATTTAGTGTATGTACAGGAACCAGAAACCTCAAAATATTTTTTTACTTCGTCCAACCCCCACTACCACCCCCCTATCACCACCCCCACCCCACTACCGATGTGGGGTATCGTTTTAAGGGTTTTTTGGGGTAGAAGATTTCAAATATTGTATTATTAAAGTTCCGTAAACAATTATTTTCACATACGAAGTTTTTTCGTTGTGAGTGACTTGGATAGAGAATCTGGATGTGGAAGTAGTGATTCCTTGGGCAGCGGTTTTTATAAGATGACACTATCGGCAATAAAACGCCAGACGAAGAAAAATGCATATCTCACCTTTTCTCGCGTCTATTCGAGCAGAGAACGATTGCAGCCCTGCCCCTAAGTTTGTAGATACACGTGGTTTAATTCCTTGTCTTGCTCTTGCTCAGGAATTGAGATATGCATTTTTCTTCATCTGGGGCGTTTTATTGCCGATACTGTCATCTTATAAAAATTAAACTATAATAGTTTATTGGTGCTAGTATACAATGAGTATTTACACAAGTCAAGGCATAGGTTCAGCAAAAATTAAAAGAAGTAATATGGAATATTACATAAGATATTATAGGTAAAAATCATAATACAGACAAAAAAAACAATCGAAATACAACCTTATACAAAATCAATAAAACGCTTGCCCGAGCCGAAAACGTTCTACGGTTTCTTTAAATTTTTTACAGTTTGACTGTTTGATATGGGTGACATTAAAAAACTTTATTCCGTAGTAATTGATGCTGTTCCTAGATTTAGTTAACCTCAGATAGGCCAGAATTGCGTAAGAAATGGTGGTATGTATTAATGAATTAATTAGTTAGGGGTTATGAGAGTTTTTTGTGAGACTCCGTAATATACACATTTAGAGATTTTTTTACATACATGCGTTGCTTGAGGTTCCCACGATAATTTTGTATCAAGGAAAACTCCTAAAAATTTAATTCCATTACTAAAGGTAGAGTTGTTTATGTCATTTGCATTTCTTAGGCTAAATATTACTTTCTCAGTTTTAGTCTGATTGCAACACAACTGATTGGCCAGGAACTATTTGTAAGCTTTTGACTGCAATATATTTACATTATCTATTAATCGAAAACCTAAGTGGATAAAGGTGTTATGTCGCATTTAAAAAAAAATGACTTTATGCAATTTTTGAACACCCCTGATTTAACACCCAATAAACGGTGAATTCTAAATTTGTAATATTTTATAGAAACTTTTTAATTATAAAGGCGCCATGTCATACATACAACCAGTAATTTTAGTGAATGTACACAGTTTTGGACAGAAAAATCTAGTTTCATAACAGCTTGATATTGTTCTTTAATATTAGTGTAAACAAAAGAACATAACCCAAAATTATCTATTTTATGAGGTATTATTTAATTGAATCGAAGACGAAATAAATAAGTTCCAACTCAAAACTGTTTTATTTAATTTACTCAAAACTTTAAAAGTGTGACATAACACCTTTATCCACTTAGGTCTTCAATTCATTAAGATTGGAAGAAGGACTTGAGATAGTGGTGTCGTCAGCCAATAGAGTAAAGCGGCTGTCAACCATTGAACTGGACAAATCATTGATATGTATATAAGGAATAATATAAACACATACACACACACACACACCACATATAGTAGACCAAATCCAAAGCCAAGGCTGTTGAAAAATCGGGTTTTCGCATTTTTAATTTTTTTTTTAATTTTAGCAAAATTTTTGAAATTTTACTAAAGTACGTGTTATATAGGAAGGAATATCGGATCGATATCTGCATTATTTTTCGATAGATTCAACTTTTTGGAAAAAAAATGGCCATAAGTACTGCACTTACTGTCAGATTTTTCTATGAGAAAAAAATCTATTCTTCGAGAGTTGTTCAACAATTACAAATACGAATTAAAATCTGTGCCATTGAATCAGTAGTAATTTTTATTAAATTTAATTTTGAATATGGGGTTTTCAATAAAAAGTGAAAAATTGAAATATCTCGATAACTAGAAACCTTTGCATATAACACATGAGTTGAAATGATTGCGAATTAGGTCCTCTAACAGGAATACCTGTATATCCATATACCCTCTCTACTCTTTAATGCCGGTGAAAATAAGGTCACGTATATAAGATGGCACGATGGCACATCTTATATAGTCATTAGCACACCATTCATTCAACTATTTAACGCAGATGATCTGTTAAAGTAGCCACCGTGCGGCTAATTTTCCTTTCTACATTTCCTTCTTACTTTCAATTATGCCCACAGCACGGGAATATTCTACTAAGAAGCCTCGTAAACTAGGGAACGTCCTGAGGGCGCGACACAGGATCCTTCACAGAAGCTAATATATCGAGTGGGTGCCGTGATGAGCAGTCCCTGGGGTGCCAAGACGGGAGACTCCCGTGGTGGCCAAATATCGTTTGGACGGAGAAGATAAAGCAAAGTGCCTAGTTTATTTTAGGAGTTTAGTTTACGCATTGGCGAACGCTGTCGTTTGGTAGGTCACTTAACTGTCCATTTAAATCAGGGAGAGATCTATTACCATTATTGTTGAACTTGATAGGGTTTTCATTGATTTAACAAAAACTGCTAGTTAAATTTACAAGGTGAGTCGAATTAGTTACGTCGGTCGATCAAAAGAGTAAAGTTACAAATACACCAAATTTGTATAACTCAACTGTTATAACGTTTATCCATGTTGCCTAATAATTTAAAGAGCATAAATTGAGAGCTTATTGTCTATTGTTCCTCTGACCTTTGATTAATAATATGTTGAACTTACACGAGTTGTATTACTTTGGGCAATATAGCTCGAGAAAAATATTTAGATAAAATTGAATAAAACATCTTTAATTAAAAAAAAAAACGAAGAATCAAATATAACATTCAACATAAATATCATAGTATGCGATATTTTTTAATGTTTTCTGTGTTCTAATGAAACTTATCTAGGTGCTATTGTGCTATTAGATAGTAATTGTATATAAGAAATAACATATTGTTGTGTTCTATTTATTTTGAAAATAGGGGATCCGCGAGAATGCACTGCCCATTCCTCCGATTAAAGAACTTATATCTAGATACATAATGGCTATCTTTTCTTCATATACCTTATTTGCTCCTAACATAGTCACATTATATGTCCATTAAAATGGATAGATGAACATCACATCCCATAGGCAACAGTGGTGGGTATGTGTAGAAGAGAAAATGTACAATATTGTACATATTTTATGTAATAATTGTTGGTTAACCTCTATGAACATAACCGCGGATTTAAAAAATATAATAGGTAGAGATGTTTTATTCAAGGGAAATATGTATTGAAAGGATATTATTTATTATATTATTATTATTACAATTGTAAACTGAACTCCATCATGTTACGACTATGACCTACTTACTTATGAAACGACCGATTTTCTTCTTTTCTAAACTGCCTTCTGCAACGGCACAGCACTTCAACATGTAGCATTAAATTTTCACTAAACTGTGTAAATATGAATAGAGAATATTACTTAGGTATTAAGCAAATCACAACTTAAAATAAAATTACTTTTTCATCACTTTTTGGTCGGAGAACATGAAAAACATTTATTGGCATTAATGGCGGACACTGTCAAACTGATATTATGATAATCAAACTGAACCGATCGTGTAGAAAACAGCCGCGAATAGGCCGATGGGCCAATCAAAAACTTATGGGAAGAAGTGCCTTAGATTGTGAGTCTTTCAGCAACAAATAAATCAATGCCATTATGTATCTAGATATAAGTTCTTTAATCGGAGGCCCATTCCCAATCTGCACGCAATTGACGATTCAGTTGACATTTGACGCGGATCACTGTATATATACAGTAACTATTAGTCCAATCAACGAAGGAAAAATGGGGGAATTAATTCGTGTAGTTGCAAATTTTTATATCTGAACAACATACCAAAAGTTCTGACCAGTGGGGGATGAGCGGGGAGGTGTAGTTTAAAGGTCCTCTTTTCACGTTTTTCTTAAATAACTTGAATACTACGGCCTTTAGCGAAATAGCCTTTATACAAAATTAAACTAGATGAAATTTTCTACAAACAGGTTCCTATTCATTTTTTATGTAGGATCAATACTTTACGAAATACAGAGGGTGGAAAAAACGCGAATTAAAAAAAAATAAGTAGTTTTTCATGTTTTTTCGGAAAAACTCGGTGAAAACGCACTTTACACAAAAGTTGCAAGAGAAGAAAAGTCTTGTATTTCGATGGTACATTCACCTGAATTTTTTCAGATTTTTTTTCAACTTTTACATTTGACCAAAAAAGGTATTGACCAAAAAAGGTATATATTTTTTTTCATTTTTGACCTAATTCTACAAGTTACGGAACCCGTGATAAAAGGGGTTGTTTTCTACCCCTTCCGATCATTTCCTACTCTAATTTTTTTTCAACTTTTTTATTAACGTCATTACGAACACATTGCACAAGGTTTCATCAAAATCCATTCATTAGCACTCAAATTAGATTTTGGTAATTTTAGTGCTCCGTTGACTGGACTACCTCTATATTTCGTAAAGTATTGATCCTACATAAAAAACCGCTGCCGAAGGAATCACTACTTCCACACCCAGATTTTCTATCCAAGTCACTCACCACGAAAAAAATTTGTATGTGGAAATAATTGTTTATGGAACTTTAATAATATAATATTTGAAATCCTCTACCACAAAAACCCATAAAACGATACCCCACTTCGGTAGTGGTGGTGATAGGGGGTAGTTGGTAGTGGGGGTGGACGAAGTAAGGTTTCTGGTTCTTGTGCACACACCAAATCACATTTTTTTTTCATCTCCTGTAATAATGGTGGGGGTGGTAATGGGGGTGGCTAATGCCAAAATTTTTTTTGAGACCTTAGCTTCTCTTGTATAATACTAAATACCAATTTTATGGACTATTACCTGCTTGATTTACCTATTTACCACAAATTTACCCCAATTTACCCCCCAACCCTTCGACGGAACAAGATGAAAATATAATCTAGTTCTAGATATCGTTAAAGTACATATGTGTACCAAATTTCGAGTCAATATCTCAAACGGTTCCAGAGTAAACGTGCGCACAAAAAAAAGTTACAGACCGACAGACAGAAATTTTTTTTCGCCCAAACTTAAAATCTCGACGTTCCATGACATTCTAAGCCTATTTGAACAATAAAAATGTTTTTAAATTTTTTTGTCCTTATACTTCCACTGGATGTGGAAGTAAAATGAATAGGAACTTATTTGTAGAAAATTTCATCTACTTTAATTTTGTATTAGAACAATTTTCCGCTAGAGGTCGTAGTTTTCGAGCTACTCAAGAACAACGTGAAAAGGGGAACTTTAAACCACAAGTAAAGTTTTCGAGTTATTAGTGAAAAATCGTTCTAAAACATGCATCTTTTAGATGAAAAATCAACATTTTCAATCAAATAACTCAAAAAGTATTGACTCATCGAAGAAATTACATAGAACATTTATTGCTTAGAATTCCTCTATCGATTTCTGCAGTTACTTTGAACATAATAATTTCCACCCCCCGAGAAGGGGTGGCGGTGGCATCCAGGGTAAAAACGTCAATTTCTAATCCATAAACATTTTAGTATTAGATTTTAGCAACAGAAGCAAAAAGTTTCATTAAAGTTGATTCATAGGAACCGGGTTTCCACTTGTAGCAATAAGTTTATAGGAGTTTTTCTTACTATTTTTGCGTGCAGAATCGGATATTTTCCTAACACCATGTATGTAAAATAAACTTATGTTTACTAGTATCATCACATGGCTTGAAAAGGTAAGCACAATTCATCTCGCGTTCAACAATGTTTCCAAAATAGCTAAAAAATGTTCCAGTGTGTGTAATGAAGTAAACACACTATATACAAGCCTGTATTCTTATAGCGTTCCCAATGCATTAAACAGCTACCTTTTCGTGTTTCTTTTGTCGAATCAATAAAAGATAGAAATTCCCCCAATGCGATAAATTTTCCACTGGAGCAATAAATCGAAAATTACAGTTTATTGAGCCATTACGTGAGATCGTTTTAAACCCTTTTTAATACTGTATCTCTTTTATTTAAGCCATCGCCTTTGAGATAAAGTGCAAAAATTGCTTGCTCGGCCTGACCGGTGCTTCTTTATTCCCATAACTATTTTCGTTCTGAAATTGCAATATAAAGGCAAATAAAAACACACGTCGATTCATCTTAGATTTATTGGTTTTGGTTTCTTAGATTCTTTGGCATTTGGCAGCAAAAATGTACATTTGTACCAGAAGCTATTATATACCTAATAAATTTTGATTGAAATGTTGATTTTTTTTAAGTTCAACTGAGTTGGATTGATTTTACAAGAGAAAAATTTTATTTATCTCTGATTTTGCGACAAGAACTTATTCTTGATAAAAATTCTGTTTAATCTTTCTATCGAAATTGTGAATAGTAATGTAGAAAAATACATAAATATTACTAAATATTAAAAAACTGAAAAGTACCCTTATAAATTTTACATTTCTGAGTTTGTTTATTTGTTCATCACAACTGCTTTGTAGTTGAGGAGAATAATGCGCATTTACCTACTCCGTAGAATTTTTTCTGAAGAGAAGGTGCGACTATGTGGAATCTCTTTATTATATGCTAGATAATGGTGTAGTACCGGGTGTTTACCTTAGAATTGCGCTGTTTGGTTTTTATGGCGTTATATATCCAAGATGGCCGCCATGCGAGACATTTATTCTTTACATCAAGAATAACTCCTTCCAGAGTGCTCATACGCAAAATCTGCATATAACATTTTCTGTTCTACATGAGCCAAAGAACAATTTAGTTCTTATCAATTTTTTCGTATCTTTTACCAATTAAGAGTTATGATTCATTATACAATATACATGTCACTATCGGTTTAAAACATAATTTATTCGGTTATTTATTAAGGGAAGAAAAATAATGACTCTGCTGCTATTTATTCACAAAAACTTTAATAATAACTAGTATTAATACATACAATTTGTAGTAGGACGTAGTAGTTGTATTATAAAATTGGTTCTTAAAAGAAATTATGTATTGACAGAAAACAATATTTAATGTTACTATATTATTATTCTCTTCAAAACAATGTATCACCATGTAAGTCGTGATGAATCTTCATACCTTGTATGCTCATCACAGTTGTCACACATATCTTCGTCTCATCCACACACACATAGTTCTGTGCACTTTAGATCGTGGGAAAGACATTTACATGGTGGAGCACATTTTCTCTTAACACAAGAGCACCGAATAAGTTGAAGAACTGTCTCTGGAGCACATGGTAGCATACACATAACAGGAGCATAATGGTCGTTTTTTAGTTCCCAGCCGAAGTTTAATGGCGAAGGCAGATTAGGGTAGGGCTCGTCAGCACGGCACCATTCTATGGTGTGATAACGAACTCTATCAACATATGGTATCAGTGATGCTCTTGTTAGTGGCAAGTTTTCTCCTTGAGTTTTTTTCTTTGTGAACATCCACCACCTCAGTTCTCCAATGTCTGATATATTTGTGCCAGGAACATAGTCTATCTGCATCTAGAAAATTTTCCAAGCTTCCAAGTTTGCTTACAGCTTCGAGAATGTCATCATCTGCTTTACTGAAGACTTTCTTTGCCAAAGTCCCTATGGTGTCACTTCCGGATAATGCATGCAAACCTAATAATGCTGAAGTTTTCTTTGAGCCCAGGAAATCGGTTACTTTGCTGAGATTGATCATTCTTTGATTTTGGCCAACTCCAGTTACAAACATAGTGTTCAGTGGAATGAACTTATACCATCATAAACTAAGTATGAAGACATCTGTATCAGGTGAGTAAATATGAAGCTGTGTAGCACCGCGACGACAGACGAACATGGAATGTAAAATTATTTTTGTATCTGCCTCCTCATGATTGCTTTTCAGTTCATATGTTTCAATCCCCATTGAACACTGTGCTGTTTCCCTCCAAGATACACATAAACACCTTTTTCTTCCAGTTGCGTATTGCTTTCTCGGACAAGTAAGCTATTAACTCATCTTTAGTCTTGACATGAGATAACAATGACTTCATAGATGTGTTCCCAATGTACGTTGTATCACTGATCTTGTAGTGGACTGGTTGTGTATTGCCAGTTCTTTTCTTACGCATAGAAGAGTTTAGTGAATTTTCTCTGTATGTCTCGACGACTTAGTGGGTTTCATCATAACGTGATAGTGTATGTATGTCTCTTGCATGGGCATATCCAGGATCTGTGCAGTCACTCAAGCGCACTACAATATTTCACTATTAGAGCGTTGGACAGCTAACTTAAGACGCTCACCACTTTGGTCTGTTGCTATGCAACACAGTCTCTCTTTGCTTTTCTCTCCTTCATCACAAAAAAAAACAGTTTTTTTTTGTTATATGCGGGTGTTTTAGATCGTAATGTGTATGTTGCCTTGTCACTGCTGGTACTCGCTTCTAAATCATCCGTAGGCTCAAAACGCTTTCCTTTTTCGAAGTTTTTTGCTTCTATCCATGTTTGTCGTATGAGTCAGTTTTTTGTAACATTCTTTATGTCATTTTGCATTGGAGTCTTGTAGCTGTTGTACACTTAAATTCCCGATTCGACTACTAATATGCATATATCTGTATCCAACCATTCTTCTCTTTGTTTCAAACATTGTAGAAGTTTTTCAACCTTCAATGGATTAACAATACTTTTACCTTGATACAAAATGCACAGTTTATAATCTGTTGAAAGTCGGATAGGCTAGCAGTAAATGTACACTAATAAATTTGTGTTATGTAGTAAAACTGGCGTGTAACTCTTAAATGGCGAAAGATACGAAAGAACTAAAGTTCTTTGGCTCATGTAGAACAGAAAATGTTTTATGCAGATTTTGCGTATGAGCACTCTGGAAGGAGTTATTCTTGATGTAAAGAATAAATGTCTCGCATGGCGGCCATCTTGGATGTATAACGCCTTAAAAACCAAACAGCGCAATTCTAAGGTACTACACCCGGTACTACACCACTATCTAGCATATAATAAAGAAATTCCACATAGTCGCACCTTCCCTTCACAAAAAATCTCACGGAATACATTATGCCCCAAGACTATTGTGTGCCTGCATGCATAGCGTTTCAATGATAATAAGTCTTTGCCTATAAATAATTTCCTTGTCAATAATAGTTACTTCCTTAATGTTAAAGTTATGATTTTCCTCGAAATGATGTGCAGCTGGAGCAGTTTCTCTTTTTATACTCTTCGCAAAAACGAAGAGTATATTGTATTTGATCGGCACATTTCTAAAATCGTAAATATTGCTCGTAAAGAAAAAATTTTCATATCATTGTGTCAGTTATCGAATTCTGAACAACTTTCAAAATGTCCGTCCGTCCGTCCGTCCGTCCGTTTGTCCGTCTGTCCATCCGTCCGTCACGTTTCTTGTAAGCACGATAACTTAAGAAGGAAAAGAGTCCGATTGTATTGAAATTTGGAAAGTAAGTTAGATAGAGGAAGAACCCTATTGTTTTTGAAGAAAATCGATCAGTAAATAAAAAAATTATTAATTATTTAATATAAAAAAAAATTCTCATAATTTTTGTCGCTTGTACTTAAATAGAAGTCTTGCGAAATGTTATCTCCATAAACTTTTGCCTTGCAATCCAAAGATCGTGTGTTCGAATCCCACACAGGTTGGATATATTTTTTTTTTTTTCATTTTTTTTCATATAATTTTTTTCACAACAAATATGGTATCAAAAACTAACATTATTTACAAGAAAACTGCGAAGAGTATCCTATAGAATGTGTAACAATTATATGAAAAGCTCAGTAACTTGGCGAAGAGTACGTTTTTAGCTTGTTTGTTCTTGTGTTTTCCTTTGCGCGAAGTTTCGTGTTCAGATAAAACATGAACATAAGCACAATACATACAGTAGATAACTCCAAATCTAAGGCTGTCCGGAAGAGGGTTACACATTTTGAGACACGCAGACATACATTGATATCCGGCGACATTGTCAGTAGCGGGGCTGGGGCTCGAACCCAGTTCACCATAGACAATGCGACCAGCATATGCGCCACACAACACGCCTAGCCGACAGCTACCGTGCCGGTAGAAGAAGAAAAACTGTTAAAATTACCAAATTATCTAATTTCCATTGTTGAATATTGAAAAGCTTTTGGTAGTATTGACGCCAAACTTCAATAATCTACTAGTTTTTATAGTACCGATGAAGTCTTTAATTGGCCACCATTGGTTTTGAATTTACGTGTAATCACCCTTATTGCTAGGAAAAGCTCCTTACTAATTTTTTCCTTTATCTTTACTGTGATGAGACACTGAAACGTCTTGTAGGTAGGAATTGTCATTTCACGTGTTTAAATGAATTATATTTCATTCCCATTTCCCACCACAATTTTCTCAATAAAAATAAAGTAAAATCTATGCACAAAATTGTATGTGATTGAAACGAGAACTTATTAAATTTTAATATCTATCTATCCAACGAAATTACCCACTAAACTTTTATGACAACTTTATATAACTTATAAAATATTTCCATTGTAGTAAAAGAGAATTTATTTTACGATCACTTAAAAAAATGTTTTCTATCAAGGAAGACAATAAGCTCTGAAATTTACGATTCACGTTTAAAAAACATACAATTCAAATCACGTAAGCTCGATACCGGCAGTAAATACAACGAAAATGGGGATGGCATATCACGGCAGGAATTAAAAGGTACAAGGACTTCCATTAACCGATAGTTGATAAAAAATTCGACGTACTTCAAGCCCGAAATAAAACGTTAAGCAGTTTTATCGAGCGATTTAAAATTTCAAGAGTTCGATGAGTGGAAACGGAAAAGAGGACAAAGTTATACATAGAACGAAACACGAACATCTGCTCAAGGTCTACCTTGACTATGAAAGCCATAATTAATATCAATATTTATGTCACATGAATAACCTTAATTGAACTAGAAACTTCAGGTCTTTCTATTTATAAAGTACTTAACAAATACGATTTGTTATTTAACAACCCATATATTTTAAGAAGTAAACTCTATGACGATAAGTGGTTTCATAAAAAATGGGGATTAAAATAAGTTTCATGAAAGTTGAATAAGAATGACGTACATTTGACATAGATTTCAGTTATATTGACAATGATATTCTTGATTTAATTCGACAATTTTCTTTAATTTAAACATATTGTACATCAGATGTATCAGAAATTTACACATTTTGATGATAGAATTAAAGATCCTCCTGGGTTTCCTAATTCAGATCGAATTAAAAATCTAAGAAGGAAGTTCCAACCATTCTAGTTTTATTGTAAATGTACAGGCGGTACATTTACAATAAAACTGGTTTGCTCTATCATCATCAAAATCTCGAAAAGGTCGTCAAACTAATCACAAACAAATTCTGAAGTTCAGGTTTTCATTTTTCTGTTCTAATTATAAAATGGGCTGGGTCATTTAATAAAATGTTTTAAAAATCCAGTAAAAAATGTTTTTTGACCAACATCATACTTGCCATGGAGAAGCATGTTAAAACGAACTTACTAAGAAAATTCAAATTGTCCCAATCTTTACTGCACAACATTAACGGAAGTAAGAGAAAGAATGGATAAAAATATAATCACGATAAAAAATTCTGTAAAGGTATATACCTACACAAAATTTCCCATTTATTCTGTTGGATGACCACGTATTTTTTAAATAAAAGTATGTCAGATTTTCTTGCTGGAAATTAGTCTGTGTAATGAGATAATCAGACAACTTTTTTGTAATTATTTCATGCAAAGACGAGATTACCCCCCCCGTTTCCGAGGGTGCTGAACACGATGCAAGTGGTGGGAGAAGTTTTGACCACCGCAACCCCCTTTTATGGATTCCTGTATGTTTTCATAAATATATAAATGGGTCTGAGAAGTGATTTATCGACGGGTTATACTTGAAATAACATGGAAGAATGTTATGGAGTAAGTGGAATCCAGACAGCACGCCTAGGGGGTTGATTAAACCTCCCGAGGGGTGGAAAATCATTTCTTTTCAAATGAGTCAGTTTAAACGCGTATCCCCCGGGGTCGCTGATCACGGGAAAAATATTCATTTTTAGCTCCATCTCATCCCTCAAACGGGCAGAAACACCCCTCACTCACCAGACAGCATGCTATCCTGGAATACAGGTTTTTCGGCACATGATCGTTATTCCTGTGCATATCCCTTCATTTTTCACGGAAGAGAAGGTGGTAGCGACCTGAAATTGGTTTAAGCGATTGCATTTTGAGGAATATGAGGATTGTTATGCTATTTGTAAACGACCTAGGTTTTCTTAATTAATTGTAAATAAATGATTTATTTTGTCATAAAAATATTTTCATAAACAATATTGCCATTGACGACAAAATCTATTATTCATTACTCCTCGATGAAGAAATCACACCCTACTCAGCAACCTACACAATCATCGCCCCAGCGATAACTGGTGGACGAGGGTAAGTTTCCGTCCATTATAGTGGTTGAGGAAAGTCGGATATGAAGGTGAATATTTTTATCGTGATCAGCACCTCCGAAAACGGGGAACGATCCAAAGTGTAATTAATGAATTTTACACCCCTTGGAAGGGTTGAAGCAACCCCCGAGGTCGCTACCACCTTCTCTTCCGTGAAAAATGAAGAGATATGCACGGGAATAACGATCATGTGTCGAAAAAACTGTGAATCCTGGATTTCACGCTAAGATGAGTGAGGTTTCTGTCTGTTTGAGGGATGAGGAAGGGCCGTGATCAGCGACCCCGAAAACGGGAGGATACGCGTTTGAACCGAATCATTTGAAAAAAAAAAGATTTTCCATCCCTTGGGAGGGTTTAATCAACCCCCTAGGCCTGCTGTGTGGTTTCCACTTACTCTGTAACCTCCTTCCATGTTATTACAAGTATAACCCATCGATAACTCACTTATTTCCCGGGAATCGGGAAATAAAAATTGACGATCCCGGGAATACCGGGAATCCCGGGAAATAATAAATTTTATATATATTGGCCAAAAAACACATTTTTTTTTCAAAATGTTAATCTTGTCATCCAAATATAGAATTTTTTAAAAATGTGTTTGTTTTCTTTTTTTGGCAAAGAAAACTCGGACTGTTTTCTGTTTTATTTAGGTATACATTACTAAAAATAAATAACATCTGAACAAGACACAGTATGTACAGCAAGTACAGCCTGTTAATGTAGAAGAACGCACTCAGGGGGCGCCAGTCGCGTATTACCCCGTTCTTCTACCTCCCAGGCGGGTTCGAGATAAGATGCACTTCGGTAGCCGAGTAATGGACCAAGGCTGCACTACCACAGATCGGAAACTACGCTCTCTCTGGACCCGAATTCCCTCGTTAGGGGTTTAGGCACCTCTTAATTTCCTGAATTTTTGCATAAAAAAATCCCAACCGAAGAATTTCTCTGCGGAGGGATTAGTTTTGGTACGCGAAAATCACGTTTTGGTCCATTAATAACGGAATATATTTCTCAAAAAACGCATAAAAAAATCCCTATCAAACCTCCGTAAAGCAACCAGAAGGTCGAACGTTAATGCGAATTAACTCGACACATCCGGTTTTCTATACGAAAGTTCCAGGGATTATAGACCGTCAACAGGCCTCAAGATCAATTAAGAAATATTAGTTCAAAGAATCCGTTTATTTAACAGAATTGGTTATACAAAATTCTCAAGATAAGAATCGTGCCTTCCCCAATCAAGGTAGTGACTTTCAGACCATACAAGCGAGAGCGCTCACGCTAACGATCGATTAGGTAGAAAAGATTCATACATACCTTCTCAGAATCAAAATGCGAGCTTTTAGAATCATTTCAGACTCTGGGTAAATGAATAATTAAGGCTGACTGAAATTAACTTAAAAAAGTTTTACTAAATGAATTTAGTTTCGCTAGAGACTACTTAGCTTTAAAGTTCTTGTATCGTGGAGATTCACGTACTCAAACACATTCAGAGGACTTATTACTGCATAAGTTGAGTGGCGTTCGATCAGTCCACGACTTACTAACCCTTATCACAGTCGATCAATATTATCGATTTGGCAGCGTCTCACCTTCGAGCGACTTTTAGGCAAAATTGAATTTTTGGATTTTTATGCACAAGGCGTTTTCCTCTATAACTTTGTCATTTGAAAAGCCCTGTTATTGGCTTTTCTACCATCGCTTTGTCTGGACCACTCAACGCGCTCGACCAAATTGTGAGCCGCTGGGTCAATCCAAACTCTTTCTATGCGAGAAACCGGCCTTGTACATGTGCATTGATTTTTATCAATTTTTGCTTATCGGCACTACGCCGGCTTTGACAAAGTCTTCTATTTTGCCTTTCGGATGCAGTGCATCGTTAAAATTTTATGCTCATACTTTAGAATTGGGCTTTCAATGACCGTAACTCAAAGGTCAATGTCTTTGGTTGAGGAATAAAAAATAATTTAAATTATATTTTCGTGGTACTTTTTAAACTGACTTTGTGGTACTTTTGAAAAATCCATTTTAAGACCAATTTTAGCGTACTTTTGAAAAATCGATTTTCGAGCCAAATTTCAAGGTACTTTTGAAAAACTAATCTGCGGGTGAAATTTTGGCGTACTTTTGAAAAATCGATTTTCAAGCCAAATTTCAAGGTACTTTTGAAAAGTTAATCCGCGGGTGAAATTTTGGCGTACTTTTGAAAAATCGATTTTCAAGCCAAATTTCAAGGTACTTTTGAAAAGTTAATCTGCGGGTGAAATTTTGGCGTACTTTTGAAAAATCGATCTTCAAGCCAAATTTCCACGCAGTTTTGAAAAATTAGTCTGCAAGTGAAACTTTGGCGTACTTTCGATAAATCGATTCCTGGGCCAAATTTTGACGCCCTTCCAAAAATATAATTTTTCAAAGTCCAATTTATGGTACCTTTGAAAAAGTATATTATTCATAAATCTTTGTCATTACATACTTCTACTCTCATATTCTGAACCAAAAACATTTTTCCTAAGTGAAAATTCGGTGTTTCTTCGAATTTTCACCTGGTCATTCCCAACGCCTTATAGAACCCAAAACGGTCCTTATGGACTGTTCTGCGCCTCTGCAGACTCCCAAAAATGTCTTTAAATGAAATTTTTGCCTAAGTCGAATTTTGATTATGTCTTCAACTTAGGACGATTTTGGAGAGTTCTACAACATTAACACCATTCACAAATAACAGTTATAAAATAACAGGTTGTTCAGTAGCAACTCATTTCTATTCACTCATTGCAGAAACAGTTTGCTTGACAAGAGCACGAAATTTAATGTTCTTAGAACGTCTTTTTATTCCCGCATGTCCGGGAAATCCCGACTGTTATTTCCCGGGAACGGGACTTACAAAAACTGATATAAATCCCGGGACAGAAACCCTAAATATGGCGCAAACAGACACCAGAGTGACAGACTGACGTAATTGATTGATTTTTAATCTCATAGTCTGAAACGTGAAAATCCGGAGAAATCTCGGAGGATGATTTTTCACATTACAATAAGTACTTCCCTTCAGTAAGCGAGGGAAGTAAAAAAAAAACGTGGAACAATTATAGGAAGAAGTCTCCATCTTGTTGACAGTAATCACAGTAAAATAATTATTTAATTCCCCAATTGTTACTCACAATAAAAAACACAATGTTAAAATATTTATCGCTTCCAATTAGAACTTCTGCAGCGCCTGTCTCAGCTCTGTCTATATATAACCAACCCTTCAATGTCACCCCTCGAACAGCACAAATCAAATTAACCCTCGTAAGTCAAGCGCTGCAAATTGCTTTAGAATTAAAGAAACATTAATTGCTGCAAGATTACAATAATGTTCCCTTTATATAGACGTTAATTTCATAATCATAATAGCTTTACGAGTTGCAACAGAGAACATCCCATTCATTTAAAGATATGAATTTAGCGAAACTCAATAGAAGTGCCCCGACTTAAAGGCGGAATGTAAGCAACTCAAATTCTAACGAAAATTTACTTTATATTCGTCCGAGCAAGCCCTGCCGAAGCCCTTGAGGACGGGTCAGGCAAATTGATTTCCATCCATATAACGAGAAAAAAGGCAACCTCTCATACTCGGGGCTTGACAAATTTTGTTATATTAAAAATATTACTGTCTTCTTGTGCGTGAGAGGTGGATTATTTGAATGCGAGAACGACGAGCACAGATGGAAGGAACAGAAAATAACCCATGCCTTTTTTAGTCATTTATTCTGCTCTGCACATACGGTAGATTATTGTACTCTCCCTCACGACCAAAATATGTTTACATTTCTAATTTATTAGGATTAAATATAGAGCTTACTCGAGCATCTCTTTTTATTCCACATTTTAAATGAGATTTTCCAGATCTCGATCTAAATGAAATTTTCACTTGCTTGAGACTGTGAATGAAAACCATTTTTCAATAGGATTTTCCTTCTTTTTTTTTCTTTTTTTAGTTCGTACATTTAATTCTATAAGGCTGGTGGTGGTATTTTCATCTTTTCTATAGGTAGTCTAGTCATCAGATCACGAAGTTAGGAGCCGTTGGACACTTCATTTGAGCATCCAAAAAAGGGCCCTGTTGTGAATTTTAAGTCTGCTGTAGTTCAAAATTAAAGAAAGAGTGAGAAAAATCGCAAAATCGATGATCGTTCGTTTCCAGGAACCTAAGCAAAAAAGTTGGTAAAACTCTGCGTAATACTAATACAAAGAATGTGTCTACCCCGTATATTAAAGTATTGAATTACATGATAGGATTTCTAGCCTTTTAAAGCAAAAAAATGTATTGAAAAGACTTTAAATCATTTATTGAAGTTCAGTCATTCACAGCAATGATTGAGCCTTGCATTACTTCGTCAGTATTAGCTAGAAGGGTAGTTGTATTGATTGTAGGGTGTATACTTTCTGGAAAACCTGGAAAAGTCAGGGAATTTGATTTTGGGCAGGGAAATCAGGAAAAGTCAGGGAATTTAAAAAAAAAAGAGGGGGAAAATCTATTAAAACTTCTTATATCTAAAGTTGTTCCCAGGTACGATAGATCGAAGATACAGTTCAGAGCGCCAGAGACAAGACAAAGCCTCGTATCGAGCACAAGCATGTAGTCATTTATCCAAATGCTGTCATAGTCCGGGTATTTCGTGGGGTGAGGTACGGTACCGGTTTCAGTGGCGAGACCTCGATCGGCGAAATTAAGGCACGCCGGGCGAGTCCGGTACTTGGATGGGTGACCGTATCTCATCTCGCCGTCCTGGTTAAGTGGTGGAGTAGCATTAGCTAAAACTTCGCCAGGACGTTAATATAAATAAGGCAATTAAAATAAAAATATTTCCAGTTATTTTTTTCTAAAAATGCAGATAACCCGTATAAAATATAAAGGAATGTTTATCTTATAACACCTTGACCACATTTTTAGAAGATTTGCATCTGTAATGGGCTTTTATTACTCTTTGTGTTTACCAATTAGAGTATAAGTATCTGTCGCCTCTTCCTTACAACTCCACACAAGCGTGTAAGTGTAATGAGGCCCCAATATTACGTCAAATTAATTAATTCACGTTACTGCAACATGTCAGAATAATATTCAAACTTGGGATACATATAAAGTTACGTACTCTTGAGCCCTCAAGAGTTCACGTCCGTCATGTCAGTGCGGTTTTCTATTTTTAAATTTCACGTTTGATACAACTGCATACTGGTTAAAGTACAGTTTCACAAGCAATAAAACTTTACGTCGTACATTGTGAATGCAAAAGTCTGCAAAAGTTAATTTGACATCTTAAAACTAAAATCATCTAGAGTTGACATAGAAATGCCAATTGTCGTTTTAATGCAATAATTAGGAAAGTTTTATTTGTATTAACTGAAGGATATAATGTTACTTTTGCCTTGAGTTGGCAAGAATTTTATTTGTTCTGTTTTTAGAGTAAGAACTTACTTCTCGTCTAGTAATAAAGCTCACAAACCATCGTCTTGTAAATTGGATTATTCCAAGAGTATCCGTCAAAAAGTCTATTATGCACATATACGTAATATAAATTATTGGATTTCACATCCAGATTACTTATCCAAGTCTCCTACAACAGAAAAAAAATTAATACTCTATTTACACTAGACTATGGGAAAACTATTGTTCATAAAAATTTAATAATAAATTAATAATAACATATTTCGTCTACCCCAAAAATCCATAAAACCATATGCCTCAACGGTAGTAGGATTGGGGGTGGGGGTGATAGTGAGAGAGTGGTTGGTGCCAAAATAAAATTGAAAGCCTGTGGTTCTGGTACACACGCGCAAACACACACTAAATCACAATTTTATTTTTCTACCCTTTTTAATAATGGGGGTTGTACTGCTTTAGGAATATGTGATTTCAGTACTGTAATAGTCTAATGAAAATAAATATTACTATTATTAAGATTAAATGTCAATTTTAACCAAAACGTCATTGAACTGTGTCTTAGCAACGTTTCTAAAATAATGAAATAAATCAGGCAAGCCTCTGCATGATTTAATGTCGGTTAAAGTAATATTTTATTATAATTACTCGCCAAGAGCAACTTTATCCTGTTTACTTTGACTTTTTACTATACGAAAATACGCCATATCAACTACAAAAAAATTGGTGGTGTTTAGAGGTTAATAATTGTAGTGAATTTATCGGGCATATTTATGTCGACCCTTCGTTTGCCCGTGAACAAAGGCTCGCTCTGAAAAGGGTATTTCAATTTTTGTCATACACGAAAAACATAGGAAACACAAATAAAAGCCGTGTTATTATCACGAATTACTAACGGGCGAGAGGATGACATATTTCCAGTGTCATATGGAATGTTTTATTATCGGCATCGTTTTCGTCCGAAATCACACAATTTTCAGAACGAGGGCGAACCTCCATCACGTTTTTGGTCACCGGATACAAATAGAACGGGTCGAAATTCGTGGCCCGTATCGAAATGGTAGGTGAATTTGTTTTTATTAAGGAAATTAAGACTTTGAACGTCGCATATTAAATTTAACCACGGGAAATCTTTGTAATGTTTGGCGTCTGTCGACTTAAAAAAATTGCCTATTGTACGTAGATCCCAATCTTTCAAACAAATGAAGAAAATATTCTAAAAATACGCAGGTACATAAATCTCTCTCGTTATGTTTGCAAAGTCAACCTTAATATAAACCGCTATTTATATCTGACATCTATTATAAATCTAATATTGGGCTGTATTTATATTATTCAAATTATTCACTTCACAAATTTCAATCTAAATTATTTATTTATAATGTAAATATTGCCATACATAAACAGAATGCTGCCAATCCGCACATGCATCGTAATTAAGATTTGGTCAAAATGTGCGTACACTCTCACAGTTGGCAAAACGGTACAGTAGATACAGGTTTTTGGGTGGAACTAATTCCCACAAGGACGGGGTTTGAATTTTCTAGTTCGTTGTTGGTATCTTTTTTGACATACTAAAAGTCTAGTAAATTCTGAGTGTGCAAAATGCGTTTTTTAGCCGTCATCTTAAAAAAAATTAAGAAAATCATAGAAAATCGTGTGTGATCAAATTACAGAAAATTTTATGCTGAAAAACATTATGATATTGGTTTTGAAAAAATAGCAATATGCCATCTCCAGTACAAAGGATGTAGAACATCAGATACGTACAAAACGATCATCAGTAAAAGTGAAATTTACTGAGAGTTCTCCACTACTTCTTATTGGCAAAAGACCCTTTCTTTCTAATAATGAAAACAAACAGTGCTTGGGAAACACTTGGAAGCGAATGGCCACTCTGTGACTCATACTACATATGATACTGACACTGTTATTGTAAAAACAGTACTGACCTTGGCAAAAGAAAAGCATGTAACAGTTGTTGCTGACGATACCGATATTCTTGTACTTCTTCTGATTACCATAATACACGAAATATTTGTGTTGTCTTCTACGTTTAGTAAAAACAAAAATTAAATTTTCTGTAATTTGATACAACACACGATTTTTTTATGATTTTTTAAAATTTATTCAAGATGGCGGCCAAAAAAAACGCATTTTACACACTCAAATTTTTCTAGACTTAGTATGTCAAAAGGATACCAACAACGAACTAAAAAAATTAAACCTCGTCTTTGTGGGAATTATCACTATCACCTATTTTTTGCATATATCTACTGTACTATCACTAGATAACCGAGTTGACATAAATGAATCGGCTTATTAACCTCACTTTTCTGGAAATATGAATTTTAGGTACTTGGATTTTTTGTAAAAAAAACCTCCCCATTGTTAAAAACGTAAAACACAATAACAGTATTATAGCTACGCGCAACGACTGATACGTATTTGGACAGCAGTAAACACTACACTATTAATACTTGCTGCTACTGTTTACCTGTTGCAATTTTTTTGCTCTTGGCACCGACGCAGTGAGAACTCGGAACAAAGTCGAGGTCAGATACGAGGTCAGAAAGACCACCACATAGGAACAGTACCGCGGGTTTATTCGATAATTGCTTGCAATATTAAAAAAAACTGTTATAATTATTATTATTTTGATAATTAAACATTTTTGCGTATGTCAGGAAGATGTGAATATATGGATGTATTTTAACAACACCCTGTATTTAAAATTTTTTTTGAGCTCGTTAATAAAAGGCGTTTAAACAATCCTTCTGCCTTTAAAATGCTGCTGCTTTAGTTTTAATTATAAACGGTCGTAATACATCGAAAGAAAATTTTAATACCTTTGATTTTTATAAGAATAAAAAATTTTCTCATAGTTGTACATTTTGAGTAATTTTAGATTGTAACGTCGACGTCGCATATATTTTTTTAACGTTTCGGCGCCATTTTGAAAATGCCATATTTCCAAAACTAAACATCGGAGAGAGAAAAAAAAAACATTCGATTTGTTTTCGGAAAAGCTTTAATTTTGTACCCAAGTCCACATTTTTCGAGTAATTTAAAAAAAAATATCTAGGAACACTGATTTTAGGGGGTGAAAATTGAAATTTTCAGTTCGCAATATCTCGAAAAATATGCATTTTACCAAAAAAAGTGTATAAGACATTTCTTTCTTATAATTCAGTCCTCTATCAAATTGTGTATTTTTTGTTTTTTGTTTTTGCGACAATCCCTGAGGAGGAGTTGGAACCACCCCTAACCAAAAAGCAGAAAAAATAACAATATAGATTCTTATGTACATACTTTATGAAGCATGTTGAAAAAAAGAAATTGGAAATTCATTACATCGTTTTCGGGCTGGGATTTAAAAACTTCACTTACCGTACTATAAACTCTTTGCCTAGTTTGACGTGAAAAATTAACCCTGCCTTGTTGAATTATCCTCTTAAATATAGTTAAATAATTTACAACCAGGATATTTGTTCGATTAATTAATTATAATTCGGAAGTTTTCAAAATCCCATTCCAACTACGGGGTCAGTGAGACGTAAACAATGAACGCGCGGATTTGCCGACTTGATTAATTTTCCCCTAGCTGTTTAAAAAGTTATCTCTATGACAAGCCATGACCCTGTACAACACCATTTAAATGGTCGTTTATTCACCACCTGCAATCAGTGATTCAAATAACTCATTTGTCAAAAGTACGCGGGAGAAGATTGAAATACCGTTTTCCACTTTTGCATTCATAAAATTGCGTGAGCTTTGTCAATAAAGAAGCTCTCTTAGTTAGAAATTTGCCGATTAAATTTTAACATTGTTATTATTTTTGTAATAATAGTGAGTCTATGTCGTGTTCCTAGTAATTAAAAATATTTTCCAGATAATCTATAAAGCAATAAAAGACCCGTGTGGAGGTCGTATATTCTTTTTTATTTCAAGGAAGGGCTCTGTATGTACGGCGAATGTACACGTTCTGAAAATATATCATTTGGTTGATAGGCGTGCTATGTTACCTCACCATTCCGCCACATTTTTTTTAATAATAATAATAATATTTATTTATTTATTTATTTATTTATTTTATTAAGATTTATTACGATATTTGCAACGTATACAATAATGCCGTAGTGTAGGTATTTTTACAAACTTTTATTTAACTTACTTTGTATGTATGTTAGCTTGTATGTTAGTATGTTTAATTCAAATGTTGTAAGTCAATTCTGAATCACTTAACGACGTCCACTTGAGCTGAAATTTTGTTTACACGTGTACAATACAGTTATATGCTACCAAAAAGTGAGTTTTTTAAGTTTTTAAACTATAATTTGATCGAATAATGTATTCACTCAGACGTTGCATTCTAATAAATGGCGGAGGATCCGGTATTTTTGATACAAACACACACACAAAAAACAAAAGTTCAAACCTCAAGGTCAGATCCTTATATCTACAGTATGTATTTTGATGCACTGAATCCGAATTTCATATCGGAATTTATGTTTGACTGCGGAATTTCGATTAAATTACGATATTAGTCCTAAAATAGTGGTTTTCTAAGACCTATATAGCGACTATAGCGACTCACTCACTGGAAATCGAGAAGTTCCAAAAGCGAGAAGTTTTCATGGAGTCGCTAAGAAACAAAAAGGAAAACTCGATCCATAATGGAGAAGTTTCCATGGAGTCGCTAAGAAAAATAAAAAACATTCGATATAAAAATATAATATGAATATACTTAAAAAATACCAAAACACACATAAAATATGAACATGTATTAAAAACAAATATAAGTATATTTACTTCCATTTTAATTTTATTTATAGCGATAACGCTATAACCTACTAGGATATGAAATAAAAAAATTGTCTTTTTTGAATAAAATGCATAGAATCGCAACAATACCGCAATTATTGAACTTATTTCATGTCCTTTTATATCCTCTGATACTGAAATCACCCCTAAAGTGAGGGAGATAAGGGCTATTATGGACAAAACTTGCACGAAATATGTTCATGGAGCCAAGAAAGTATTTTTTTTTTTTTAATAAAATTGATAAAATTAGGAAATACTGCTCTTTTTCTGCCTATTTCGATCCCTATTATATTTTACGCCCGGGAACAACTCCTCATGTAGGCGTTTCAATGCTATTTTGAATTAAAATTAAGAAGTAACAAAAAAAATGAAAAATAAAATTAAATGTAAAAATAACTTTAGTCTATTGTCTATGTACTGTAGAAAGGAACTAACTATGAGAAAACCGCGGAGTGCTACCATTTAAAGGAGTGCGTTTTTGAGATCGAAGTAAAAAGATCCACTTTTCACATTTTTGGGTTTTGCTCGAAAATTATGAATTTTTTTCCTATAAACACGTAAATAGAAAAGTTGTAGAGAATTAAATTTCCAAAAGAAATGGAACCTTCAAAAGTCAAAAAAATTTTTTTTACAAAAATACGTCCAAAAAACAAAACAAAAAAACACGAAAAAATGCATTTTTTTTTTTAATTTTAGCCTGTAACTTTTTTTCGGGTACATTTAGGCATAGACATTGCTGCATAAAAAATAAAGCTGGCGTTTTACGCGTTATAATGAGATTTTGTAAAAATTTTTACGATTAATAGTGACCGAGATAGAGCGTTTCAAAGTTTGCAACTTTAACTTTTTTTGCTAATTTTTCCTATATTTTTTCAAATTTCGTCCTGTAACTTTTTTCTGAGTGAATTTAGGTATATACATTATTATATTAAAGTGAAAGCTGACTTTACGCCCGTTGAAATAGTGGCTGGTAAAGGTCTCTACGACAAATAGAAACCTAGATACAGCGTTTCGAAGATTACTTTTATTAACATTTTCTAAGTTTTACGTTCTTTTTTAAATTTCGGCCTATAACTTATTTGTCAAATACTTTACGTACAGATATTGCTACGTTGAATGACTCGCAGCATTCTTGTTTAAATGGTCTGCAATAGAAGTTTATGTGATCAATAGCAGGCGCGTGCTGGCCCACCAGGATACCGGGAGTTTCCTGGTGGGCTCTCACAAAGTGCCTCGAAAGGCCCCAGAGAATTTTCTCCCCCCCGCTCATCAATTTTTAATTTCGGAGGAAGAAAGCAACACGTGCCTGTCTGGGGCCCTTTCTAAGTTATTTTCCCGGGGCCCAAAATCGTCCCAGCACGCGCCAGATCAATAGTAACCAAGATACAGTCTAGATATAGTAGATTATTTTACTTAAAAAATAACTTTTTGCATTTTTCCACTTCTGAACTTTATATCACGTGATTTTTTTTTGTTCAAATAACAACTTAGAAAAGATTAGAATAAATTAATTTATTCATAATGTTATACATTATTTATGTTTCTAATTGTACATTATTTATGAAATTATTCAAATACTGGATTTAACATATTTTCAAAATCAAAGTCGATTTCTTCATCGGCATCTACGTGAACATCGTCTTCCGTTATTTCAGGTACATCAGCGTTTTCACGGTTTATTCCCATACATTCTTTGCAAAAAATGGAGCAATTCATTCCCAATTTCCTGCAACCGCAGTTTCCTCTGCATCCTTTGGTGCATTTTCAGGCTATTTTTTTCCAGCAAAACTTGTAGTGCAGGAGGTTTATTTGTCAAATTTGGTACTATGTACTAGCATTTGACAAATAAGTTATAGGCCGAAATTTAAAAAAAAAAACGTAAAAATTAGAAAAAAGTTAATAAAAGTAACAATCTTCGAAACGCTGTATCTAGGTTTCTATTTGTCGTAGAGACTTTTACCATTTCAACGAGCGTAAAGTCAGCTTTCACTTTAATATAATAATGTGTATACCTAAATTCACCCAGAAAAAAGTTACAGGACGAAATTTAAAAAAAAAATAGTAAAAATTAGCAAAAAAAGTTAAAAGTTGCAAATTTTGAAACGCTATACCTCGGTCACTATTCATCGTAAAATTTTTTACAAAATCTCATTTTAACGGGTAAAACGCCAGCTTTATGCAATGTGCAATGTCTATGCTCAAATGTACTCGAAAAAAGGTTAGACTAAAATAAAAAAAAATAAAAAATTGCATTTTTTTCGTGTTTTTCTGTTTTGTTTTTTGGGCGTATTTTTGTAAAAAAAAAAATTAACTTCTGAAGGTGCCATTTCGATTGGAAATTTAATTCTGTACAAAATTGTGTTTATAGGAAAAAAATGTATAGTTTTCGAGCAAAACTCAAAAATGTGAAAAGTGGACCTTTTTACTTTGATCTCAAATACGCATCTTTTTAAATGGTAGCACTCCGCTGTTTTCTCATATTTTGGGGTCAATTGAACATAAGAAACAATAAAAACCCTTTAATGTTTTAGTTCCTTTCAACCCTCTTTTTTGGACATAGACAATAGTCATTACTCAGGTGTACTAAAACGAAAAAAAAAAAAAGATAATTTTGTTGAATTAATTGTCTTTCTTTCCGTTTTAGTACACCTTTATAATAATAAAAGCTTGTATTTAGTTTTTTTTTTTTTTTTAATTAAATTTTTTATATTATCCGTCCATCCGAACGGTCGTGATGTGCATTTAAATAACTACAATCGTTAAATATTTTAGTCAATTCCCCGGAGTTACACATTCAGTTCCTCACCACTTCAATATAAAAGAACAACATGAAGGTAATTAATGATAATGTCATTTAATCTAATTGAAACCTCATACGGCCCAAATTGAGGCGAGAATCTGCCGGTAATTGTCCGTTGTTTGTAAGGTAGGGTCTCTTTTGTCTTGTAAACAAATACCGCCGTCGATTAACTTAACAAAAGACGGTCGATGTGGTTCCGGCATCTCATACGTTTCTAGACAGCTCGGCGGCGGTAACGTGTCGGTTGAATAACTGAGATTTAGTCAGGGTGCAGAGGGTGCAAAAGCGTTAATTCAAAAGAAATCGTTAGCAATTTGACCATGGCCTTTAGGCCAGGCGACAGGTAGTTCAATAAGGAAATAATTAGTGGAAAGCTGGAAATTGCTTTAATCGCTTTATTTGGACCCAGATATTACTCTCCCAAGTTTTCCCCCTCGAGCGAAGTCGGCGTTGGCCCTTCTAGCCCTAAGTAGGTACCATTTTTCGTTTTTTTTGCAAATATCTCCCAAACCATCAACTTTATCAACAAAATACCTATTATGAAAAATAATCTAGAGTAAATTTGCTACAAAAAAGTTCTTTACCGTTTGTCTCTAAAGTGAACCGTTACGATGCTACGACCATTCAAAGTGGAGCCCTTTTTGATTCTTGCGGAAAAGTTATCGATATCTTCTGCACCGTGTAATTTGGCACCAAACCGATACTTTTGCCGACATTAGCGCCAAATATGTGAATTATGTCAAAAGATACTTCAAAAACAGTGTCATTTTCGATGGGTATCCTGACGACCCAGCAGCTCGCAGTACCAAGTCCGCTGAACGTCTTCGACGATCGCACAAGCATGATGCTGCTAATGTTTTTTTTTGATGAGTCCATGACGGCACCTATGCCACAAGCAAAATTTTTGTGTAATGACACAAACAAACGAAGATTGATCGACTTGTTGCGCGTCAAATTCGAAAGCGAAGGAATCGAAACCAGACAAGCTCCAGAAGATGCCGATGTGCTCATCGTTACCACCGCACTCGAGTTATCTCGGCCCGACAATTCGGTCATTATAGTGGCTGAAGATATAGATATCCTGGTCATCTTGGCGGCTCGTGTGCCACCCTCCACGAAAATGTATTTTATGAAACCCCGCAAAGGTTCAAGCAAACAACAACTATTTTGCACAACAAGTTTCAATCTCCCGCCGTGTGTGCAAGAAAACATCCTCTTGTTGCATGCGTTTAGTGGGTGCGATACAACGTCTTCGTTTTTCAGGCAGGGCAAAATGAAATTCGTAACACGGCTGAAGAGTAATGAGGTACTGCAGACAGCTGTTAGGGTTTTCCGAGACGTGAACGCAAACCCCGATGAAATTGACAAAGCGGGCCAGTTGGTTGTGGTTAGGCTTTATGACAACAAAACCACGGGAAACACCCTGAATGAGTTGCGGTTCCAACTGTTTGCAAAATCTCTAAGCAAACATCGATTTAATCTCGCAAGCCTACCTCCCACCGAATCATCGGCACGTGAGCACTCTTTAAGAACATACCATCAAGCCCAAACATGGTATGGAAATGATACAAATCCACCGGATTGGGGCTGGAAAAATTCTCAATGTGGTTTGGCTCCCATACTTACGACGAGGGATCCGGCGCCACAAACGCTTCTAAACACAGTGTCCTGCAAATGTTCGAAAGGATGTAACGCAGCGTGTGGTTGCAGGAAAACGGGCCTCCGATGCTCCAGAATCTGCATGAATTGTATGGGACGGTCATGTACAAATGCTGCCGAGGAAGATGATATGGATGATTGTGACAGAGACATCGATGTTAATCGTGGGCGCCCTGTGACGTCGGACAAATGTACCGATGCAGACGATGAAAGCGATGACGAAGAAATTGAGGTAGACGATCAAGACTGCCAGCCTTCATCAAAACGGTTGAAAATCGACTAACTTTGACATTTGAACAGTGTTTTAGGCCTCCTGGGGACACCACTTACAAAAAAACGCCCCATTTACTCT
Source organism: Rutpela maculata (assembly GCA_936432065.2). Lineage (NCBI taxonomy): Eukaryota > Metazoa > Arthropoda > Insecta > Coleoptera > Cerambycidae > Rutpela > Rutpela maculata. Next base: position 13,295,947 of record OW386287.2, on the reverse strand, counting down.
ACCGCCAGGTGGTGTGGAAAAGAGTGATTTTATGTCAATACTAGTCAATAATAATACTAATCGTAGGTACTTTGCCACAGCTGTTTACATTGAAAAGCTGTTATACTTGTAACAAGTTAACAGCTTGTGCACCTGGAATGCTGACAAATATTTATAACATGTAGAAACTTTGATATGGCATATGATTTCGATAACTTTTCCGCAAGAATCAAAAAGGGCTCCACTTTGAATGGTCGTAGCATCGTAACGGTTCACTTTAGAGACAAACGGTAAAGAACTTTTTTGTAGCAAATTTACTCTAGATTATTTTTTATAATAGGTATTTTGTTGATAAAGTTGATAGTTTGGGAGATATTTGCAAAAAACCCGAAAAATGGTACCTTCTTAGGGCCAGAAGGGCCAACGCCGACTTCGCTCGAGGGGGAAAACTTGGGAGAGTAATATCTGGGTCCAAATAAAGCGATTAAAGCAAGTTCCAGCTTTCCACTAATTATTTCCTTATTGAGGCTTTTTTTTTGACCTGTCGCCTGGCCTACTAGTACAGATTCGTTTTTATAGATTTTTGTGTGGCCCGTTTCGCTATGTTCGATTTTTATATAAGAAATTACGAAATAAAAAAATATGCAAAGGACCTTATGTTAAAGTGGTTTCAGTCAAATGTCATAAAACTGGAGTATGTTGTACCTCAAACCATGCTGATTAAAAGTTTTACTGGGCCCAACCCCGTAAAGTTAAGGGTTTCCAAGATATTTAAGTATAAAGTTGAAAAATACAGCTGGTAAGGGCAGCATGTTTCCACCAAGTATATAATGTTTATACATGATGATAATTATTTATATTTTCTCTAAAACGAATTAGAATTAGAATTTTCTCTTCGTGCTCATTAGGAATATGCCTTAAATCTCGAGCCCATACTAGGCTGTCACAAGAATAGCATCGACTACGAACATGCTGCCCTTGCCAGCTGTATTTTCAAAGTTTATACTTAAATATCTTGAAAACCCTTAACTTTAGGAGGTTGGGCCCATCGAGACTTTTAATCAACATAGTTTGAAGTACAACATACTCCAGATTTATTACATTTGACTTAAACATCTTTTACATAACGTCAGATGTGAGACCCTTTCCCTGGTTTCGACTTTTTAAAATTTTTCCATTTCTTAAATACCAAATATCAACGAAATCACTTTTCGGCCGCCATTTCTTTGTTTTTCGATCGAGATAAAACTTGACTTGTGTCACATGTTACCAAAACGACATTTTTCCATTCTATCTGTTAAGTTTCCAGGATTTCGTGACCTCAACTTTTAATTTTCTAATTAGAGATCAAATCACTAAACCCATAAAGATTAGATTACGAAGTTATCGGATTTATTCGGCGAGGCGTGATAAGGTGGGTGGGGATGCTATTTATCCAACGCAAGGAAAGCGCTATAATAAGAAAACCTTCTTATCTCGGAAACTAAATCTTTTATCAAAAAAACAACAACCAAAAAACTTCACCACCCCTCTAATTACATCTGTTCAATATTGTAACATAGTATGAGTCAATGACTTCATAATAGATAGACAAGGCATTATGTTGATGTTTGTTTTGAGTGGTTTGAAATGTAAATATTCGGAACTCAGCCACAGATTAAAACAAATCAGATGTTTCACTTATGATGTATCATGGTTTAGATAATAAATCAACTCCAGGCAGGTACCAATTTGTGGAGTGATCTGCGCATTGTCTAACCAGCGAGTATAGAGTCACAGGAGGGAGCTTATGATACGTAACAATAATTAAAAGTCACCTAATAAATACTCAAAAAACCACTTAAATGTATAACAATAACAACTCTAACCTTCAATACAATACACCACATCAAAATAATAATAATATCACCGGTGTAGCTGATGACGACTTCTGTCTCAGATTTCAGTACTAAACACTCACCCCTGTGGCATTATACTCGCTGGTCTTGACTTTCATGTCAACGGCAAGGTTCCTTTTCTGCGCAGAATCCTGGCAGGTATACGTCACTTGACAAAAAATGAAACTGGTTACATAGGGAATACTATTAAGTGAAACATTTGTTTTGATCTGTGACTCAGCTTGCTGTTGGCCGGAGAAGCGTGGTAAGGTGCGCACGCAGTCCTGTTCGATGTACTTCGTTTACATCCGATGGCCGCCCTTAAGGTACCCATTCACATACAGTTCGCCTGCAGTCCTAGGACTGCACGATCTGAACTGAGGATTTCAACTTCTTCGAGCCACACACTATTCAGTTAATTCAAAGGATGCGGCCCTCAGTTTTCAGACTGACAGTGTTTGAACTGCAGGCGAACTGAGATTTCATCACACACACGAGCGGTTGTCATCGAGTGTTCGGTAGTGAACAATGTTTCTCAGAAGAAAAAAGCTAGCAGCACGTCTTGTACTTTTATTATTAACAAAAGCAAAAAAACGTTTTTGGGTAAAAAGTTGGTTGTTGCAACGTGATACGTTAATTATGACATTGGTGCGAAAGTTAAGAAGTAGTGCCAAAAATGACCTTAAAACTATCTCAGAATGGATGACACTTGCATTTGCAAGGCACTTGCCTATATAAATCGATAAATTCGCTTAAAAACGCAGTAGTACTACTCGATTCTATCATTTTGCTACAAAATTAATACGAAATCTTCCAACAAGTTTAAAGTTGGGAACTTGACATTCAAACTGTCGATTTTTGTTCATACACATCAGTCTATCGTACGATTCAATTAAACTGCAGGCTCAAACCTGTCGGCGGCCTGTATGTGTATCGACAAATTTTAACTGACGATATGCAAATCGGCAGTTCTGGACTGCAGGCGAACTGTATGTGAATGGGTACCTTTAGTTATTTGAGTGTTTCCTGTCGGACGTTGTATTTCTCATGATTTTTTGTTTTTTTTAAGTGTTTCTGAATAAACAAAGGAAAAATATTGTGTTATACGGAGATCTGAGTTTAAAAGTTTAGTTAATCGATCTTTCCACAGGTAGGTGAGGTTACCATAGGTGTAACAGAAACATGAAACATACCTAAAGGCAAAATGTCTAATAAAAAATACTTAGTGAAATGATACTTAAAATTTCCTTTTTTAACTTTCAAAATTGTGCAATATGATTAAATTAAAAGCAACTTAGACTAAATTAGACTAAAATTAAAATTTACCACCCTCTCTAACATACACGGCACTGGTAATTGAGTTCCATAATAAACAAAACTAGCTTCACCTTTTTTTTATTACTAGGATATCTCAAATTGCTATAGAACAAAACAATTCCTTTACTACTGAATAGGGAATGCTTTGTCTATCTATTCTGAAGTCATTGGTATGAGTAATAAAGTCGTTATACGCGGTATAAAAAACCGCTGCCCAAGGAATCACTACTTCCACATCCAGACTTTCTATCCAAGTCACTCACAACAAAAAAAATTTGTATGTGGAAATAATTGTTTATGGAACTTTAATAATTTAATATTTGAAATCCTCTACCCCAAAAACCTATAAAACGATACCCCACATCGATAATGGGATAGGGGTGGTGATAGGGGGTGGTAGTGGGGGTGGATGAAGTAAAAAAATATTTTGAGGTTTCTGGTTTTTGTACACACACTAAATCACAATTTGTTTTTTCATCCCCTTTTATAATGGGATGGGGGTGGTAATGGGGGTGGCTAATGCCAAAATTTTTTTTGAGACCTTAGCTCTCTTGTATATACTAAAAACCAATTTTATGGACTCGTATCTGCTTGATTTACCTATTTACCCCAAATTTACCCCAATTTACCCCCAACCCTTAGACGGAACAAGATGAAAATATAACCTAGTTCTAGATCTCTTAAAGTACATATGTGTACCAAATTTCAAGTCAATATCTCAAACGATTCCAGAGTAAACGTGCGCACAAAAAAAGTTACAGACAGACAGAACATTTTTTTTCGCTCAAACTTAAAATCTCTACGTTTCATAACATTCTAAGCCTATTTGAACAATAAAAATTTTTTTAAATTTTTTTGTCGTTACTATACTTCCACTGGATGTGGAAGTAAAATTATGAGCCTCACAAAATATGTTTTTCTTACCATATATCTTGTCGATTTTATTGATACCCTAAAGACTCAAATACTAAGTTGATATTCAGAATAAAATCAAAATATTATATTTCACGGAGTACAACAATGTACCTATGCTTAAAAGTTGCCACAATTAAAAAAACAAATCGAACGTAGCGTCACCGCCCATACAAGTATCTACCAAATCCATAAACTCTCAGGTGTTTAAAATATCCAACAATATTTTTTTTTCAATGAATGCATTTCGACCATCCAAATCCAGACTAATTATTCCTGATACGTCAGTCTATTCGTTTGACTAGCCGCTAATGAATTTGAAATAACTGCAAATTAAATGTCGTTTTTATTGATTTCCACTTATTATATCCCATCGTGATTTGCATTGTTTTCAATGTTAACTGACAGAAAATGGCAGCAGTATCCGCTAACGAATTTGATGAATTAAGTTAATACTACCGTTGTATTGTACTGTTAAAATTAATTTTACTAAGGGAGATAGCGAAATGAACGATTATGACCGTAAAACTAATTGGACAGTTAATCAGAATTTTAATATAAATTATCGTATGATACGTAATGAGGTATTATAACGTAATGTAATATCACAAAACATAATTTTTCCAGTAAAGGAAATAAAAAAAATAATGGTCCCATCGTAGTTTCATCAAGCTACGTCCAGTGTAAGGTGAGCAGAAATTGGAAACATCTTTTTTATATTACCGACATGTCAAATTCATGTTTAAGTTAAAAAAAAATAAATTAGTTTTCTGTTACTTATAGATAGATTTATATCATATGCAAGGTTTTTCGACGATATTCTGAAAATCAGTAAAACTGTCTGAATTATTCGCAGAAGATATCAGTGTTACAATAAATTAGAACAGTGATGAAGACGACTAATATTATCATATATCATTAGCATAACGTTTTTTTATTATGTTTTCTTATTATTAAACACATAATTTTTTATGTATTACCGTTTCAATGGAGTTTTGTAGAAAATGTATGTTGTGAAAAATACATCTCGTAATTTCAAAAAAATACGTAGGCTGCTCCAAAAAATTTTCAATACGTGTAATTCAAGCAGTTGTTGTTCATTTATACATTTATTAATGTATCGAGTTTCTAACCAATTTACACTCTTTTTTTATTTGTTGTAATTAGTACGTAAGTAAATACTTTATTGTTTAGTGTTACCCTGGTGTTATAATTTCCGAACCCACGATACAGGGTGTTTACTAAGGGGGGGTGTAAGCACGTAACATTATCTTTGCCAATTTGACTACCTTCGATAGAGTTTTGTAAAAAATATATATTATAGCTTATTGTATGGTGTATAATCAGTAAAAAACAGAGGTGGTCGCTAACGTGTAAGTACGGATATAAATTTTTCAAACAATTCAAAAGCATCAATTTTTGTTTTCTTCATGAAAAGATTACATGAAAATATCAATAATAAATTGTCTTGAGTATATTTACAATTTATGTGGAATACAAACAAATTGGTTCACTTGATTAAGAAAAAATTTTTTTTCCCAGATATGAAGTTTTTGAGGTCAAAACTTTTTGTGGTAGTATCTTACGCAAAGATACATCACTTGAAGGAACCACACGCAAAAAGGTTGCAAAGGCACGGACACTTATCTTAACCTGCCATGGCCTTTGGTATACTCTTACAAATACTCTATTGGAATCTATTAGACACGAGTAAGGCGAAATTTCGATTTTCACTTTTTGAAGGGGTGAAAACGGGGGTGGTAGATGGTCATATTATCTCTGAAATCGCGTAAGTCAGAAACATGATATTCCAGCGACGGGCTCTTCTGAGGAAATAAGTAGACACATATTCGACAATTTTCAAAAAGAGACACCCCGAAAGGGTGAACAGGGAGAGGGATGTTTTTAAACATGAAATTTGACACATACCCGTCCATGTGCTCTATTGTCGATTAAATTAATTATTTTTTCGTCTAACCTGCTGTAACACAAAAATAGAATAGTGAATTGTTATCAAATTGAGATGCGCAGTGGGTTTCCTCCAGTACTATGGATGCGCAGTGGGCTTCCTTGAGTATAATGGATGCGCTCTGGGTTTCTCCGAGTACGATGGATGTGCAGAAGTTTTCCTTGAATGTAATGAATGCGCAGTGGGTTCTCTCGAGTGTACTTCCTGGGTACTACAGGAGTACTCAGTGAGTATGTATTACTTCTTTATAGGCATAAGTTAGTATGGCAATGTTCTTAATTCCAGGCGGACGAAGTCGTGGGTACCAGCTAGTAATAAATATTGTAATTGCATAGATAATATACAAATTCGTTTAATACAAAATTGATCATGTATATCCCGCTGCTGGCTTCGAACATGGACATTTGGTTTTTCTAGTTTACACGACGCGACAGCAGGAAACTTTGTTCTCTATTGTTTTTACACAAGTTAATTTTTAATCTCATCGATTGCCCTAATATCTTGAATATGTTTAATTTTCATGCCCCCTCATTTGAAACGCGTTATCATAAAACGTTTTATCTTCCCACTCCACGAACAAATGTTCTGATGTTCTCTCCCTTATTTTTTTACGTATAACACTTACATGAAGGACAGCTTGATGTATTTTACTTGAATATCTCAAATATTAAGTGTATCTTTTCATAGTAATTTGTAATTTTATTTTAATATGCTTTTAATCTGTTAGTGTATTATGCATGTTGATATAATCGATTCTTCTCCCTTTTTGTCTGTGTGTATATTTTTTACCAGTAGGTATAAATTATTGTGTTTTTTTTCCACCCCGTAATTTGTTTTTACTGTGGTGTAACTATATAAATAAATAAATAAATAAAATTAAATAACTAAATATCTATGCAATGGCGATTATCTCGAGAACTACAGAGCTTCTGTTAAAAACATTACCTATAGCGCCATGCTGGCATTGTTGCACGTTCATTGTATTTATCACCAGTAAAAGTCGATTTATCGTATTAACAGCTCGAAAAAATGTGTTTTTTTAAATGTCTTCTGCGCCTTATTTAGTAGCAAATATTTTTACTGTATACGAAATTTGTCGGGACCTACTTTGGATGGAAAAGAAAGAGACCCTTTAAGAGAAAAGTATTTTGTAACTAATGACAGTAGCGCTGTGGTAAAGCTTGTTGATACATTGTAAATCACAATAAACCGTTTTCTTTCTATCTAATTCCCACTTGACATTAATCTCGCAGCACTGCTGTCACTCTTTGCGGAACGTAATTGCCTCTTCTCCCAGGATTGGAAGTTAATTTTCCTATGGTAATTTAAAACAAATATATCATACGAACGTTACCCGTCTCATTATTCATACACTGTTTACATTTACACAAAATGTTCTCCAATATTTTATAAGAATAATAACAGGCTGTGTTGAATACGTCGATTAACAACAATGAATTAGATTATAAGCAAATGGACTGTAGTTTTAATCCACGTACTGGTTCATATCCGGCTCGAAGGACCAGGAGTTCGGATTCTCACCACGAACCACACACTTAGATAGACAAACGTTTATCCAATGAACGGTAATGGTTGAGTCACACCAGTAAAGTTGTCTATCGAATTCTGTATCTGAAACCTACTACTTATTTCTGCTGTTCTCGGTAGAGTTACTTGCCTTAATGGCGCTACTCTTGATTAGCACACAATAAATTTGTATGGCATCAATCAGACTGTTTTATAGCTGACATAGACACAGCAACCATACTTTCTCAGAAGAATCTGAAAACGCGTGTAATTATACAGATATTTTATTAGACAAAAATATCCATCCGGCTCGAAGGACCAATATGTTAAGTACGTGGATTAACTACACCGAATTGAATTATACTATAGTTTTATTAAATATTTTTACAAAATTTTATATTATAATGAATAATGACATTCTAAATTGCACTTGTCATCTCATATTAATTTCTTTTTTCATTGCTAGCCACCTTATGATTCACTAACAGAATATTGGCTTCAACAGGCTGTACGAAATAAACTAATATATTATCGTTCTCTTGCAGAACTCCAGAACAATGTCCCAGCGTCGTTTCTCTGCTCGCCGAGAGTTACAATCCTCACGTACGTTACGGTGCTGCTATGGCCCTAGGTATCGCCTGTGCTGGTACCGGTTTACGTGAGGCCATTGCCCTCTTAGAACCCATGGTCATGTTCGACCCTGTCAACTTCGTTCGCCAAGGAGCTCTGATCGCTTCGTCTATGATACTGATACAGCAAACCGAACAGACTTGCCCTAAGGTCACCTTCTTCAGACAGACCTATGCCCAGGTGATTTCCAACAAGCATGAAGATGTTATGGCCAAATTTGGAGCTATTTTGGCACAAGGTAAGTAATATATAGTTTTATCTACAATTATTAGATAAGAGCCACTTCTCCCACCTGGTTTAGTTAGGTAATGGTCGATATTACCGCACTAGCGCATTAACAAATGTATTACCGCACTAGTTTGGTAAGATAAAGTTTTGTACGATCCATGTGAGAAAAACATGATTATCCCACTTATGTGATAGACGACTTGGACTAAGGGCCTCGTCGTGCAAAATTCAGATGCGTCCGATAATAATGTTCTTATTCCCCTTGTCTTCTAAATAATTATTATTACGTATTATTGACGTTTCTTAAAACAGGAAATTTAGGTGGTTAACGATTTTGTTTACAGGTATTATTGATGCTGGCGGCAGAAACGTCACCTTATCCTTACAGTCAAGAACTGGTCACACCAACATGCTGGCAGTAGTTGGTACCTTAGTGTTCACGCAGTACTGGTACTGGTTCCCGCTCTCCCACTGCTTAGCTCTAGCCTTCACCCCCACATGTCTCATTGCCCTCAACGCGCAGCTTAAGGTACGTTATACACATTATTATTTTAAACAACTCAAGATGACATTATTTTTATTATAGATGCCCAAGTTGGAGCTGAAGTCAAATGCCAGACCTAGTTTGTATGCCTATCCTGCTCCAATGGAGGAAAAAAAACGTGAGGAACGCGAGAAAGTCACTACTGCTGTTCTTAGTATTGCCGCAAGACAACGCAGGCGGGATCATGAACGGAAACATCGTGACGAGAAAATGGAAGTGGTATGTTAATGGTCTGAAATCTTGTTTTCTTTTTAAAAACTATATTTGCTTTCTCCTTGTAGGATGAGGAAAAGGACGACAAGAAGTCCACTGAAAAAGAGGAAAAAGAAAAAAAGACTGAAGAGAAGAAGGAAGACAAAAAAGTAGCCGAGGAGAAAAAGGTTGATGATAAAAAGCCAAGCACTTCCACTGCTGAGGACAAAAAAGACAAGAAGGATGAGAAAGAGGAGAAGAAAAAGGAACCGGAACCAACCTTTGAGATTTTGCAGAATCCTACCAGGATTTTAAGGCAGCAATTAAAAGTGATCTCTATAAACGATAATAGCCAGTATGTACCAATGAAAGATGTGGCAATTGGAGGTATTATTATGGTTCGCAACTTGAAACCTGGAGAAGAAGAACTGGTAGAACCAGTTGCAGGTAAGAATATTCAAAGACCAAATTGAATGATTCGCAGAACTAACGTGGTTTCTTTGTTTCAGCTTTTGGACCAAAGGGCGAAGATGAGAAGGAACCAGAACCACCAGAGCCATTCGAATGGACCGAAGATTAAACACTAATTAAGCTTATATCTGTCTAATTGTTAATTATTTTCATTTTTATTTAATATTGTAGGCTCTGCCGAATAACCTAATTGTTTGCAGTAGATATTTTAAACACATGTATGTCATTAATATATCTCAAATGTATCTTGATGTTGTCAAATAAAGCAAACATAACAAGTTATGAGCTTCTTTCTATAACACCTGCATTATATTTTATTCATGCAGCTAGAGATTTCAATTGCAGTTGTTGCTGGCGACACTTAACCAGGGTACTAGAGCAGGTAAGGAATAGTTTAAAAATTTTCATATTGGAGATGTTCTAAGTTACGTTTATGCCTGGAGGCAGTAAAAGCAATCAATAAAAACTGGTAGATAACGTTTTGTGTGATCAGTTGGTTTTAACAAGTATTGCAAATACATTGTGTAGCCCAGACGACAGAGAACATTTTATAGTGAAACCCACAAAAATTTGCAAACTTATTTTTTTTATGAGTTCGTGAAAGTGTATAGAATAATATCCTGAAATGTTTAGCTTTAGCGATAAATTTGGCTTTAGCCACGGTATTTCTGGGAAAAAATAGTGAACTTTGTCACTGCGCGGCCAGCGCACGGTTAAATGCATATTATGGAACCTCTAAAAATTCTTAGCTGTTCTATCGAGTAAAATAAAGCTTTTTTCTCTTTCTGATTACACGTTTTAAACATTTTTCTTAGTGAATAGGAGGATAAATAGTGAGTATGGAGGGAAAATATATAATTATCAACGCATACACAGACACCACACATATCCGCTGAATCGCTCCCATGAATTTTTACGTGCCCTTTATAGCGACTATAGCGACTCACTCACTGGAAATCGAGAAGTTCCAAAATCGAGAAGTTTCCATGGAGTCGCTAAGAAACAAAAAGGAAAACTCGATCCAAAATGGAGAAGTTTCCATGGAGTCGCTACGGAAAAAAGAAAAACATTCGATAAAAATATATAATAACATATATACTCATTCGATAAAAATATATAATAACATATATACTTAAAAAATATAAAATCACATAAAATATGAACATGTATCAACAAAAACAAATACACGTATATTTACTCCAATTCTAATTTTATTTATAGCGACAACGCTATACCCTTACTGTATTGTATTTATTACAGGTACACCTATACACATTTCAGCTATATCCAATGGATTCCTTATACATTTGTTAATATATTGGAAAAGTTTTAGAATTTATATTCAAAACAATCAAAGATATTTTCATAGTTATAAGGATAAGATCGTGAAAATCGCAATTTCTTTTCATGATCTAATCGATCATATTTTCTAAAAAAATGCATACAAGTAAACGATTTTGTCTTTGAACATTCGAAAAATATACATTTTTTCCGAAATAATATTTTATTTTTTCCAATGGGTCAATTTCTCGACAAGTTACAGCCTCCAATATATATGTTTATCAAAAAAAAATCATCAAGCAAGGAAATTAAAATGATTTGAGATGTACTTTTTTTTAAATCCTCGTTACTACAACGTAATAAACTATAATAATCCTGAAGTGTACATACTTTTCAACAGTTCTCAATGAAGAAAGAATTTTTTTGATGGGCTGTTATTTTTTTCTATATTGTTTATTGCGACGATTGAGTTCGGGCGTGATAATATATATAAGTATATTTTTGAGTGAGAGATACGGATGAGTAGGGGGTCCAAACATCAAACGTCCAAACAATTTTTTTGCCATTTTCGGATTCAGCGAATTTTACTAAAGGAGGGTTGGATAGCCAGTTTGGATTTTTTGAATTTTGGGGGGGGGGAGGGAATTGAGGGTATATGGGGGGAATCCATACGTCAGAAATTTTTTTTTTTAATCATTTTCGGATTCAGTGGAAAATTTTACTAAAGATGGGTAGAGTCACGTCTCTAAAACAATTTTTTTTTTGTCGGCCTGTGTAACCATATGTATTGAGTACGTGGCATGCTAATAATATGGACCAGCCCCTTAATAGTAGACACTTAACACAAAAATAATTGGCCTCAAATACCTACGTACAAATTGTCACTGTTTATAAGACAGAGTGGCAAAAATGACTGAACTGTACTTCTGAACATCCTCTGAACCATTTTAGATATCTTCCTGTGTTAGTTGGCATACGATGCTACAAATTTCAATGAGTAGTAAAATCTCGAAAATCTTATGCAGGGTGATTCATAAGTAATTATAGGCCCATATTATTGGTACTCAAACATACACTAGTAGCGGGGGCCAATGAACTGTCAAAAATCAAAAAATATTGTGCAATATTACCGCAGCCGTTGGACATTATATAGAAAATAGAAGAAATGCCCGTGCTTCACTATTATAGAAGCAAGCAAAGGTCTGATACCTGAGGAACACCAGACGATATATTTTTCTCTGCTAGATTAAACACGATTTACCACTAGCCCAGTCGATGAAGATGGTTACCCACAAAATTTTACAAACTGTGTAAACTTTTTTTTACTGAGTTCGTGAAAGTGTGTAGGAATAATATCCTGAAAAGTTTACATTTAGCTCGGACTCAGAACATTAAAAAAAAAGCAAAAAAAAATTTTTTTCATCCATTTTTTCAAAATTTTTAAATTAAATCAAGCTGGAAAAAAATAAAAAATACAGTTGGATAGATCACGTAATTATGAACAAAAATGTCCTAACAAAAATTATCAAAGCCACGGTTTTCCCGGAAAAAAAAATAGTCAAGTGTAACGTTATAACTCGGAGCGAGATCCATGCGTGCACGCACTTGAATACGCATGACTGTGACACCGACGCACTGAATTACATGTCACTAAATCAGAATTTGTTCAACCTATATGAGTGTTGGTTCATTTAAAAAATGGAAATTGTAGCTTTCTGATGCTTTTTTGTTTTAAACAATACAAGCAAAGGATGGATGGGAAAAATATACTTATATATATTATCACTTGCTTCTTTCAAAAATAAAAATAAATACAAATCAGACGTGGCAACCGTTATAACTTTTATAAAATCTGACGGTAAAACCAAAACAAAAAAATATTTTGGAACTACACTGCTCGTACACTTAACCTCGCCCCCAGATAGCATTTGCAATTACGGTTAGCATTGATGACATTTTTCAGTGAAAGCTTATTGTTTTCCAAAATGTTTTAAGCTCTTAAGTAACTTTAAGCTAGGTAGCATACGGATTTTCTAAATCCAGGTTATAACTTACCTTACCCTGGGTTGGTAGACGCCTTGACGTGGCCCCAGGCCTTGAACTCGCATTTTGATTGATTGCGAAATTAAAATGCTAAAACATTTATTTCCACAATCAATCAAAGTGCAAGTTCAAGCTTGTTTTCCAAAATGTTTTAAGTTTTTAAGTAACTTTAAGCTAGGTAGCATACCGAAGGTATTTTCTAAATCCAGGTTATAACTTACCCTGGGTTGGTAGACGCCTTGACGTGGCCCCAGGCCTTGAACTCGCATTTTAATTGATTGCGGAATTAAAATGCTAAAACATTTAATTTCACAATCAATCAAAGTGCGAGTTCAAGCTTGTTTTCCAAAATGTTTTAAGCTTTTAAGTAACTTTAAGCTAGGTAGCATACGGAAGGTATTTTCTAAATCCAGGTTATAACTTATCCTGGGTTGGTAGACGCCTTGACGTGGCCCCAGGGCTTGAACTTGAATTTTGTTTACCTCCTAAATAGTCCAAACACAGCCCCCAAGTCAAAAATTGGGATCTCGGCATTTTCCTCTAGACCCCCTTATTGAACGTTCATTGACTAGGCTGTACACACTGTTTTCTATTTTAATTAAAAAAGACTGTGCCAACAATTAACATGTTTCGTTCAAATACACCAACTACAAATAACGCCGGTTAAACCATAAAAAATTTAGACTTCTGTCTACACGCAGAATAAAATTAACATCTTTACATCATCACAGTTTTTCAGATGAAGTAAATAAACATATTTAAAATTGTTTACAGTGTTTATTTTTATTTTTCAACCAACGAGCGGTAATAAAGCTGTTATCGTCAGATTTGCTACAGTTTAATTTTTCGCTTTCCAGCTTTGCTTCACGTTTTATTTATTTACAACGCTTTAAGCGGTGTAAAATTAACTTTCACATTTTACGCAAATAATTTAGTGTGAACTTACTAACGTAACTGGTAAATATTTAAATTACTAAATTACTTTCATATGATTAATGTTAGCTATATTTCAGAAAATTATATTAATTCAAACCCATCAAGCTTCATTTACCTCAAGATTTGTAGACGGTTCCCCCATATTTCCTCTTTTAGGCGAGACGTCAGTGCGGCGATGTAAAGTTAGACTATCCTTGTTCTTCTTACGTGCAGTTATCTGACTCTAGAAGAACGGTCAAAATATGGTCTGAAGGATACTATTAGGATATGGGCTCATTTAGTGATATTTACTTGAATATACTAATATGTTAATAATTTATTTTTGCATTTTCCGTAAGCATACAATGAAAAAATTGGGCCGCTAGCGTTAATATTAACCCTAATATTTTATTTCGAATTCGTAACATATTTGAAACGGCCGACGGCGCGGATGATGTCACACCACTCCACTGGTTCTATGAGTTATGCGGTTATATTCAGTTTAAGCGATGAGTGGTAGGACTTATCACTCAACGGTTTGAGAGATATCGTTGTACACTGTGCGGGTGTAGTGTTACTTTTCGTTATTTAACTTATTTCATTCTGTTACTTTTTATATATTGCGTTAAGGCTGATTCCAACATTTTACCGTGTGTAGACATTTTTATAGTTATGGAATATTTTAATAATAATAAAGATTACATAGGTGCTAATATTTTTAACGTAGTACACATATTTTGTAGTGTGTCGTAAATTTTTTGCTTATGATTAAAAATTTGCTATTTTATTCATTGACTAAAGAAAAATTGTATCCATCTTTCTTAATAAAGCGTTGTTTTAGAAATGAAATTATTGTAACTTTATAGGCAAGTGTTGGAAAAATAACTATTAATCTTAACACAATATAAATCGACATATAGTCGATTAACTATAGATTAATTTAAAAAGTAATAGGACACATTCATGTTTTAAATGAATTTCCTGCTCCTGACGCAGCTCTAATTTACTGTTAAACGCTGCACTATAATCTAATGACTCGTTAACGTGTGATTAAATGCTGCCCTTTGGTAGAATTGCGGTTTAGTCGATTATTCTATTCACACAATTAAGAAAACTCGCGACTATTATAAAGGTGACGCTTGAATTAAATTTCCGTAAGTCTGCATTTGAAATTACAGTGAATTACATTCCTTCGATTAAAAAATGAAATCAGAAGTAAAAAGCTTATCGTTTAGTTTAAGAAACTGATTTTCGTCTGATAGTCACAGGCCGACAAAAAAAAACTTTTGTTTTAGAGGCGTGACCCTACCCTTTCCGAAAATGAGAAAAAAAAAATTCCTGACGTATGGATCCCCCCCATACACCCTCAATTCCCCCCAAAAATTCAAAAAACCCAAACTGGCCATCCAACCCACTTATCTTTAGTAAAATTCGCTGAATCCGAAAATGGCAAAAAAATTGTTTGGACGTGAGGGATCCCCCCTACTCATCCGTATCTCTCACTTGTTTCTTTCAAAAATAAAAATAAATACAAATCAGACGTGGCAACCGTTATAACTTTTATAAAATCTGTCGGTAAAATCAAAACTAAAAAATATTTTTGAACTACAAGTTCCCTTTGCTCGTACACTTAACCTCGCCCTCAGATAGCATTTGCAAATTACGGTTGGCATCCTTGCATTGATGAAATTTTTCAGTGAAAGCTTATCGTTTTCCAAAATGTTTTAAGCTCTTAAGTAACTTTAAGCCAGGTACCATACTGAAGGTATTTTCTAAATCCAGGTTATAACCTGGATTACAGTTATAACTTACCCTGAGTTGATAGACGCCTTGACGTGGCCCCAGGACTTGAACTCGCATTTTGATTGATTGCGGAATTAAAATGCTAAAACAAATGCGGAATTAAAATGCTAAAACATTTTAATTCCGCAATCAATCAAAATGCGAGTTCAAGCCCTAGGGCCACGTTAAGGCGTCTACCAACCCAGGGTAAGTTATAACCTGGATTTAGAAAATACTTTCCGTATGCTACATAGCTTAAAGTTACTTAAAAGCTTAAAACATTTTGGAAAACAAGCTTGAACTCACACTTTGATTGATTGTGGAATTAAAATGTTTTAGCATTTTAATTCCTCAATCAAAATGTGAGTTCAAGCCCTGGGGCCACGTCAAGGCGTCTACCAACCCAGGGTAAGTTATAACCTGGATTTAGAAAATACCTTCCGTATGCTACCTAGCTTAAAGTTATTTAACAGCTTAAAACATTTTGGAAAACAAGCTGCTTGGACTCGCACTTTGATTGATTGTGGAATTAAAATGTTTTAGCATTTTAATTCCGCAATCAAAATTCAAGTTCAAGCCCTGGGGCCACGTCAAGGCGTCTACCAACCCAGGATAAGTTATAACCTGGATTTAGAAAATACCTTCCGTATGCTACCTAGCTTAAAGTTACTTAAAAGCTTAAAACATTTTGGAAAACAAGCTTGAACTCGCACTTTGATTGATTGTGAAATTAAATGTTTTAGCATTTTAATTCCGCAATCAATCAAAATGCGAGTTCAAGGCCTGGGGCCACGTCAAGGCGTCTATCAACTCAGGGTAAGTTATAACCTGGATTTAGAAAATACCTTCAGTATGGTACCTGGCTTAAAGTTACTTAAGAGCTTAAAACATTTTGGAAAACGATAAGCTTTCACTGAAAAATTTCATCAATGCAAGGATGCCAACCGTAATTTGCAAATGCTATCTGAGGGCGAGGTTAAGTGTACGAGCAAAGGGAACTTGTAGTTCAAAAATATTTTTTAGTTTTGATTTTACCGACAGATTTTATAAAAGTTATAACGGTTGCCACGTCTGATTTGTATTTATTTTTATTTTTGAAAGAAACAAGTGAGAGATACGGATGAGTAGGGGGGATCCCTCACGTCCAAACAATTTTTTTGCCATTTTCGGATTCAGCGAATTTTACTAAAGATAAGTGGGTTGGATGGCCAGTTTGGGTTTTTTGAATTTTTGGGGGGAATTGAGGGTGTATGGGGGGGATCCATACGTCAGGAATTTTTTTTTCTCATTTTCGGAAAGGGTAGGGTCACGCCTCTAAAACAAAAGTTTTTTTTTTGTCGGCCTGTGACTATCAGACGAAAATCAGTTTCTTAAACTAAACGATAAGCTTTTTACTTCTGATTTCATTTTTTAATCGAAGGAATGTAATTCACTGTAATTTCAAATGCAGACTTACGGAAATTTAATTCAAGCGTCACCTTTATAATAGTCGCGAGTTTTCTTAATTGTGTGAATAGAATAATCGACTAAACCGCAATTCTACCAAAGGGCAGCATTTAATCACACGTTAACGAGTCATTAGATTATAGTGCAGCGTTTAACAGTAAATTAGAGCTGCGTCAGGAGCAGGAAATTCATTTAAAACATGAATGTGTCCTATTACTTTTTAAATTAATCTATAGTTAATCGACTATATGTCGATTTATATTGTGTTAAGATTAATAGTTATTTTTCCAACACTTGCCTATAAAGTTACAATAATTTCATTTCTAAAACAACGCTTTATTAAGAAAGATGGATACAATTTTTCTTTAGTCAATGAATAAAATAGCAAATTTTTAATCATAAGCAAAAAATTTACGACACACTACAAAATATGTGTACTACGTTAAAAATATTAGCACCTATGTAATCTTTATTATTATTAAAATATTCCATAACTATAAAAATGTCTACACACGGTAAAATGTTGGAATCAGCCTTAACGCAATATATAAAAAGTAACAGAATGAAATAAGTTAAATAACGAAAAGTAACACTACACCCGCACAGTGTACAACGATATCTCTCAAACCGTTGAGTGATAAGTCCTACCACTCATCGCTTAAACTGAATATAACCGCATAACTCATAGAACCAGTGGAGTGGTGTGACATCATCCGCGCCGTCGGCCGTTTCAAATATGTTACGAATTCGAAATAAAATATTAGGGTTAATATTAACGCTAGCGGCCCAATTTTTTCATTGTATGCTTACGGAAAATGCAAAAATAAATTATTAACATATTAGTATATTCAAGTAAATATCACTAAATGAGCCCATATCCTAATAGTATCCTTCAGACCATATTTTGACCGTTCTTCTAGAGTCAGATAACTGCACGTAAGAAGAACAAGGATAGTCTAACTTTACATCGCCGCACTGACGTCTCGCCTAAAAGAGGAAATATGGGGGAACCGTCTACAAATCTTGAGGTAAATGAAGCTTGATGGGTTTGAATTAATATAATTTTCTGAAATATAGCTAACATTAATCATATGAAAGTAATTTAGTAATTTAAATATTTACCAGTTACGTTAGTAAGTTCACACTAAATTATTTGCGTAAAATGTGAAAGTTAATTTTACACCGCTTAAAGCGTTGTAAATAAATAAAACGTGAAGCAAAGCTGGAAAGCGAAAAATTAAACTGTAGCAAATCTGACGATAACAGCTTTATTACCGCTCGTTGGTTGAAAAATAAAAATAAACACTGTAAACAATTTTAAATATGTTTATTTACTTCATCTGAAAAACTGTGATGATGTAAAGATGTTAATTTTATTCTGCGTGTAGACAGAAGTCTAAATTTTTTATGGTTTAACCGGCGTTATTTGTAGTTGGTGTATTTGAACGAAACATGTTAATTGTTGGCACAGTCTTTTTTAATTAAAATAGAAAACAGTGTGTACAGCCTAGTCAATGAACGTTCAATAAGGGGGTCTAGAGGAAAATGCCGAGATCCCAATTTTTGACTTGGGGGCTGTGTTTGGACTATTTAGGAGGTAAACATACCAAAAATCCCCCAACAAAGGAGGTGCAGGTGGTGCAGGGGGGCACGAAGAAGGTCCCGGTTTTTGGTTTTTCTCTCGAAAACAGTTAGCCATGATCAAAAAGTGGCTATATGCAAAATTAAAGCTGACTAAATTTTCTACAATAATGTTTCTATTAACTTTTGTCGTATCTGTTATGGTTCGGTAATGAAGTGTACCGTGCGTAATTGCCCATTAGGCATGTACATTCACGTAGCGCGAGAGATATGACAACACAGCGCAGTAAACTCGTCCGTCAGCGGAGTATCCCAGCTCTCAGTAATTTCATTTCAGCCATCTGACACACGCGATGTTGTAATTCTTACTCCCTATGCCTAGCCCGCCACTACACACACGGTATATCTTTTAACTGTATTCCAACTTTATTATAAATTGAAAAAAAAATTTAATAACCATCGTGGAAAAAAATTAGTTGTACAGATATCCGTTTCATAGCAGACTGAACTCAAATATCGAATAAAAAATGTCTTTGCGACTGTAAGTGTGTGTGTGTGTGTGCGTGTACACCGTTTCTTGTAAACACGATAACTTCTGTTAGACTTAAAATATTTAATTACAATTTGGAACATATGTAAAACAGCATAGTACAATAATCCCTATTGAAATTGGGCCATATCTGTAATACATGGTGATAACCAGAGGCTTACAAACTCTCACAACATAATAGTCTTATTAAAAATACCATAATTTTAAGAAGAAATATCAATTTATTTATACATTGTGGACCATTAATAATAGACCATAGTTCAAGGGTAGATTCTTTGGATCAAAATATGAAGATATAACCAAACACGCTTTAGTAAGTTGTTGCTGTGGAAAGAGATACAGAGTGTCAAAATTGTAATTTTTTTTCTTTTTTTTTTGCAATATCTCAACTACCTCTTGACCGATCTTCTCCCAATTTGGCAAGGAAACATTTTTTAAGCTAAGAAACAATAATTTATGTATCACATCACGCTAGCCCATGGAGGACGCCTCATGAGCTACAAAATATGAGGAAAAAGATTAAAAATCATATTGATTTTTAATTTTACGAATGATGAATTTTACGTAGCCATCACAAATTGCGGAAACTGAGGACATGTACGTTTGTGGCGCCGATTGGATGCATTTTTTAGAATTTCTAACATTCAAAATGTTTTATTTTTTTCAGCATATTTTGGTACCGCAGGTGGCTTTGCCTTTATAGCAGCTGATTGATTTTCTGGTCATAAGTAGATCCTAATTTGTTCTATGCTTGGGTAAAATTTGATTCAAATCGGAAACAAAATGAAAAAGTTATAAGGATATCTTCATTTTAAGTGAGTCACACTGTATACTTAAGGAAATGTATACATTTCGACAGAATATTACGTTAGTAAATATATCCAGCGTTGAAAAATAAGGACTGTTTTGTGACTGTGATTTATTAGCAGACCACAGTAAACCGCTTTGATAGAAATATTCAAGGTACATAATTGATTTTTTTTTATTAATTATCGATTTTCGCTGGCGAACATCTCGTAAACTATAACACATAGGAAGAAAATGAATATAAACATTCTTGTGGAAAATTTAATTACGTTTAATTTTGCATAGATAACCTTTTCCCATACGACGCATCGTTTCCGAGTTATAAGCAAAGAATCGAAAAAAAGAACCTTTCCTTCCCCTCCCCCCTGAAGCGGCGGGGCTAGGGGCGGGGACTTTTAATATGTTTACCTCCTGACTACCCCCAATACATCCCTGAAGAGAAAAATTCTCCTCTCCAAAATGTTCTCTACAATCCCTTTTTGGGCATTCATTGATTGGACTATGTATAAAGTCGGAATATTAGAAAATTCAGGCCTTTAATTCTGAAACATTTTTCAATATTACAAAAAATTATACAAAATTATACAACATTAGAAATAACCTGTAACCTTTAGATAAGTTATTTTGGTCATATTCCGCTAACTAAATTACTTTCACTCCATTTTTTGTAAAAACTAAACGCCATTTCTGATTGTTTATTGGAGTATACATTTTTCCTGCATTCACGGTTACATTATGCAGTCATTAATTATTCAAATATTGAACTGATATTTATAAATCAGAATGCACGACAATAACAATTTGTCCAATGCATGGATCAATATCCAAATGGAAAAGTATCAGTTGAATGAATACACACTCAATGTCTTTGTTAAACGCTTACGAAACAATGACAGTTCAAGCCTCCAACTCAAAATCGTGATCGCTCTGTTACTAGAAGTGTCTATTGAACCACCAAACAGCATAGCAAATACGAAAGGAAATCAGATTACATTTAAAATGTAATTTTTTTTTCATTTTCTTTCTTGTAAGCTCGTCCAATTTAAGTCTGTCGTGGCGAATACCTTAAGTACAGGGTGGTCGCGCGAACGTTAGAACCTCATTTAATTTCGTTATTTTTGAAGTAAAAAAGTTCCAAAAAAAAGTTATAGGTTATTTTCCATCTGCATAATCTCAAGCATGATGATAAAGAGAGACACTTCGGAAAGTGATTTTTTCACGATTATAATTAACTACAATTAATATTTTCCGAACCCTAGTCAAAACTTTCTTCATATCGTCTCCACATACCCTAAATAAATAATTAGAAAATAATTGATTAATGCAATGCAATGAAATTCAACATGACCAACGTATGCACCATATAACAAATTTTCATATTCAGTTAAATCATTAATGGGCTGTGTCTAAGATGGGCCACAAACAACAAAATAACAAATAAACAGTTTCCGTCACCTAAAATGGGAATAACATTTCGTTCCATGATGAAAACTCCGATTTACTCGGATCTCTTTGGTCAACTTCGGCCTCTATAGGCGCAGTTTATGTAGTAGGAGCCATCGGTACGTTATAGTTCGAGCGCTGAGGTTGATTTATTTATTTCAACTTCCATTTCGTTTTTATGTATGAAAATAACAATCTAACAAACAAATTAGTGATGATACATCTGTGGATAAAGAGCTTTCTTTTAAAAAAAGGATAATTAGAATCGGTAATGTGGGAGCTGCTGGCGAAGCTGAAAAAGAAAATGGCATATGTTTAGGCGCGTGCTGGGATGTTTTTACAAAATACAAATTATTCAACAGGGAAGGCCCTCCCTTCATAAAGAGCCCCTTTATCGAGGGCCCACCGGGAAACAAAAGAAGGTCCAGATTAAAATATTGCTATTTTACTTTGAATTCACCTTTTATTCGTTAATTAAAAATTAAGCACCTAATATTAGCAAACGCTCAGTATCAACTGAACTAAACTAAAAAGTATATAATTAATTAAATCTTACTTAGCATTTTTCTTATACATATGCCTCTCATAAAGCTGCCTCGTGCTCTTAGTCATCTTAAAGTAACAATATCTACAATGAGATAAATGTTTATAAACACTGATTGATTTTTGTTGAGTTAACATTTATACTTCAACAGAAACTCCCGGTATCCCCGTGGGCCAGCACGCGCCTGCTTATGTTTTAAATATATAGATTAGCTTTTAATAATTGATTACTCGTTCGTAAAAATCAGATAATACAGCTTCCGTTACGTCTTTGATATAGTTTGCCATTTAAAAAATTGGTGGTGAGCGACTTTTGAAGCCTTCAATGCGGCAATCAACTTATAAGCCACTCTGCATCAGTATTGGTTGTTTCTAACTTGTTGTGCATAAACAAGTAATCCCGAAATTTTCACTTAATTTGGCATTAAATCACCGCCAACAAATTACTAGGATAACGCTTCACGTTTTATTAACCATCGATGTTCGTCTTATCGCGTGTCTGCGAAATGCTTGATTATTATTAACACCACGTAAGTATGTTCAACTCGACTGCCAGCTAATGGATACATCAATATTATAGAACTAGTTTACACGTCGCTGCGTTCTCTACGGAAATAACACTCTCGGTGTATGTGGAGTGTAAACGACAAATAATGTTGAATTAAACGTAAAATACTGATAGTCGAAGGATGAACTCCGAATTAGATATATAGTACAGTACCTAAAGGTTTCAACTTCGGAATAATGTCATATTGAAGAAAAGGTTCTATGCAACTTATAAAAATTGATAGTCTTTGAGTTATAACGACTTGAAAATTCGGATGTTAGCTTAAAAAAAGGTATTTCAAAACAATATTCGTCAAATAACTCGAAAAGTATTGCATTGAGCGAAAACATGCTAGAGACAAATAAGAAAGCTACTAAATTGAGGATGAATTTCGTTCTTTTCTAATTTCTGCAGAGTTAATAGTTTCGGAGATCTGACAGTATAAAGGAGGCGTCCGAACGTCTGTAAGACGAAGTATTTATAGACCGTGAGATAGTGACAGATTTTTTTAAACATTTGGTTCCTATCTGGCCTTTTGGGAGCCTTTTGTGTCTGATTTGTACTAACCATTTTCGTGTTTATCAAACGGTTATCCAGAGCCCCTCAGCGAAAAACAGAAAAGAAAATTTCATGAAAATGAGCAATTCCAAACGTTTTGTTCCTATCTGGCGTCAAGTTAGACTTACGTTTTAAAGAAAAACATCCGACGGAAGCTTATCGCCAGACAAATTCCGTGGGCCGGAAGGCCCGAAATTTCAATCCGAAGTTGTAAGAAAAATGGTCAAAATTAAACGATTTGGTTCTTATCTGGGAATTGTATATATAGGTAAATAGATTATAATTATCGCGATATAACAAACGCCAGACAAATTCCGAGGGCCCAACAGTGAAAAAATTATTGTTCAAGTTGTCAACTATTCCGCGAAAATCAAACGATTGGTTCTCATGTGAAATCATTTTTTTTGTAAAAATTAACCAAAACGAAAATGTATTGTATCATTCACATATATTTTTAGTGGGCCAAACATATTTTGAATCTTAAAAGAAGTGCACGAAAAAAAGCCATTATTTCAAACGATTTATTCCTGCCTGGCATTTGGATTTTAAAAAGATATGATAATAAATAAACCATATTTCAAGTCCCAGACAAAAAGCTTGGGCCCAGCCGTAGATATGTTGAGTGAAAGTATCGAAAAATCAAAAAACAGTTGTGTAAAAATCGATGCATTTTCAAACGATTCACACTCGTCTGGCATTTCATTAGCTTGTCATTGTAAAAGAGTATTGTCCACAAACAAATTTGTTTCGCGTCACTACTTAAATGCCGCAAGCGCGGATTTATGGGAGTAACGGGATATACCCCCTAAGATTCCGTAAATAATCAACTTTCATTTTAAAATTTCACAATTTTTATTATTTTATTTTATATTTTTGAATATATATTCTATTTAGTTGTGTTTATAATTTTTTTTTGAGATTTTCTCCCCCCCGCTCATCAATTTTAATTTTCGAGGAAAAACATTTTTGTTATTTTCAACACGCTGCTATATTACCCCCCCCAAGCTCAAGGTCCAGATCCGCCCTTGAAATACTGTTTTTTCTTCTCACTTGAAACTCATTTGGAATTTGATTTTCTTTATCACTGGAATCAATATAACTGTCACTTTCACATTCATAATCCCTCGATCGAATAATATTTACAATAAATAAGTTACATACTAGCAAAAAGACAAATATAAATTATTACATATTTAATATATAATTTACAATTCTGCACTACATCATATCTGAAACTGAGAATCCTCGTAAGTCCGTACCTGTTTCATTCTCCCTTGGCGTAGGTAGTCAACCACACAAAAGTGATTTCTTCTCTCATTTTAATGCACGCGACATAAGACACGTAAGATGCGATGTGGTAGAAACATATGTGGTATGCATTGCTTGCGAGCGAAGCTGCTTTTTATACTCCCCGCTCGTCCCGGAGCGGTTTTTATTTATCGTTTGCTAATGGGGAACTTGCCCATTTTTTAAATTTCATTAAAGTGTGTGTTTATGTATAAAAACACGCCACACCGAATATCAGTTCTTAAATCGCAGTACTTACTTTGCAATAAATAATTAAAGTTGAAATCCTCGCTACTCCTCACAAAAAGTACTGTGACGTCAGATCGAGAAACAAGTTTCGCGTGGGGTCCCACAGATGGTGTACTTTAGCCGAGCGGTACGTCCTCACCCTAATTAATAGACTGGGTGGCGGTTGGCTTTGAGACGTCCGCATATTTGGTCTTTTGCTCTTTATGTTAGAGAAAAAATAAAAAAAGTGTCGGAAAGCTCAATCAATTCTCTTTACATAAACTATCTACAAATTTTTCGAAAAACACAATAATTATCGAGATATTTGAGGAAGTGTAGGAAATTACATGTTTTCCTATAGTGTGTGTAAATCTAAAAAAAATAATTTTTCTCAAAAACCTTTGTTTCGAAGGACCGAGATTAACGGAGCGTCAAAGTAGTACATGATATTAAGTGAACATCATATATGAGATCGATTTCAATTAATTACCGATTAATTACGGTGACAAAATGGAGAAATTTTACCGAAAAAAAAGTCCCAAATCCCGCCTCCCTCTAATTCCTTCATTTTTGTCGGAATTAAAAAAATTAAAAGAAAGAGTTTTAGCAAAGTTTATTCTATTTAAAATAGCGAGAGCAGTCTTTTGGCGTAGGAGCCAAGATTATAAAGATGAAAACTGTAGAACCTCAAAATTTGCGATATATCTACAGCTGCGCCCCAGATTTTTGTCTGGCACTTAAAATATGGTTTGTTTATTAACATATCTTTTTAAAAAAACAAATCCCAGACGAGTGTAAATCGTTTGAAAATGCATCAATTTTTACACGACTGTTTTTTGATTTTTCGATACGTTCGCTCAACATATCTACGTCTGGGCCCAAGCTTTTTATCTGGGACTAGAAATATGGCTTATTCATTAACAAATCTTTTTAAAATCCAAATACCAAACAGGAATAAATCGTTTGAAAAATGGCATTTTTTTCGCGCTTTTCTTTTTGTCTGGCTATCCAGGGGACCCAGCCAATTCGTCTGGGAATCTTAAACTGAAACGACTTATTGCCTAATATTAACAAAAAAACAAATGCCAGACGAATGTAAATCGTTTGATTTTCGCGGAATAGTTGACAATTTGAACAATAATTTTTTCACTGTTGGGCTCTCGGAATTTGTCTGGCGTTTGTTATATCGCGATAATTATAATCTATTTACATATATAAAAAATTTCCAGATAAGAACCAAATCGTTTGATTTTTCTTACAACTTCGGATTGAAATTTCGGGCCCTCCGGCCCACAGAATTTGTCTGGCGATAAGCTTCCGTCGGATGTTTTTCTTTAAAACGCAAGTCTAACTTGACGCCAAATAGGAACAAAACGTTTGCAATTGCTCATTTTCATGAATTTTTTTTTTCTGTTTTCCGCTGAGGGGCCCTGGATAACCGTTTGATAAACACAAAAATGGTTAGTACAAATCAGACACAAAAGGCTCCCAAAAAGGCCAGATAGGAACCAAACGTTTAAAAAAAATCTGTCACTATCCCACGGTCTATTAGTTTAAACGTTAAATATCTCAGAAACTATGGCACTTACGTCAAAAGTGGTATGAACCAAAATGAGAGACTATTGATTATGCTTTCAAATGTTTTTTTTTTCTATTTCTTTAGCACGAAAAACAAAGAAGTTATGACCAAAACAATGTACTTTTTCAACTTTTTTTAATAATAACGTCGCCATTTTGTTAATGTAAGTAGTCAGCAATTAAGAAAATATATTCCCATATGCTGTTTTTCGTTAATACATAGTATGATCTAGACGCTCAATTTTTTTCGTCCGCTTACAACGCTTGCTTCAGAAGAAATATGCATTTAAAACTGTAACGGAATTATAGAAAAAAACGTTAACATTTTTGTTTCTCTGCAAATATCTCAATAAATATTAGTTTTAGAGAAAAATGAAGCTTATAAACTGAGAATGAATTTGTTTTTTTATATACTTGTGTAGGGTTGATAGTTTCGGAGATATTTAATATTATAAATGGCATTCGACCGTTTTTAGGATGAAAATAATTAATCAATCTTTGATTCTTATGTAAAAACACTTTATTAACGGTATTTTTGAGGTCGCTATTTGCTTTGGAATTGTGAAATTGGAAAAAATTGCACAATATTTTTTTTTTACAAAAAATGCTATTTTCACATTTTTATGCATCCTATTATATACCTGTCATTTATTGCCGTTAATACTTGATACATTCGTATTATATATAAAAGTTTAAGTTTGCTAATTGGCTTTTGTATTAGAGTACTTACATGTTTTACGCATCTTAAATCTGTATCAAACCAAACAGCAAGGTTCTTACAAGCATTGATTAATCTTTTTTTTTTTTGAGGAGAAGAAACCTACACGGGCTGCTCATCATTGGAATGGGTCCGAGTGTCAGACTCTAACTGACTAAAGCCCCTCCTCCTGGGGCTCGTCTTTAAAAATGCTCCGAGGGCACTGCAGCCTCCTGGGCTTATTGTGCCCTCCCTGTCTTGGTTTACACTGTCCATTTTAATATTCCTGTATTACTGACAAGGTGACACAGGTCTGAAAATGGGCGAGTTTTGATTGTTTCTGAGTAAGTTTGTGTTTGGTCGCCAGTAAACTTTCGATTAAATGCAGGTACTTGTTAACGGGAAAATGTCCCGTCAGAAGACCTGTTATGGTTCTCAACTGGATCCTGTTCTTTGTGAGCAGTTCCTCAATTTGTTTTGAACATGGTCAGTTGATAAGTGTTTTCTCTTGTCGATTTCCTGGAATATTTCTCCAGTAGTGGTTGTGTTTACTCTTGACCCCCTTTGATTACCTTTCTGGCTGAGCCTTTTGTGATTTCCAGCGCGGGTTCTGGGCCATAGTCTGCATCAGCTCCTCTTTGTCTAGCAAGTTCGCCAGCTTTTTCGTTGCCTTCTATGCTGGCATGTCCCGGCACCCAAAGTAGACTTACTCTGTTCTGCTCATCTAGAATTTTGAGCTTTTCGTGACAGTCCCATACCAGTCCGGAAGAGGCTAGTGTCTTAAGATGAGACAACGCCAATCGCAAAGTTTCATCGATAAAGCTAAAGCTGAAGTGGGGCGAAGGGTAGGCAGGGTGGCTATTATAGAGCATCTGCACGTGACGTCATAGCTAACCTCAAAAATATGTGTTTCTTAAGATTTAAGAGTATTACGCAGGTATTATTAAAATTTCTGCCTGGTTCCCGTATTTTCAACTAAAATCTAGTTCAGTGTAATGTTTACGAAGTTCTAAATACTTTGTCCTAATAAAATAGGGCTCTTTTTGTAGGTTGGAAATCTAACCTGTAATTAGTAGTCTGTTTTTATTAATCAACAATATTGAAAAAATATTTACGTCAAATTTTTAGACATTTGCTTGGAGCCAGTACGGCTCAAGCTAAAATTGCATATACAAACATTAAAAATGAGAATAAACTTTAAAAACTTAAAAGTTAATGTTATGTTGGTTATATGATGCAGATGCCCTATTGTAGTGCTGTGGGTGGCACCATCTATTAAAAAGCACTGTACTAAAAGTCTTGACTGGGAAAAAGAAGTTTTTAGCCAAACGGCTGGCGTTATTAAACTGAAAAAAAAAAAATTCTTGTAAGTAAATGAATACTACACTTCTATTGAAGAAAGTTTTTAGCTAAAAATTTGTTTATTACGAAGATCTCTCTTCATATTGGCTCATTGCCGCCTGCTCTCCTATGATTTGAAGTGCCGCCTGACTGTCTGATGCAATTCAGATCTGCTGATTCGCATATCGTCGTTTGACATTCTCGAGTATAGCTAGAATTTCTGTCTGGGACACAGTGGAGGACTGTCCAAGAGAGAGACTTATACTCTCTTGGCCTTTCACCATGTATTCCTGCTCCAACTCCTGTTTCCATCCTGGACCCGTCGGTATACCAGGCCAGGCTTTTGCGTAAAGCATCAGGAGCACCTATCATCCAACCCTTCCTATCTCCAATGGTGATTTGTAATTTTTGGTACCATGTAGTCCGACCTCATACTCAATAGAGGATCCGCTACAATGTTTGATTTATCTTAAGTACTGATTATTTAAAACTAACCCAAAATTGGGAGCCTTGTATTTACCAAACACCATTAATTTCGTTTTCGCCTCTTTTAAATCCAAACCATGAACAGCCGAAAATTTAGATGGAAGAAAAAAATGTTAAAAATGTGTAATCAGAAAGAGAAAAAAAGCTTTATTTTACTCGATAGAACAGCTAAGAATTTTTAGGGGTTCCATAGTATGCATTTCACCGTACGCTGGCTGCGCGGAGTGACAAAGTTACTTCACTATTTTTGTTCAGAAACATGTGGTCTATCTACCTGTATTTTTTATTTTTCCTACTGACTTAATTTCAAAATTTTCGAAAAATGGACTAAAAAAAATTTTTTTTCATTTTTTTTTATGTTCTGCAACCGAGCGAAATGTAAACTTTTCAATATATTATTCTATACACTTTCACGAACTCATTAAAAAAAATTATTCAGTTTGCAAATTTTTGTGGGTTTCAGTATAAAATGTTCTCTGTCGTCTGGGTTATACTCCTTAAGCTCATTTACATCAGCAGTACTGAGGATGGGTCAATAATTAGAAACATATTTATGGGATGAAAAATTTAAAACACTGTATTTTGAAGAAATTTCATACAAAAGTGGAAAAGTACGATATTTTTCGATTTCGCAATTCCGAATCGAATCGTGACCTCCATAATTGAATTCGGCAGGTCATTTTACATATGTCAGTTTTCGTATGTTCGCAAGTTACATAAGCCACGTTTATTTTGCATATTTTGAGTCTCACTCTCCGACTACAAATGTAAAATACTGAGTAGAGGTAGCACCTTTAAAAATTGCCGGTTTCAGAACAAAGGAAAGTAAAATAATAATTTGTGTTGAAGTAAACATTTATGTTTTCAATTTGTTCTGTGGAAACCTTTTAAATAATTCAGGTGTACCTCCTGGATATACTCTGCTTTTCCCACTACTAGCCATCAGCACAGGTGTTTGTTTTTAATTTTAAGTGGATTATTATGCAAAGGATGTAGATTAAAATTTTCTGAAAACTGCAAAGTACATAATCCTACTCATATATGCGGTTTTAAATTACTGCAAAATGCTGACACAAAAATGTAATTAAAATTATAATAGGCATGTTTTATTTAATTTTTTTTAAAGCTTATAGTCAACTATATTAGAAAAAATATCGGAAAAATGTCATCAATTAAAAAGCAAAACAAGATATATATTATTCTCTTTGGTAGTATGTTGAAATTTCTATATAATTACTGAACAATGTATAAGATACTCTTCGCAAACAAATTATTTTTTTTAATATAAAGGCTGTATTTCTAATTTAAATATCAGCTTGATTGATGAAACAATTTTTTTTTAATCGTCTTATTTAGATTAATGTCCTGGCGAAGTTTAGCGGTAGGCTATTCTACCACTCAACCAGGACGAACGGACACACATTAGACAATATCACAACACCCATTCCCTGCGACATTGCAATCTGCCGCAGCTGAGACTCGAACTCAGGAGAGGAGAGCGACTAGACCGTATTGTCTCTCACACAACCGCAGCCCAGCCCACTGCTACCGTCTCGCCAACACGTGAAAAATGCCACTACACATCCATACCCTAGCCAGGATTCGAACCCGGGACCCCGTGGTCGCAAGCCTAACAGAATTACAGATTGCTTTATTTTGTTTACCTATTTGGCCACTTTAAGCACTGCGCCACCAAGCCCCGGTGTCAGTAAACAACATAATATTTTTGTTGACAGATTGATTTCAATATAATGTGGTATGGTACATAATTTACGTACCAATCAGTCAGTGGGACTTTCATTAGTGTCACTATTGTAAAATTCATGCAATGCATTTAGTCACTTGCATGCGCAGGATCTGCTTTCAGTGTTGTCCACTGGAAAACGTTATTACAGTAATAACATTAGCGACGGTCTTACTGACTCATTGGAACGTAGATTACGTACCACATTACCGATAAAATTCTGATTTTTTGGTAAACTAACATTTCCTCTTTTTTTGTACTG
This sequence comes from Rutpela maculata, assembly GCA_936432065.2. Classification (NCBI taxonomy): domain Eukaryota; kingdom Metazoa; phylum Arthropoda; class Insecta; order Coleoptera; family Cerambycidae; genus Rutpela; species Rutpela maculata. The sequence goes on along the minus strand of OW386287.2, from coordinate 13,265,182 downwards.
GTAACTATAATCTCGCCCTTACTACTATTCGAGGAACTCTTCAAAAATTCATCGATTATAGTAAATTTTCTTATTCTTTTTAGAATAATTATACGTACCATATTGCACTCCGCGATTGGGGGAGCTACCAGAGCTCGTGTCAAAAATGTGCACTCAGTGCTTGTTATAGAACCTCCCAGGATCGACCTAAGTCGAGGAATAAATAACTTCGACTTAGGAAACATTTATTAAAAAGATAATTTTAGATCATAACTGACCATATTTAAAGGCATCAGCGCCGAAGACGGGCACAAAAGAATTCATACACGTGTCCAGGCCGTAAGAGTAAAAGTATATTATGGCATGGAAAAGTGTACACAACATAAAAGTATAATTTTTGTCAAAGACAAATAGTACCGTGTGTGTAGTGGCGGGCTAGGCATAGGGAGTAAGAATTACAACATCGCGTGTGCCAGCTGGCTGAAATGAAATTACTGAGAGCTGGGATACTACGGACGAGTTTATACTGCGCTGTGTTGTCATAACTCTCGCTACGTGAATGTACATGCCTAATGGGCAATTACACGCACGGTATATTGTTTTATTAGTGTTTGTGTTTGTGTTCCTCTTTTTGTATTTCTGCTTCTGCAAATCTTCTTCTTGTGAGTCTTCTGATTCCTCGGTTTCTGGTTCTGGTAGAGTATATATCACTGCGATTTATTTGTGGAATTCATTTTTTCTCCTTGCTTTTCTTTCCCGGTATGTTTAGTAGTTTGTTCATTATCCTCCCGATTGTTGTTTTCCACATGTAACCTGGTCCCCCTGTTTTTAGTGTAGAATTTAATGTAGAATTTTTCACTTAGCAACGAGCACAATTTTGACCTGGAAAACCTCACTTGATAATTCTACCCTGTTAAGCATAGAAGTCGTATCTACATTTTTCAATATTTTCAGCTTATGACATCTACAACTTGATAATAAGTATATCTATTTCCTTGTTAAGACTCAACGTATTAGAATCTGATGTACAACATATCATAATATATTAAATTTAATTATTACTAAAAATATCAAGTTCGATGGCATATCAAATTATCTAAACTAGGTAATATCTCAAAATGACGATTTTGTATAATACCACAAAACACACTCCTATTAAACCAGACACTGGCAAAAGTCAAGGGTCCAACAACCCTTGTCTGTTATACTTCTCTTCCATTCCATACGCTTCTCTCTTCGACTTGTTCTATTGCATTGCACCAAAAACACTGTACTTAGTTCTGGATTATGTACGAAACCAATCACTACTCACAAAATCGTCAATCGCACGTCCCGAGGTATCTTCAAACACCCATCACTCACCTGACAACTCAAAATTATATCTGCTACATCTGTTGTTTCCCTGCTTCCTGTAGACAGGCTCAACTGGCATGTTGTCGTCTTCTTGTTGGTTGTTGGGGTGAAAAGTTATGATTTCGCCTTCCTCTTGGTGTATTATTATTGTCCTCCTCCTCAAATTTGCTGTTGCTGCTATCGTTTCCTGTCCACCCCAGAAACCGTCTTTTCTCAGGTCTCCGATGAACGCCTCTCTATCTTTTCCTTGTTGGTACTGTGTTGATTTTAACAGTTCGTTGATGGATGCTAACATGAGCGGGGTGAAATAATTTATGTTATTTTGTATATAGTCCGCTACTTGTTTCCGTAGATTTTTCATGGGGTTCGTGTGTGCAGGGGTTGTTATGTTTTTTAAAATATAATTTGTATGTTTTCTCCTTCTAACTGATGGCTTAGTGCTCCATATAGACAGTTCCCGTCGCCGTCGATTTTTTGTACCAGTAGTTGATGTATCTTCGTTTCTTACGTTCTGTAGTGGGTACATTGTTTTTGCGTTTTCTGGAGAGTTGTTATATCTTGCTTGCTTTTCGCTTATTCTTACTGACCTAAACTTTTTAATAAAATAAAATTCCTTAGCTTTACCAGAGCCGTACCAGACGTGAAGTGTAAATAGTCAGTATGTTTTTATAGCATGCATGAACATTTTTAACTTTTAATGGCCCTGAAGCCCAGTCAATGGGCAACAATTTTATCCAAATTTTTTATTATTTTTAAGTTAATTTAATTTGGCTCGGTGTGCTGTTACTCTCCCGAAAGCGGTCTATTACTGGACGAGTAAGCAAATTCCAGGACGAGGCGTAGGCGAGGCCTGGAAGCTTGTGAGTCCAGTAAAAGCACTTTCAGGGCGTGTTACGCACAATATTTTTTTCATCAATCGTCTCTAATGAAACCAAAAATAGATATACTTTGATTATTTATAAATATTAATATTAATTGTACTGTCATCACTGTCCATTTTAACAAAAAATCGTACCGAAAGTACCTACTTTTGGAACAATTGAGAAAAAAAATAATACTTTTTCTTCAATCGTTCCAAAAGTACAATTTTTTGTACAAGTTTCAAAATTGTATTTTTACTGGTTGATTTGGCATGGAATGACCCTATAGAGAAAACAGCCTTGTGCATAAATCAGATGAAAAGGTAATTTGCAAAAAAGTCGCTCGAAAGCGAGGTCATGTCACATACCTTTGTTGAACCTATATGGGGCCAGTACGTCGCCGTAGGGGAGACAGGAAAGCAAAATAAACCCATATATGGTTGAACTGCGGTATTGTAAATGATATAATCACTAAAAGAAACCTTAAAGCTATCCACTAGTGTCCTAAAATTTTAAAAGTAAAATATTTTTATATTATTTTCAGTCAGTCCCTAAACCAAAATGTCTTCATAAACTTCTGAGGAAGTTGTGTGAATCTTTTTAATTGATTGTTATTGCAACTCGCTTCCTTATATGGTAGTTGCGATATAAACTTCTCTTCTATAAGAGGAACTCGTCCTTGCCCTGCTTGGAGAGACGATTATTCCAATAAAATATATTTTATTAGATAGAGTTTTGCATAAACATAAGTGTATTCTTTGGATCAACCAAAAATGGCATTATTTGAACTATTCCATTTTACTGACTGAATGATGAACTTTTTTTCTCAAGAGCTCTCGTGTGTTAGGTCGGAGTTGAATATCAGGTGTCTCTTGACCCCACAAGTCTGTAATTCAGTATACCGATCGGATCGCGAAAGCTCCAGGAAAGTGATTAGGAGATCTCTAAGCACAAGATCCATTACAGTGTATAGATAAATGAACTATAGTGCATCGGCAGAGAAGCCAAATTGAGAGACATGGCAGTTAATAATCTACGAGCTTTTACTTTTCTCGTCTATCAAATATCTCTTAAATATATAGAACTCAACTGGTAGTGGAAACAATCACACACAATCAAGGGGGAACGCGACTGTCGCCCATAATAAATAAATTTGTGTCGTGTCAATCGGCCGCTGTGTGTAAGGTTCTTCTACATGCACACTGCACGAAAATAATTCTGCCAGTGGAACATTAGAAACTGCCAAAGTGCGTTTTAATTTATCACTGGAATATAAAAGTTGCACTCAGTTTCATAAAGTGCAGCCACTGGAAAACGCTATATGCCACATCCAATCTACTTTAAATCTGGCATCGCCTAAGTTTTTCTATTTGAATCTGAATTATTCCCAGACAGCTAAATAAAAGCCGATACAGTTGGATACAAACGCAAGAGTATTCAAATATATTTTCAATAAAATCGTTAAATGTGTGTATTCAAAGCCTCCCTAATTTCTAAAATCCGAGCAAATATTTGTTTCTGTACAACAGGAATAAAAAGGTATTGACTGGAAAATCCTGCTTGAATTTGCATGTAAATCTGTTTCCTAATGAACGAAATTAAGGACCCGCGAGAACAAATATAAGGATAATTAAATCAAACAATCATGAACATCCCACTCTTGTACATTTAGGGTGTTTTCTTCTTGAAGTAATTTTGATAACAAAGTAAAGTTGGCTGTAGAAACAATAAACACGTACGAGAGCAAATGCCTATGAAAATAGAGTATTAGATTAAAGTATTAAAGTTTTTCAAGCTAAAGTGAATCGACAACTGAATTATTAATTGTTGGTATGTTGGGCATATAACATTAGTTTATTGGTCAAGTTATTATTATGCTGTTCGCAAATACGAAAAAAAGAGTTTTTGCGGATCATTTAATTATTATTTCGTTTAACTCGCTAACTCAAGAACGGAACAATGAATAGGTCTCAAATTTTTACCATGTTATCACTGCATATTTTTTAATAAATGTTTTAATTGTGACGTACTTTCTTGGTGAGGCCAGAAAGCGTCTCCTTTGGCATCTGAGCACAAGCGGTCTTATGGATCGGTTGCTCGAGCGCCAGTATCCGTTGTTACGTGGGAAAACACCACGTCTCTCAAACAGCCTGTAAAGTAGAGCTGGAGTAGGTACAGTGGAGAAACGATAATTTCCAGTAGGTTAAATAGGAAAAATTAGCTCTCACATACACAGCAGCAAAACACACAGTTGGGAATACAATAAATCTTTATTACTATTCTACAATTCTCAAAATACTATATATAGTTTATCTTACTGTAACGGTTGCCTCAGGCTATGGTTAAACTACAATGATGTGGTGATTTAATCTATGGTTTAATTACGACAGGTGAAAACAAGCGGAGTTATGACGTCATCTAGAGTCGAATGATACTGATGAATAGAGAGTGCGGTGGGTTAGCGGGGAAAACGGTGAAAGCGGTGAAGTGTTTGGTGGTGAAGCGGCGGTGTTTGGATATTAGGATTGAGAAAGCAAAAACAACAAATAATGCAACAATAAATAATAAAATGATTACTCTAGGTGTCAGACTTATTATTATTGTTATTATTCTTACTATTACTTTCCCCTCGGTCGGTCTGCTGCAGGCGAGTGATCGGCTAGAACTCACTTCGAGTCTTCTGGGCGGAAAGCTGGCGGCTACTGCTGTGCGCGTCTGATAGGAGGTGGCGGACGGTCTTCTCTGTTGCGGTCTGCTCAGCTGCTGCTTGCTAGGCACGTGTCATGATACAAAGAATTAAAGGTATGACATTGCGCTTGTGGGCAGAGCCAAGTCGACAGTTGCTTCATCACGCGGTGATAATTTTCTACCCGCTTTCTTCGTATAGTCGACGTTTGTATATTTTTAAATCTATAATTAAATCATAATTTTCTCTTTTACCTTAACTCGTTAAAAAGAAATGAATATGTGTTTTATTTGTGGACCAAGCCAATATTCTATATATACACAAGGCCTTTTAAAACGTATTTATGTGGAGATAAAGCTCATTTATAAAGAACGATGCTTACTGAGAACACTAAGAATCTTTATTTATTTGTTCAGGCAAAACCATGATACAAATTCTTTGTTATAATCCCGATATCACCGCGTGACGTAATTGCGCCAACCGGACCGAATTTGGCGCACATTCAATCATATCTTGTATTCCTTATATCATGGGCATGTCTGGCTGGTGTTTGAGCTCGTGAGGAATTATCTATTTTCGCCATGTCAAATTACAATTCGACTGAACTATAATTAAAAATCTGAATTTTCTTGGATTTGAACAGTGTGAAGTAAGTTTGGTATAGAGTGATCAAAATCTAATTTAAAACCGCTGCCCAAGGAATCACTACTTCCACATCCAGATTCTCTATTCAAGTCACTCACAACGAAAAAATTTTGTATGTGAAAATAATTGTTTATGGAACTTTAATAATATAATATTTGAAATCCTCTACCCCAAAAACCCATGAAACGATACCCCACATCGGTAGTGGATTGGGGGTGGTGATAGGGGGTGGTAGTGGGGGTGGATGAAGTAAAAAAATAATTTGAGGTTTCTCGTTCTTGTACATACACAATTTTTTTTCATCTCCTTTAATAATGGGGTGGGGGTGGCAATGGGGGTGGCTAAGGCCAAAAATTTTTTTGAGACCTTAGCTTCTCTTGTATATACTAAATACCAATTTTATGGACTCTTACCTGCTTGATTTACCCATTTACCCCAAATTTACTCCAATTTACCCCCCAACCCTTCGACGGAACAAGATGAAAATATAATCTAGTTCCAGATTTCATTAAAGTACATATGTGTACCAAATTTCAAGTCAATATCTTAAACGGTTTCAGAGTAAACGTGCGCACAAAAAAAGTTACAGACAGACCGACAGACAGAATTTTTTTTTTCGCTCAAACTTAAAATCTCGACGTTTCATGACATTTTAAGCCTATTTGAACAATAAAAATGTTTAAAAATTTTTTTGTCGTTACTATACTTCCACTGGATGTGGAAGTAATACTTGAATTTTTATGTTAGTTCTAATATTAACAATTTTATAATCTAGAAATTTTTCACAATTTCCCAAAAATAGGTTATAGTGGAGAGAAGCTAAGGTGTGAAAAAATTTGTTGGCATCAACCACCCCCACACTATTATTAAAAGGGGTGAAAAAAATAAAATTGTGATTGAATGTGTGTTTTTTAAATCAATAAAGGCACTGAGAACTGAGGACACCGTTTTTACACGACAAAATTTCAATTTCATTTTCTTACTGTTTTCTAAACCGTAATATTTTAGATCAAGAGACATACTCGTCTTATTTTAATGAGGTTCAGTTGTATGAAGTCCTTCACGTTGCCAACATCCTTTAAAGCGATTTGCGCTTGAGTTATTAATTCTGATAAGAATTCAGCAGCCGCTACTAAACTAATTTAAAACGCAATCTAATTCAATTATTGCAGCTCTTAGTACTTACGACGCAGGAGGCAGGACTCTTATCCCGCTTTTTTATTCATAGTCCGGTAGATCAGAAATCTTTGCTATAAAAATAAGGGAGACACGCAGCTTGCAGAAATGGGTTGCTTTTGATGTGCTACTATGGTTTATGTAGCTGTTATTGATGCAGTTAAGCAGCTATGGCATAAGTGGACTGATCCACGATCTTCTAGATAGTTATCTTAAGAGCAGGACACAGCGTCTCTTTAAATGGCCGAACTTCAAATACTTCTCTAGTCAGATATGGTGTACCCCACAGCTATGTCCTGGGGTTTCTACTCTTTGTTATTTACATCAACGATGTATCCACTTATATTTTTCCTGGCCCTTGTGTATTATTCGTGGATGACGCGACCTTAATTTGTAGTGATAGAGATTTAAACAACCTAAACACTCTAACAATAAATAGCGGAACTAAAGCCAAGAAATGATTCACTGCAAATTTCTTAAATTTAGATACTACCTAGGCACAGCGGCTCACCTTTTCCAGTACCCGTCAAAATGTTGGGAATGCAGATGTGGGGCTGCTGGATGTTATTCTTGGCGGCAATTTAAATTAGTCAAGTCACGTAAACGACTTATGTAAGTAATTAGATAGCGCCAACTTATACTTCCACATCCTGTGGAAGTACAGTAACGCAAAAAAAATAGGTAAGTAAGAGTCCATACAATTGATATTTAGTATACATAAGAGAAGCTCTCAACAAATTTTTTGGCATTAGCCACCCACATTACCACCTCCACCCCATTATTAAAAGGGCTGAAATAAAATTGTGGTTTAGTGTGGGTACAAGAATCAAAGGTCATAATTTTTTTTTATTTCATCCATCCCCACTACCACCACCCCAAGTACCAAGTACCCCATTTCTTTGAAAGTACGTCAAATTTTTTTCCAATATACGGCGAATTTTTTTCAAAAGTGCACCAAACTCTTTTGGAGGTGTACATCAAATTTTTTTCTAGAGTTCGCCAGAGTAGCGTATTATGGCCCTAGATCTCTTCCCTCCACCATTTTTGTGACATCACGGGGGCGGGTCTGAGGGGGAGGTGTGGCTTGGGGGTAATAGATGGGGGATAATCAGCGGGTAATTAGCGGGAGGGGGGAATTATAGTTAATTGGGGGAAGGTGGGACAAGGTGCGACAAAGTGGGACAAGGTGGGGGATAAAACGAGATTCAAATATGCATAAATGGGGATAACCTACTGCTTATTAATATTTGATGTGATACTGTGAAAGGGTAGACATATTTACATATAATGTTTGTAATGCAACATTCACTTGGTCGTGCGGGCTAAGCTGCCATGCTAAGATTCATAAAAATAAATCTTTTAAGGGCGATGTGTGTAATAAAATATTTAATATATAGAATAACTTAAAATCCTTGTTTTTATGAATTTTTTTTCGTTGTAAGAAACTTGGATAGAAAATTTGGATGTGGAAGTAGTGATTCCTTGGGCAGCGGTTTTTCCATACAGCATTATAAACCCTTATTAAAAAACTAGCATAATGCCACTCCCTTCTCTTTACATTTTCCAAGATATCCTAGAAATTCCTGAAAACAAATCCTCTTTTACAGCAAATTCTGATTCATATAATTAACTTACTAGAGGCGCTAACTTCATCAAATCTATAAGGTGTAGATTGACTAAGTCAGAGAACATTTTTTCATATATTAGTTTTTATGATTATCTTCCCAACTGAATTTTTACCGTTTCAAAAAAGTAATTATTTTTTCCTACTTTTCCATTGTTTTTGCCCGGTTGTTGAATTTATGGACACCTCTGTTAACTTCGACGTCTTATCATATTTTAATTTGATACTACTGTTGAAAACGACGTATTTCCCAGTAATCTCCATTCACTTTGAAAGTCTGTTGTCAACTTTTTGAGAAGGTGGCACTAATTTGCTAAAATATTTCTTTGGAACGTTTTATTCAATTTATTATTTATTTATTTAATTATTAAATTTCACGATTTAACATTTTACCGGCAGGGCCGGCTCCAGGACACGTGCAGCCTGTGTCTCCCCACGGGACGGCAATAATCATGAGGATCGCTAAATGTGATGATTGTTAAATTAAAATAAAAAATCTAACTTCCTAGATAAGTATTAATAATAAATAATACTTATACTTATTTATTATTTGTAAACTTGTTTTCTCAGTTATGTTTTGGTTTTAAATATTTATGTGACAATAAAATTTACATATAAATAATAAATAGTTACATTTTTGTTGGGATACGTATAGCTGATAATTTACTGAAATTCTAATTCATGCTAAATGAGCACTGCAAAATAGACAAGTAAGTAAATGCACTAACCCAAACTAACCCATTACTTAAAACTGAAAAACTAACCCAAAATAAATGAATTACTTGTGTTAACCCTAAAAAATCTTTGCCTGCGCCACATTTTTTTGACAGCGCACATCCCAAATTAAATGTCACGAGCCGCCGCTGCAAGTAATAGGTAAGAGGACGGCAAAAATATCTTTTGTACTGTTCACTGGTAAAAATATTTTCCAAAAACGGTTAGCTAAAATTCCACTAATTATAATAATATTGATTAATAGTTAACATTCGTCTTGGTGATTATTTGGCTGCTTGATTTTTTTGTTATTAAGATGACTCCTGTAGAGGAACTGCTGGCGTTGTGATTTCGCAGAAATATGTATTTATGTTTCGCGGTACTAGAATCTTCCTGAATGATTCATACGTTCGAATCGGGCTTCGAGAATTTGTAAGAATTTATCTCCAAAACTGTATCTATAGTCGTGTAATGAGGGCGGATGAAAGCCAAACTAGAGTGGGCGTAAAATTTTGATTTCGCGATTTTAGATATTAATTTAAAAATAATAGAAGTGTTCTTTTTATATATCTTAACTATGCAGACTGAAAGTTAATTTAATATGTTAAATTCTGAAACAGAAATTATCCAGAAATCTGTACTGTTATATTACAAAGTGTAATTTTTTTTGACTTGCCACAAATGTATAACATACTAGGAAAAGTGGCCAGATAAAAAGTTGTTGTTGTTTTTGTTCTATACCAAAAATGTAGGATTTCGTTTTCTACCACTTTCTTCAAAATAAAATTAAAGTAAAGAATTATTGAAAATTAAATTTTTTTGAATATTTATTGATCGATTTAAAGAAAAAACAGTTTTTCCACTAGCTGACAGTATCTTACTATACAACTTTCAATTCAATTGGGCTTTTCTCTCTTAGGTTCTCGTGCTTACAAAAAATATGTAGGACGGGCAGACATACGGATTAAGGACGAACCATTTTTGTAAATTAACTTTTGGTTTTCGGCCATCGTTATTATCAGACCTGGGACGTAAGTATCCGATTTCAGTAACGGCTTCTATGCAGACATAATATTATGTTGTAAATTCCTACTGAAACATTCCCAAACAACAGAAAAACATATACAACGTGATAAGGTGAATTTTATTTCAGTTTATATCAGTTTAAAATATAGGCGTAAACTAGCTTTATCAGAAAAAATACTATATTAAATAAAACGTAACTGATTCTTCTACAATTGAATACACTGAGTCAATGGTAATCTTCGTAGGTAACTGCCCGAATTTTCAGATGAAATTTTTCATCACCCAGTGAATCGTTATTGCGTTTCAGTCAAAATGAATGAATATTTATTTGCACTTGAAGCAACATTTAAGCTTTAGGCACAAAAACCACTTGCTCGAAAGCAAGAATAAACTCAAAAATTCTAATATTTATGTGATATTTCAAAAAAAAAATTGTATGCAGCCGATCGTTCTTTAAAATGTTTGAGTCAAACATACAGAGGCTATAGTAAATTTATGGATTTGTTATATTCCAGAATTGCTTTCACGGCACACGATTGTATTGCAGTAGGTGTGATAAAGCAGTTCCTTGGCCATGTAAAACAAATATTTCTAAAAACACATTTTCTCTGAAAACCATTAAAGAAGTGTGACCTTAAATGATCGTGACAGGCAACGCAATTTTAACGTGGATATGACGGTTAGACGTAACATATCCTGAACGAAACTAGATAATTCACATTTTAGACAATTCTTGCAAAGGTATAGCGATGTTCAGGTGTCACTGGAGTCACTGAGAATAAAATGTTCGAGAAATTGCTGCGAAATAAAAATTCAAAACTGCTAAAAAAAGCAATCCCAAATATCAAGTATACTGGGTGGCTCAGCAGATAGGGACACTCTTGTAACTTTTCGATGGGCGAATGGATTTTTTTCAAATTTAGTGACATGGGATAAAATTTTCAATTATATGATGTAAAGAATCAAAATGGCCGACTTCCGGTTTCGATGCAACTGACATGAAAATCTAATTTTTAAATGAGCCAACCTGTACAATTTTGCATACTTGGATCCTGCTGGCCAAAATACATAGGATCTGATCCTCAAATATTATTTTGATTTTCAAAAAATATTATTGTTATTATTTATTAAATTATAAATTTATTACAAATGGAATATCAGGTTGTCCCATAGGGGTTCTATTTAAAAGAAAAATAGTTGAAAAATCGTTATGTATTTTTTTTGACCAGTAGCATCCAAATATGCAAAAATATACAGGTTGTCCCATTTAAAAATTTTATTTCAATGTCAATTGCATCGAAACCGGAAGTCGGTCATTTTGGTTCTTTACATTATATAATTGAAAATGTCATCCCATATCACTACACCAAATTTGAAAAAAATCCCTTCGCCCGTTGCCGCCAATGACTTTAACTAATCTAACGCAAGGCGGTACAACCATATCACTTTATCAGACTTGGGATTGACACTACTGACAGCAAAGCTGGATAAGATAGAAGTGATTTTTTGGTTTTAATCAAATTACACTACAAAAATAGCGAAATAAATCGAAGACATTGAAACGACAAAGAGGTATATCAGATATTTCGTTAAACCGGTCAATGACACGGTGGTATCTCTATTGTTCGACCGAAAACAAAAAACACGGCTCTCGATGCACACGATGCAGCGGCAGGGAGCCAGCCTTGTCGGCATGCTTTGGACTCATTCGTAAAAGTGAACTGGTCCGCTGGAATTCCAATTATCTTCAAAGCGTACCGACAATGTTGGCTCCCTGCAGCTGGATCGCCGGCCGGCTTCACTTTTTATGCCAATTAAGGAAATGTAAACAACTCGAATACGTTCTTTCACAAGTAAGTTCGTCGACCTATTCAGGAGTAGGTCAGGACTTACTCAACATCAGTAGTGTATCTTCGCAAATTTACTAATAATTTAATATACTAAATTACCTCTAAAGTTTTGTAGGGGCTTTCCCACATTGAAGATTAGTACACCATTTTATTTTCCTGGTAGATCACGCTGTATTGTGTCATGCAAAGATGAAAATCATTACGCGCTGACAAATAACCTAGAGCCAGTCCTGTTTTTGGCGTCATAGATACCTAAATTCCGAGTTTACATAGTAGAGTAGGTGGCAATGTAAGACGACACAACGTACACTTCTGTGCAATGAAATTCCGTACACCTTTTCGCTATATTAAATCATTCTTTATTTATTTGTCAGTGTCAGTGTCATATTTTCGCAATGCCAAAATTAACTCTTAACATGAAACAAATTTAATTCTCTCTAAAATTGAAGAGCAGTTGCTAAGCATTAACAATTGAATAAAAGTACTGTTATGAGTGTGAAGAAAGGGTGGGAGGAGGAAGGTAGCGTAAAGAGAAAAGACTGTTCAGGCCGATCGAGAAGTTCAAATCTCGTTCAAAATTAAGCGCTCCTTGGATATTTGAGGGAAAATCCGTTTCAAACAGCAGGAGACGTTGTGTTCATGACAAATTTTCCAGCATCGAGGTCAACAGCTTGCCGAAGGAGAGGAAAATCGGAATTAAAAAACTGTACAAGTGCCAAGAAAACCATATTAACAGAAGCAAGCCCGTATTCTGTTTTGTTTAAATTATGTCTATCGCCCGTTGGAATTTTGAAACAATGTTGTGTTTACCGATGAAAAAGTTTTTCGGTCTTGTAATGACGTACATATTCGGCTGTACGATCCTGCAAACGAAACTTCAGACCAAGAAATTAAGAAGAATTGTGGTCGGCCATTGAAAATTGTCGGGAGGAGCTAAGAGAAAAGAAAACTAACAGTCGTAGAGTAATTGCTTCTATGCCAACAAGATTTAATCACATATTTGGTTACATTATTTACACAATTTTTACATTTGTTATGAATTGAAATCATTCCCATCGAATGCACAGTGGTCCGAAAATTTCAAAAAGTGACCAAAAATCCAATTTTGTTATAGATCGATTAACAATCACATATGTAATGAGGGAAAATAATTTAAAACATAAATATCCTTAGGGGTGGTTTTTAGGGGTTGTTTTTCTGAAAAATGGTGTATTTGAGCTTTTTCGGTTGGACGTTATAGCAAACCGTTTAAATAAGACAGACAACCTAATTAAAAATATATTTACCATCGGGGGTTGCTTTTAGGGGTTGTTAGTGTAGAAATTGACATATCAATTTTTTTTTTTCAGTTTAACGTTATCAAAAACCGCTTAATTAACCCAGAAAAAATATATAAACAAATATTTACAAACAGGGGCGATTTTTAGGGGTTGTAAGAGTATATAAAATGGCACATTTTTGCTTTATTTCAGTTATAGACAATCGTTTATTTAAGACATATAGAATAGTAACATTTTGCTCTAAAATTATAATAAAGCATAGTTTATACTTCTCTGAAGACCGCCATGTATGACGGATATTGTCGAATTTCAATAGGGAATATTCTACCATGCTATTTTACATACGTGCCAAATTTGAAACAAAAATATTAAGTCTAACGGAAGTTATCGTGTTTACAAGAAACGGTGTACACACATACATACACCCCCACATACATACATCCCCACATACATACACCCCCACATACACACACGCACACACCTACACTCATATATACAGACCCGCAGACATTTTTTATTCGATATTTGAATTCAGCCTGTTATGAAACGGATTTCCATACACAATTTTTTTCTACGATTATTTCACTCATTAACGCTATAGCCAATGAGAGCCCGTCTTTTCAAAACATTGCACCAATCAAACGTCATTATTAGTGGTAATTCAAGCTAGATCTGCTTTTGACAGGACCAACATGCAAAATTTATCGCTCTAATTTTTTAGGTCGCTGCAGCGGCAAATATGCGAAAATTTTTTGACGTTTTTGTCGTGAAATATTTTTGGCAAATAGGACAACTCGAGCTTTTAAGTTTTATCTATAAATATCTTCTCTAGCTTATTATTAATTGTTAACGTACTTACCTTGTAAATTGTAATATTGTATTATGTAGTAGCAAACAAAAACACACCTCAATTCCAAAGCGAATCTTGTCTGAAATATATAGGCTGTAACTTTTGCCTATCTGTAACTATTTCAGTTTTCCTAGTGTTGAATCAGGTAACAATTACACACAAAGATTGTACTTAATATAGCTCATAATACAGGAACAAGTCAAGCACAGCTTTCAATAGCTCAATAACGTAGTTACAAAGGTAAGCAAATCATTTATTATAAATGTCAAGTACACATTCGCTCTGGAACAAACTAAAAATGTATAGTACTTACATATGGTAATCTACCAAAAAATAACTCGTTGAATCAAAGCTGTGCATCAAACATTATAATTTGTTGTATTTAAAATTCTCTTTGCTTAACAAAGCAAACCTCAACATAATTCATAAACTTCGTAAGTTAAAAGTAAGGATTAAATACGTAAATATGAGTCGATGAACATTTATTTATTATGGAATATAACTTGTAGCGCTAGATGGCGCTCTCTATGTCAATCTCGGAACCATGGGTGTATATTTTATTTGGGCGAGACATCGGTACTAAAGTAGTGCTCTCTCTATCGTTCCTCGTCGTATTGCACCTCAGAAACGCCTGAAAGGTGTTAAGCCAGTCTATATATTATAATATCTAAGGTTTCAACTCGTTTTATTTACTAGTTGCCATGGAAACGTCACTAGATTATTTTAAAATATAGCGAATCTCCCTTGTTTCAGATTTGCTGTTTTGACAATATGAGTCGGTTTGGAAATATTTCTGTATATCAAATTAATGATGAAATTGAAAATAAAGGTCAGTAAACTCCAAAAAGTGACAAGAAAACGTCTGAAGGCAGTTAATGAGAAAACATAATATTGAAGATGTACTTAATGAATTATTTATTCGTGAAATATTCTCCTCAAATACCACTCGTGCTTTAAATTTTATCTAAAAATTTTTTCTCGTCGCCCCTAGTTAATATAACTCGTGCAAATTGGCAGTTTATTATCAAAGATTAAATCCCTCCCGCTAAAGCGGTCGGGATTTAATCAGATAATAAACTGCCAATTTGCACTCTTTATATTACCAGGCAACACGCTTTCGAAAAAATTTTCGATAAAATTTTAAGCACTAGTGATATTACATACGATTATTATTAAAAATGATGGTTCGGTTATAATACATCTATTTAATTAAATCAAATACGTAAAATAACTATAGAACTGAATTTTTTTCGAAACATTCCTTGTACGGGATCATTTTTATTGATAATAAATACTGATTAAAAAAGGATATTATAAATATAAAAAGTTATTTAACAATAATTGATTCCGCATCCTCTTGCGTCAAGTGATCGATGCTGCCGGTGCTCGCGGAATACATGTCGCACGTTATAAAAAATCCAAAATTTCGAAAATCCGCTTGAGATTGCCTAATTTTTGTTTGTTTGTTATAAAGGAATGTCTAAGGCAATTTTTACGTATTTTTCCAAGGCATGATAACGTAAGATTTGTTTCGTAGCTCTACACAAATCTGAACCTACTCGTAAAAGTTTCTGATAAACACCCTATAATAAAACAACCTTCTATCTGTTTTTAAATTCAAAACTTTCTTTATGTAATATATTAAAATAAAGTACATACCTCAAAGAAGCTGCTGTAAAAATTTCACTTTGAATTATCACGTTTTAGGTACACACTCTCTCTCTTCAAAAGTTGGTGATTAAATGAGACGTAATACCGGTGAAACGGTGCTATATAAAGGGTCGTGTTTGCGAGCCCCTAGCAGGTAGAGATATCGCCTAATGGCCTTTGTATTCTTGGAAAAGATGCATTGACCATTCTTTTAATTACCCCCAAAGTATCAAAGCGAAATTCGAAAGTTGAAAAAAAGCATTTTTGGCCATTTTTTGAAATTTTCGGACCACTGTGGAATGGTCTAAAAAAGTAAAAAAACAAAAATACGTATGTTTTTTTATGGATTAACATTATTCAAATACCTTTCGTTTCACAATCAATGTCAGTTTTTTATAACCTATATGATAATAAAAAATCCAAATTCCAAAAAGACATTCATACCACTCAATATTAGTAAAAACTTTTAAAAACTTTATTTTTCAAGTGTACGGGATTTCATTGCAGAGAAGTGTGCTTCACAAGAGTGAATTCTACTGAGTTCACCCTTGTGAAACTTGAACTGATACGAAAAACTACAATTTTCCGTAATGTGCAGAACTTCGCAATTTTCTGCTTAACAACACCGGACTATTAATAAAAAAACAGAGTTTAAATCGAGCGGAATAAGGGAGCGAAAATACCTCACAAGCACAACGGTTTTAGCGTGCTTCAATGATACAATCCAGTTCACTTATAATTTAAACTTGCAAATCGTGCCTAAGGCCACAAGCGAATGAATTCCAGAGACTCTTTGCGGGTACTTCCAGTGAGATTTTTGAAATATCACGATGATATTCAACTTAGGACGGCTGGAATGTCAATTAGGTTTTTTTATCTAGAATTAAATGAAACTTTGTGTAGGAGATTCAGAAGAGGGAAATTGAATATTTTTAGCTTGTTTGAGTGAGGCCTCATGGAGTTCTCATAATAAGTTTTCCATTTCTTAGCTGCACTAGTTGTAAAGTGCTTCAAGCACAGTACGAGGATGTAATACTTTTAAAATCGATGTAATCAACACTGCATGTTCCACGTTTCCATGTGTAGAACTGTATTAAAATTGTTACGAGTTAATGAGATAAATCTCGAGTACTGTTTAAATATGCAAAATATAACTATAGAAAATGTGAATATATTATTTTCCTCAAGAAATCAAAAGATAATAATAATAATAATTTATTAATCCTGTCGATCATAAATAAATGATACAGGACAAGTCAAATAGTAGGTACATATCACAGTTTATTTGGAAACAGAATATAACAAATATACAGGGTGATTCTTTTAAGGCGGCCATTAGAATATTTCCCACTTGTAGATGAGATAGCCATTTGATATTTGGTACCCTACCCTAGTCGACCATTGCGAGTCCGAAAATAATAATTTCAAAATGGCGGCACTTCCGGAAATATCGAAAGTCGATACCAACTTGCTTATTTTAAATGGAACACCTTATATATTTTCGACTTTTCGAAATGATCATAAAATTCTGCGTCAAAACATGTACACACCCTATACCTAAACCGAGCAGTTTCGGAGATATTTGACATTTTATAAAAAATTTGACAACGGTTTGCAAGAACCGGTATAACTTCCTTCGTGTAGGAGATCCTTATTTGCTCTTTGGTATGTGGAATGAACACAAGATGAGCTACTCTATAAAAAATAGATTCCAAAATACTATACCAAGTGTTTTATTTTTCATGTTACATTTTGTCAAGTTCAAACCTCAAAAACTTTTTTATTTCAAATGAAACACCCTATATTTTTTTACATCAAATTATGTTAAATTAAATTCCCTTTTTTCTAGTATTGTTGTTTCTAATCATGGGTAAGTTGATGGCAATTTTGATTAAAAATTTTTGGACATTTAAGAAAATCGCCAATATTTCGAAAAGTTGTAACTTTAACCCCTACAATGCTTATACTAATAAAAAGGAAATTTAATTTAACAAAATTTGATGTAAAAAAATATAGGGTGTTCCATTTGAAATAAAGAAGTTTTTGAGGTTTGAATTTGACAAAATGTAACGTGAAAAATAAAATACTTGGTATACTATTATGGAATCTGTTTTTTTTTTTGTAGAGAGTAGCTCATCTTGTGTTCTTTCTACGTACCAAAGAGCAAATAAGGATCTCCTACACGAAGAAAGTTATAACGGTTCTCGCAAACCTTTGCATCTGTCAAATTTTTTATAAAATTTCAAGTATCTCCGAAATTGCTCGGTTTAGGTATAGGGTGTGCTACATGTTTTGACTCAGAATTTTATGATCATTTCGAAATGTCGAAAATATATAGGATATTCCCTTTAAAATAAGCAAGTTGGTATCGACTTCCGGTATTTTCGGAAGTGCCGCCATTTTGAAATTATTATTTTTGAACTCGCAATGGTCGACTATGGTAGGGTACCAAAGCTCAAATATCTATCTCATCTGCAAGTGGGAAATATTCTAATGGTCGCCTTAAAAGAATCACCCTGTATACACAAATAAACTAGGTCATTTAAGTAATAAAAAAATCTATAAATCTATACACATATGTATAAAATACCTATTAAGGTAAGGGTAAAATTACAAATGTGCACATGATAACACCTATACATAAGAACATTAAAAAACAAAAAAAAAAAAAATTTAAAAATATAATACGCGTAGGTCAAGCCAATAAACAAAAAATTTTGGAGAGAAAGAACAATCATAGGCTAGTATCTTTGTAATATTCATTTAAAGAGTAATAACTCTTATTTACTAATAATCTTTGAAGTTCTAACTTAAAATATTTTATCTTCATGTTTTTGAATTTGGCAGGTAAGTGATTATATGCTTTTATAGCCAGGTATTTTGGACTTTATTCATATTTTGTCAGTCAATGTATTGGTATTCCGAGTGTTGTATTATTTCGTGTGTTATGAGAATGATAATTGAAGACCTAAGTGGATAAAGGTGTTATGTCACACTTTTAAAGTTTTGAGTAAATTAAACAAAACGGTTTTGAGTTGGAACTTATTTATTTTGTCTTCGATTCAAATGAATAATACCTCATAAAATAGATAATTTTGGGTTATGTTCTTTTGTTTACACTAATATTAAAGAACAATATCAAGCTGTTATGAAACTAGATTTTTCTGTCCAAAACTGTGTACATCCACTAAAATTACTGGTTGTATGTATGACATGGCGCCTTTATAATTAAAACGTTTCTATAAAATATTACAAATTTAGAATTCACCGTTTATTAGGTGTTAAATCTATATCAGGGGTGTTCAAAAATTGCATAAAGTAATTTTTTTTTTAAATGCGACATAACACCTTTATCCACTTAGGTCTTCAATTATTAATATTATTCATATTAATTCGTTATAGCATACATTAATAAACTCAATAACAAAGTCCATGGTAGTGTTAATATTCCCAATCGTTTAAACAGAGTTTTACAGCTATCTCGCTTATTTAAACCGGCAATAAATCTTACGGCTCTTTTTTGCAATTTGAAGACTCTAATACTATCGCTTGCAGCTCCCTACTCCCAATTATGGTGTAAGATATTACAGACTGAAAATAAGCAGGATAGTACGTGATCAAGACTGACCTGTCAACAACATTACGTAATTGGTTAATACAATAACAAACTGGAGCAACTCTTTTGCAAATACTGTCAATATGTACAGACCACGAACAATGGTTTGACAAATATAAATCGAGAAATTTAACAGTTTGCTCTTGTTTAATACTGCAATTTTTTGTTTTCATCAAAAGACTCTCCTCAGTCTCACGCCATTAATCGTGGCTGCCTATCTAACAGTCCATATCTCGGAGGTGTAACAAAACATGGAGAAAACTAGAGGTTAGCAAGTTTGATCTTCGTGTGCTTCGTGGTATTCCTGTCACGCCAAATTTAGCTCAACTGGCAAGTTGCCGAAAGTTTCCGTTATTGTCCACGAGGGCTCCAAAATAAACTGTCTTGTTTACTACCTCACAGTCAGACATTCTCATGATAGGTGGTTTTCATCTGCTTGGTCGATGATCATAATTTTCATTTTGCTGTAATTTATACTCAAACCATACTCAGAGCTTATTTTTGGAAGTTGGCCGGAGTTGTATGAGCTCATATATGCTTGCTGCAACTAGTGCAAATACCCTGCACATCACGTTCATGCACGTAAAATGTTCGTTTTCTTTATTCCACTTTCGTTATCTTGACTTTGACCCCAGGGAAATAAACGTTAGTCATGCAAAATTAAATAAAAAAAACACTAAACCAACATTTAACGTGTTTATAAAGGCGACTGAGTTGATTTTATTTTGTAAAGTTATGAGTTACTAAATAGCTGTTAGAATATTACTTCAAACGACAAAAAACAAAAATGTCTGGAATTTTTCCGCATATATTGCTAGTCTATCTAGTCCTCTTCCAACAAAATTAGCAAATCATTTACAGAATCCTCACTCTCACTGACCATAGACTTATATTCCTAGACTGAGCCCACCAACAACTCCTAATGACGACAAGATGATTTCGTGTAGTTGGTTCTGTCTCTCTCTAGCGAGTTACTTTCCTCGCTCTGTCTCTCTCGTCGTCGTAGCCGGGTCGTGTAGGGGGAAGGGAAAAGCGAGTAAGAGAACTACCAACATTGGTTGTAAGATAGAGACAGAACCAACGATGGAAAAAACAAGATGGTCACTTTTTCCGGCACACTGCATAGTCTAGGAATATAAGTCTATGTTACTGACAAGTTAAAAAGTATTCTTTTGTAAGAGAGGCATAAGAAATTTCAAAGAGATGAGTGAAAATATGCTAAAATGTTCAGCACCTGAGAATCTAACTTTTTACCCAGGAAACCTTTGTAATGTCCCAGTTTCTGTTTGAATGTTATTTTCTGTCGGAAAATTGTAACTATAATTACAAAATATGAAGCGTCGTAAGAATGCCTACAGTCAATTTATTTTTCTGATACTATACGAAGTGATTCACATAAAACTTCCCGGGCAGTTTCTGTGGTAACGAAAAGAGATATACAAAATCTGTAAAAGCCAATCGTTAGACATTCTTGGTGACTTTATTTTGTCTTTCAAATGTTGCCAATGGCATTAGCGTTTGTGGCGTCGTGATGCCGGAAAGAAAATTTTCTATGACAGGAACTTTGAAAGTATAAGTTTAATCTAAGTACTTTTCGTAGTACAAACTTTTCTATTAAAATCAGTGAGTGGTTTTCGAGATAAAGCAAAAAAAATCCCTAGTCGAATATTTCGTAACTAGCAAGGAAATTAAAATTCGCTAAAAGGTGATCACTAGATACAATAGGTAGCTTTAACTCTAAGTGATTCGCAATTTTTCAAATGGGTGTACAAAGATGGCGCTGAAGTGCAAAATTATTTTTCGATGGCTGCAACATTGAAACATAGTATACACGACAGAGTACCAAATGGTATATAATTTTGTAAGAATACATTTTTCTTGTAACACCATTAGTTTTCAAGTTATCTGGTATTTCTATTTTAAAATTCTTCAAAGTATAATTTGGATTAACCCCCTATAAAATCTATTTGGTTACTGGTTCTTCGTACCCACTTCGGATTATCTCGAGACCAATAACGAGTGTTTTGTGTTGTGACAAGCCCATATTATTCATTTTTATATTAACCGATAAAAGATTATAAAACTCGTACATTTTTAATTAGTATATTATTAAATATCTTTGTGTAACTTTAAGCATTTTTAAATTTAAGGTTATGCTCCACCCCAGATTAAAATTCCATATCGTAGTACTGATACGGCCAAGGTATAATACAATGTTTTTAATACGGACGCAGTTGATAGAACTTCCAAATAATCTTACAAATCATAATATTTAGATTTTTTATATGTTCAGTCCATTTCAAATTCCGACTATGGTAACACTTAGATATTTCATACTCTGTTGTAACGGTCAACATTTTAAGTATTCGTAAAATTCTATTAAAATCCGCTAAATTACATTATTTTATATCTTCATTACCAGAATTACCTAATTTGTTATTTTTTTCAAAGATATTTAACGCCGGCACTGTTGGACGTTTCATTGTTTACGAGTTAGCATTCCAGAAATTCCATAGAATGAGCGGGTAAAATAGTCGCGCAGGAACTATTTCTCCAATGGCAAGTACAGATATGACAATGCCTGCGTTGCCCTTGGTTACATCCCCCGAAAGTAGTGCGCTAGGCGCGAATACAAAAGCGCAAATTAATTATATATACTTCTTTGGTTCTCACTGGCCTCAGGCCTAAGAAGCTGTCAAAATTGTGGCTGGAATCTGAGCCCTTTAAGTGTTTATTTGTTTTGAAATTCAACTTCTTTGGTGAATTTTACCGATTAGTTTAGAAGTTAGCACCAAAATCTGTTTAGTATAGACGTCCTGAATTAAAGTAGCATTTAGTAAGTGTAATGATAGCTGCTTAACATGTAGTTTAA
The DNA here is from genome assembly GCA_936432065.2 of Rutpela maculata. Taxonomy (NCBI): domain Eukaryota; kingdom Metazoa; phylum Arthropoda; class Insecta; order Coleoptera; family Cerambycidae; genus Rutpela; species Rutpela maculata. Next base: position 13,243,001 of record OW386287.2, on the reverse strand, counting down.
TTAGAAATTACAGTTTAGAGTCAGTGTTAATATACCTATAATGGTATAGTTATGCAGTTTGTTGGTACTAAATTTGAGTTTGTAACCAATAACAGCATCTTCGTCCATTTTGCTGCAGTTACGTAAGTACAGAAACATTTACATTTCTCCCTTGTGTGTACCGGCAACTGATAACACAGCCCCACGAAAAGAAATTCAGACTAGCGAACCAGATCTATGTATCCCCATGTATTTTCGATCGCTGAATCCGAATCTGAGGTAAAAAAAAATGTATATCCCCAAAATCATTTGCTAGAGCCAAAAAATATCCCTGGAATGGGGTAAAAAGAAGATTAAGCTACGAGAATAGTTGTTACATCTTAATCAATCGAATTATGCAAATTAAAGTTAAACAGCAGCGTACATACAATAGATATGAAACACACCCCCAGGGAGGGGCGAAAACTACCCCCCGTATATAAAAAAATCTATCCAAGACAGCAATGACTGCTGAAAAAGCTCGAAATGTCTAAGTTTTGTTAAAGTTATAAGAAACTGCATCAAGTCCTACATAATCTTCATAAACTACCCCTATAGGGTTGAGAACAACCACCCTCAAGCTTAAAGGACACGAGAAAAACAAGAAAAACATAAAATTCAACAGGATTTCTATTTTCATGGATGCTATGATTGGCTGAAATTGCGTAGTACTCTAAAATAGAACTAGAAACTTACGTACCATCAACGTCCTCCCGTGTCACCGCTCAGAGGGTGTGAAAACTACCCCCTATATAAGATTTAACTGTAAAATGTTACAGTGGCTTCTATAAAATTTCGAAACACCTGCGTTGTGTGAAAGTGAGAAGAAACTAGACTAAGTTCGACGCTGTGCTTGAAAATCGCCACCCCTATATCCGTAGGGTGCTGGAAAAACAGAGAGAAACTAACCGGATTTACATCTTTATGGATGCTATGATTGGCAAAAATTGTGTTGTACACTTAGAGTTTGAAAACTATTCTCCTATCAATGTTATTAAGTAACACCTCCAGAAAGGTAGTTCTCACCCGCTAGGGGAGTAGAATTGAATAACAACAGTAGTACGTGACTTTCTAAGTCTAACTCTACGGATCCATAACACTGGAAATACTTTCAGATCAATGTTTTTTTCTTGTTTTTTCTGTGTTATTTAAGATGAGGGGTGATTTTTGGCAGCGCTGTTGGTAGTTTTCAATAATTGAGCCAAAAATACTGCAAACTCTTCTCACCTTTACAAACTTCCGAAGTGTCGAGCTTTTTCGAAGGTCACTGCAGCTTTTTTTACGTTGTCGCCCCTCCCTGGGGATGTGTTTCACATCTATTGTATGTACGCTGCTGTTTAACCTTAATTTGTATAATTCGATTGATTAAGATGTAACAACTATTCTCGTAGCTTAATCTTCATTTTACCCAATTCCAGGGGTGTTTTTTGACTCTAGCTAATGATTTTGGGGGTGTACGATTTTTTTTGACCTCGGATTCGGATTCAGCGACCGAAAATACATAGGGATACATGGGTCTGGCTCGCTGGTCTGGATTTTTTTTTGTGGGTCTGTGTAATAGTCCCTGGCTAAATTCTGGTAACTTTGCTTTACATTGTGGCCAAAGACGCCTACACAGTGCTTCTATCTTCTTGAGTTTTGTGCGGTATTTCGTGATCTGATTCGACAAACTTCAACGTTTTTTGAGTGTTTGCACCTTCTCTTATAGACTTCTAAAGAGATTTCTTGTTTAATACCTGTAACTAATTTATTGTGCACAGCACTTTATATTTTTTTGTATGTAATTTGTAGCTTAAAATGCTACTATGTATTTCATTTCCTTTGTCGTCACCTTTGTTTACGTTTAAAGGATATAAAATATCAAAATTTGTTTATAAGTAAAATGTCATTTAATCTTTTCATTCAGTAATAGTACGTTGGCTAACTAATAATTTAGTTATGTATCTGTTAGAAATGTACGATTAATTTTGTCAATAAAAAGATAGATTGTAAATGTCAAAAAAAGGGAATAAATAAAAAAGTCAGTTTTTGAGAAAACTATTAAAAGGTATATATTTTATTATAAAGAAAGTCTCTCCACCATATTTATAGTGCTCCATTTAACATTTGGCGACCGTGACAGGACTAGTAATGGAGAATATGAATAAATTAAAGAAGGAGAGGACACAGTTGAGGCGTATGTTTACGAAGATATGCCGAGACATCGATAATATCTTTAAAAATGAGCAGATCGACAAGGAAGAGGTTATAACTATTTCTAAACAATTAGAAGATAAAAATGCCAGGTTATTTGCTATTGATGATAAGCTAAAAGAGTTATTATTTTCATCCGAAGTTGAAGATGATGAAATGGAACAAGAAATAGACACGATTGAATCTTATAGAGAAGAATGTATTGCGTATCGAACAAAACTTGAATGCTTTTTAAAGATTGACGTAGCTGGACAGGTGAAAGTTGTGGAAATTGAAGAGAGTGGGCAGGTGAAAGTTGTGGAAACTATAGAGAAAAGAAGAAAATTCCGATTACCCAAATTAGAATTTAAAAAATTTAATGGTGATGTACGTAATTGGATTGGATTTTGGGGCCAGTTTAAGAAGATTCATGAAGATGTAGATATCGATCTTGAGGACAAATTCCAATACTTGATACAGGCTACCGAGCAAAGTTCTGCAGCCAGAGAGTTGGTTGAAAGTTTTCCCCCATCAGGTCAGAATTATGAAAAGGCCATCGATCAATTGCGAACCAGGTTTGCTAGAGATGAATTCCTCATAGAGGTATATGTTAGAGAGTTGTTAAATATAGTTCTTCAGCAAGCAACAAAAAATAGAACAAGTCTCAGTTTGACAAGTTTATTTGATAAGTTGGAAACACAGTTAAGAGCTTTAGAGTCATTAGATGTAACCAGCGATAAATATGCTGCTATGCTTTACCCATTAGTCGAATACTCTTTAGCTGAAAGTGTTTTAATTGCATGGGAGAGGCATCGCAGTACTTATAAAGACGCTAAAAACACAGTTGATTTAGCCAATCGTTTAAAAATGTTATTAGCTTTTATAAGAGGAGAAGTAGAAAGTGAAGAAAGAATTCATTTAGCACGCAAAAGTTTTAGATTTGAGAAAGGACAAGATAAAAAATCTACCCGTCAGCGAAAGGTAGAGGAGGTAGAAGAAATATCTACAGCAGCTACGATATTTTCAGCAGGTAAAAAGGGAGGCGAGAAACCCAACTTTAGTTGTATTTTTTGCGAAAAAATTTCACATTGACACAAGTCAGGATTGTTTTAAAGCGCGAAATTTGACATTAGATGAAAGACGGAATGTCATTAAGAATAAAAGATGTTGTTTTGCGTGTTTAAAATCAAATCATAATATAAAGACATGTAAAACATTTATCAAGTGTCTTATTTGTGAAAAAAGGCATTATGCTATTATGTGTCCTGATCTTAATGTAACAAAACAATCTGAAACAAGAAATGCAGAAAAAGCATTTACTGAAAATAAAAGGGTTGAAAATGTACTTACAAGTAACAATCATACAGAGACCTTATTACAAACAATAATTGTTCGACTTGTAAGTGATAATAAAAGAAAAGTTGTGAGAGCTTTGCTAGATTCAGGGTCACAGAGATCATATATTTTATCGAAATGTGCCATCGATATGAATTTTAAAAAAATTGGCCAAGAAAGTATTATTCAAGCAGTTTTCGGAGGAATACAATCTGCTGTAAATATACATAATTTATATGACGTTTTAATTGAAAACTTGGAAAATTCTTTTAAATTCAACTGGACATTATTAGATCAATCAAATATTTGCAATTATAAACCAAGACTAAAGAATTCAGCATGTCTTGAGAATTTAAGAACTAAAAATATAATTAATACAGATGTTGGCTCTAATGTTCCTGAAATTTCATTATTAGGGGCGGATATCATTGGAAAATTGTTTACTGGAAATATAGAAAAAATTGATGACAGTTTGGTTGCCATGGAAACGCGTTTAGGTTGGACTGTGATGGGGCAGTATCATGGGACAACGAATTTAGTACATCTTTCTTGTTTGAATAATATGTCCTTATCGAATTTGTGGAATCTAGATGTCTTAGGAATTAAGGATCCTGCGGATGTTAAAACAAAAGTTGACTTAGAAGCCGATGTGTTAAAACATTTTAAGGAAACAGTTAAAATGAATGAAGAAAATAGATACGAAGTGTGTCTTCCATGGATTGAAGGTTATCCGAAGCTTTTAAACAATATGGAGGCGTCCGAGAGTAGGTTATATAGTACTACTAAGAAGCTAGTAGATTTTTATAAATTTTCAGATTACGATGAAGCTTTGAATGAATGGCAGAAATTAGGAATTATTGAAGAAGTTTCAGAGATAGAGAAACAAACTATTGCACATTATTTACCCCATCATGCTGTGATAAAAGAATCCAGTGCCACTACAAAAATTAGGCCAGTATTTGATGCTTCTGCAAAAGATAAAAGAGGAAACTCTTTAAACAATGGGTTAGAAAAAGGACCAAATCTAATTGAACTGATTCCCCCTCTTTTATTGAAGTTTAGATTACATCCAATTGGAATAATAGCTGACATTAAGAAGGCTTTCTTGCAAATTAGTATCACGCCAAAGGATAGAGATTTTTTGAGGTTTCTTTGGTGGGAGGATCAACAATGCAAAAAAATTAAAACTTATAGACATTGTAGAGTCGTATTTGGTGTTTCACCAAGTCCATTTTTGTTAGCAGCAACTATAGATCATCATTTAGAAAAAGCACCAGATTATTTAAAAAATACAGCTGAAAAGTTGAGGAAATCATTTTATGTCGACAATTGCGTAACTAGTGTTAAAAATACTACAGAGTTACAGAAATTTATAGATGAATCAAAATATTTGATGTCAACTGCACAGTTCGATCTCAGAGGTTGGCAGTACAACGAACCAAAGGAAGAAGGTGAGAAGTTTAAACAACAATGCAATTCTTCCGAAGATGTTATTTCTGTGTTGGGTTTACGATGGAATTTTACGCAAGATACACTGTTCTGTGATATTCAGGCACTAATTCAAATGGATACCACTAAAGTGACTAAAAGAATGTTGTTGTCAGCGGCTCAAAGAATATTTGACCCAATAGGGTTTACCACACCAGTATCACTCTTACCAAAACTTCTATTACAGGAAACATGGAAACTAAAATGTAGTTGGGATAAGATTTTGCCGGAAGATATAGTAAAACGATTTGCAACATGGCTAAAACATATTTATTTTGTACAGCTTTGTATGTTGCCTAGAACCATAACGAAATTTGCATTCAACAATTCTGTAGATTTTACCATTCACGTGTTTTGTGATGCTAGTAAACTAGCTTATTCCACTTGTATTTTTCTTAGAGCTGAAGTAGCAGAAGTAGAAGTAGTTTCAGTGCAGTTATTACAATCTAAATCAAGGATAGCTCCTATGAAAGAAATTACTCTCCCGAGATTAGAATTGCTAGCAGCTGTTATAGGATGCAGACTATGTAAATCTGTAAAAGAAGTGAAAGAATTTAGTTGTTTAAAAACATATTATTGGAGTGACTCTATGGTAGTTTTGGCGTGGATAAAAACAAAAGGGGCTTGGAATACTTTTGTGAGTAATCGAGTGAAGGAAATACATTCATGTTCAGAAATTACAGATTGGCGTCATGTTCCAGGAAAATTGAATGCTGCCGATTTACCATCTCGTAGGTGTAATGGTAAAACGTTGTTTGAGTCAAAATGGTGGGAAGGGCCAGTGTGGCTCAAGGAAAAACCCGAGTTTTGGCCCAATTCTGAAATAATTTGTTCAGAAGGGAAAATTAATGCTGAAAAAAGGAAAACTATTATATCGACGTTAATTTACGACCAAAAAGACAAAATAACTGACAAATTTAATTACTTTTCTCAGTACCATAAAATTATAAGAATGATTGGTTGGATTTTACGTTTCTACAAAAATTTGTGTAATAAAGAAAATAAAGTCCAAGGTGAATTATCTTGTGATGAAGTAGATGAAGCTGAAGTTAAACTTTTAAAATTAATACAAATAGAAAGCTTTGTTGATTTAAATCATTTAGAAATATACAGATTTTTGAAGACGAAAATGGTCTTTTCAGAGTAAAAACCAAATTAATATTAGGTGATGATGCAAGTGCCTTTAAATATCCCATATTATTGCCATCAAATCATAATTTAATTTTTAAACTTATTGAAGAACAACACAGGCTTTCAGGACATGCTGGAGTACAAACATTACTAGGAATTTTACGAGAAAAATACTGGCTATTGAAAGGCAGAAAAACTGTAAAGCAAATGGTTTCAAAATGTATAATTTGTAAACAACTCACTACAAAGCCTGCAGAAACACCTTTTGCACCTTTGCCAAAGAATCGCATAAAGGATGCGGCGGCTTTTGAGGTTACTGGGGTGGATCTGGCTGGTCCATTGTACCTAAAAGGAAAAGAAAAAGCTTGGGTTGTCCTATTTACATGTGCGATATATAGAGCTGTACATTTTGAAATGATTACTTCACTTTCAACAGATGCTTTCATTTTGGCCTTACGAAGATTTGTAGCAAGGAGAGGAAGAATATCAGTTATATACTCCGATAATGGTACAAACTTTGTGGGTGCCAATAATAACTTAAAAAAGTTGCACTGGGATGATATTCTAAAATATTCGTCAGTAGGAAGAATTAAATGGAATTTTAATCCTCCTACAGCTGCTTGGTGGGGAGGATGGTGGGAGCGCATTGTTAGAATGGTGAAAGAACTTTTACGACGTAATTTAAGAAAATCTTCGATTTATTATGAAGAGCTGATGACAGTACTCTGTGATTGTGAAGCCATAATAAATTCACGTCCATTGACCTTGTTTCAAATGAAGCAGATGAGTTAATTCCTTTAACTCCGTCGATGTTTCTGTATATTATTACTGCTTGTCATGAACTACCTGATTTTGATGCTATTGACAGAACTCATTTTTTAAAAAGACAAAAATACCTTCAAAAACTTAGAGACAATTTACGCGAGCGATTTCGAAAAGAATACTTAGCAAACCTGGTTCATAGTGGCAAAAGAAGAGTATCAAACATTGCAGTGGGTGATGTCGTTCTTCTAGAAAATAATAATTCTAAACGAGTAAATTGGCCATTAGCTAAGGTTATTGAAATATACCCTGGTAATGATAATATTCCCAGAGTGGCGCGTATTAAAGTAGCTGGTGGAGAGTTGGTTCGTCCATTTCAGCGTTTGTACCCCTTAGAAGTGTCCGGCGATGACAGTGAAACATTCGAGCAACTCCCAAAGAGTAAAGGCGATGTATTACCTGGTGAAACTAGTAATGAAATATTTCAAGTCAGGAATATTCTTGAAGATGAAGATAAGTGCAAGATTACCACACGAAGTGGACGTTTAGTTAAAATACCAAATCGTTTAGACTTATAGTGTAAACATTTTGAATATCCTTCAATCAATTATTAAATGTTTGTTTTGCAATTTTTATCGTTTAAAATTGCAAAGGTGGGAGGATGTTAGAAATGTACGATTAATTTTGTCAATAAAAAGATAGATTGTAAATGTCAAAAAAAGGGAATAAATAAAAAAGTCAGTTTTTGAGAAAACTATTAAAAGGTATATATTTTATTATAAAGAAAGTCTCTCCACCATATTTATAGTGCTCCATTTAACAGTATCTTTTTTGAGTATATGCACTAGTTTTTATGTATTGTGGCCTTCTGCCGAAAATTATTGAGTTACCTTTTTAAATTGCCGTATATTGTTACCTTTTCGTATGCCTCTCTCTGTGTACCATTCATTGTATTTATCTTTGTATGTTGAATATTTTTATCGTTAGCACATTTTATTTGTTCACACCCTATATATCTCAATGCTCTACCGGTTTGTTTATCTTTGTATTAAATTTTGTTATTGTTAAATAATCATATTTTTTTATTTCAAAAGTCCTTTACCTTATTTACGAATTTTACCTTTAAAAAAGAGTGTTATAAAATTGCCGGGCTATATTTGTTGTCTCTTTTTGTCTTAATAAAGATAATTGCCTTGCAGGAAATAACAGCATTATACTGTAGAATTTAATACTTGGGTACGGTGGCAATTGAAATAATTATTTGGAATACAAGGGAATCTGTATAAAATTATTAATTGAATATTGGGTAAAAATTTGTTGTAAAAATTGATTAATAAGCTGAATTGAAAATCTTTTAATTTAAAGTACACATACAGCCAATATTCAATTATTTTTTCAAGCCTATCATTGATTTGTAAGTTTTTTAATTACTTTTTAATGAGTGAATGCAAATCAAAACACCCTCTCCAATAGGGGACGAATAATAACTTTATTATTGTTCCATATAATGTACTGCTTAAATAAATAAACAGTAACAATACCGTCCAACCAGAATTAGTCGGGGATATCCCCAACACAGAATAGAATAGCAACCGAGTAGACTGAGTAGGGCGTCGAAAAACCAACAAGCAAGATGAATAACCTCAAATTGCATTTCCTAATGGGTCACGTTTGGCCTTTCGCCAATATGTTCCATATATTTTGTTCGGGAAACTTTCCCTCTATATTTCTCAATTTCCCTGTATTATCCGTATTAATAGAATCATAAAACGGAAACTAGAGTGCTATTTTTAAGTCATAGAGCGTACCGTTGAGTGTATGCAGCAAATGGAATGAAAGGAAGAAGGAACTAATTTTAAAGTTGAGTGTACGATATTATAGCTTTTATTATAAAATAGATCCTATACTGCACCGGATGCCGTCAGAAAGGCAGGCCTTATTAAATTTGTGTCGCTTTGTAATTAGGTTATTTCTACGGAATAGCATCTTTCACGCTTTAAATTTAATAGCTAGAGATATAATCCTTTTAAAAAGTTGGTGGAGGAGTTCTTTTAGAATTAAAGTCTATTACAATCACGGATATATATCATCTATTAGACTTGTCTGATTTCATCAGCACAGAGAAAAGTTTTGAGCAAAAATTCGTTTCAGAACAATGCACTTCAATATCTAAAAAGAAGTTTTCTGTAATACCGTCAAACTTTATTGAGCACGAACTATTAGAATCAAAATATTGAAATTAATTTTTTTTACAATAGTAAATTGCACTGTAGAATATTTCCCATGTAAACAATTAAACTCACATTCGCTATACAAGATGATTTCTACAGATGTACGAAATTACTACTACCTCATTGAAAATGTTCTCGCATTTCCCATTATTGCTCTGCCATTTACACATCTCTGCACAATACAAAATATTCGTAGGCCATTTTCAAGAAGGCTGACATTTTCTTTGGGTACAAGAATAAGTTTAGTTTAGCATGGTAATAAGCAAATTACTGGAACATCGCATTCTTTAAAAAATAAATACCTATTATTTCTGCTTACATCATTGTTAAAAATTATTACTTTGGGTATTCAGTAGGGATTGCATTACCGGTTAACCGGTAAACAGGACAAAAAACACATGACGATAATTACCGGCTATTTTAATTTTTTACTGGTTATTTCGGTAAATTCTTAACTTACGATATGTCACGTATTCAACGTTTCTATTTATGTCAGTAACTAGTATTCACTAAATATAGAGTGATTATCCCAACACTGAGCACTTTTAGCAATAAATAAATAATGTTATAAAATTATAGAATTTTCTGTGGTAATCTTACCTAAACAATTTCGATCAGTAATTCGCGTCCACGTACTCAAAAAATGCCGATATTTTTTAAAAAATAACACACTCGGTCTTGGATGGTAGGGAATTCAATGAATCAAAATAATGTCATTATTGACAAGTGAAAAATAAATAAAAAAGTGTGAAACAAAACTTAATATTTCGTTGTTTTACTATTGATTTATATGGAAACAGCAATAGAATTTAGTCATTAAGACAAGGTAACTTTGGGCGATTTTGGATTTGGAACGATCTTTAAGGCTCCATATCTCGAAACGAAGACCTTTTCGGACGTGGCTGCATTTGAACATTTGTTCAGGGGGTTCATAAGCACATTTTTACGTGGGTTAGATCAAATTTGACTGGAGGCGGAAATCCCTCTATTTGGTGTGCGGGGTCCTTTGGTAAACAGTTTTTGTGTGATAAAGACTACTGCCATTCCAAATTTGAGCGAAATCGGTTGAGATGTGATCAAGATAGCGGAAATTTAATTCTTTCAATTTTTTTTTGTGTATATATATATATATATATATGTATATATCTATATCAGGAGGGGGGATGGTCTGATCTTCACCAAATTTAAACTGGAGGTCCCTTTAATGTTAAGAATAAAAGTATACCATTTTCGTTCCTTAACTAATTGTTTAAGTGGTCAAAAAATATATTAAAACTGCAAATTTGACCATTAAAATGTCCAGAAAACCCCTTTTCGGCCAAAAAAACACGTTTCCACCCATTTTTGGAAATCAAGATTTTAGGGATTTGTTATACTCGCCATGACAAATAATTTCCGCCGGGTCTGCATCCACCTTAAGAAATTTCCCAACCTCGCTGTTTTCTTGACTAAATCGACTCCACTATATCTAGTATCAGGTAGTGTATAACTAGCTCCGCATAATTATTATGGTCACATGGTTTAAATAATATATGAAAGCCTTGCAGAAAAAACGTCATTAAGTAACAATAAATAGAAGCGGCCTGCTATCAGTAATTAGATCGTTTAATTAATGCTAATCTATGTGGTATAATCACATTAACGTTTTATGGGCACAGGCTTATTGCAAAATTTAGTATTCCCTGAGGTCAGCCCTACATTGTAGGTGGCATTTACAGTGTTTCTCTCTAAATAGCTATATTTCTAAATCCGATTTTGGGTTAGAGTCCGGAAATAGCTGCAAGATGTGCAAGTTATGGTAAAGAAATCGATTAAGGTGATAGAGACGGATTAACAGCCTGGAGCAGAAGTCGTTCTGTATAATGTGCTCGTTTCGAGATTTACCGAAAGTCAGTGGAGTGATTTGATGTACAATGTATGAGTTGCTGGATTTTCAACAGTTTGAAATGTATTGCTAATTCAGGTTTTCATTAAAGTTTGTTCAACAAAATTGCACAGCATATTTGGTATTAATATTCAATAATAATAAAAACTGGTCAGGTGCGAATCGATTTCATAAAGTGTTTTAAAAATAATCTAAAGGCTTTCCAGTAACGTATGTACTTTACATAAGAAACTCGCCATATAAGGATTAGTACAGCACCTAGAGGTAAAAAATATGCAAAACTTCGGAATAATGTCATATTGAACGGATTTCGTTCACTTTTGTCAGTGTAATAGTAAATGCTTCACAGAAAAGTTTCTATATTGTGCGGGGCTTGCTAATTTATAGGGGGTGGCACTTAAAAAATATATATATTTATTGGAGCTGAAGTAGAATCAAATTTTAAGAAGAAAAGATTCTATGCAATTTTTCACATAAATTGATAGTTTTTAAGTTATAACGACTTCAAAATTGCGATTTCATCTTAAAAAAAGGTATTTCCAAATGGCTTCCGTCCAGTATCTCGAAAAGTATTGTTTTATCGAAAAAATGTTACAGACCAATTACAGAAAGTACAACCTGGGAATTAATTATATTTTTTGTTTATTGATGTAGGATTAATAATTTCTGAGATATTTAAGTTTATATTTTACATCCAAGTGTTTCGAAATTACCTTTAAAGTTTAAAATGCATTTTTAAACACTTGGATGTAAAATATAAACTTAAATATCTCGAAATTATTAATCCTACATCAATAAACAAAAAATATAATTAATTCTCAGTTTGTACTTTCTGTAATTGGTAGGTAACATGTTTTCGATAAAGTAATACTTTTCGAGATACTTGACGGAAGCCGTTTGGAAATAACTTTTTTTAAAGCTAAAATCGCAATTTTGAAGGCGTTATAACTTAAAAACTATCAATTTATGTGAAAAATTGCATAGAACCTCTTCTTCTTAAAATTTGATTCTTGTTCAGCTCCAATAAATATATATTTTTTAAGTGCCACCCCCTAAGAAGGGGTGGCATCCACCTCCTATAAATTAGCAAGCCCTCATACAATTCTATAAACTTTTCTGTGAAGCATTTACTATAATACTGGCAAAAATGAACGAAATGCGTTCAATATGACATTATTCCGAAGTTAAAACCTCTAGTTACTGTACTAGATTCAGTAATTATAATTTGGACTAAACCTCCTACTTTTATGTATTGGAAAAGGTGTATTATATTATTTTATTGAAGATTGTTCTATAGTTCTATGTGGAATATTGTTGGTAAAAGTGAAATAATTCTTACAAAGAATGGATGATCAAAAACACCAGGTTCGAGAGCCAATTAAACACCAGCCAAAACCGGATTTTGGAGCCAGTCAAATATATAATTCATGTATTTATGAGCGTTGTTAAATAATGACCTATCAAAACTAGTTTATGAGTAATTGTGAATAATATTATATTATAACCATATATAGGATTTCTGAGCGTCATGACAAAGACGGACTTCAAATCTAATACTATATTCTGAATAACGTGCGATATAATTGTAACAAAATAAATTGTAATTTGTGAAAACACAGCCCCACAGAAAAAAAGGTCGTAATCTGTTCGTGCCTTCAATTTTTGTGCAGAGACAAAAATATCACTTAAATAGAGGTAAAGTTATGAATATCAGTATCATTACGGAAAGGAGTATGAATGGGCACTTTGCAACCCTCATGCCTTCATTTATTATTTCCAAGGGCGTAACACCCCCCCCCCGAAGGGATTGGTGCTCCTTCTACACCCTTTCTATACCCTTCCGGACATAGATCTACGTCATGAAAGCTTCTAACTTACAAGCTCTTGAGAATGCAAGGGAGACACGGTGGAGGATGAACACAGCCAAAGAACCAACCCTCGGAGGGGTGAAAACTACCTTCTGCTGGACGAGGTTGGAGGAAGATGTGGGAGAGCATTTTTCTTGTCTTTACTGCGCAATGGTCGCAGTGCATGGTGCAGAACAGCCCTCAACTGCTTTGCCTGTACCCGTCTAAGGGGAGGAAACTACCCCCAAATTCATAAGAAGTATTCGAAAAACTTTTTTCAATCTAAGAAAAGAGAAATCTGCCGACGGTATTGAGTTTGCACAGCAAGACCTACCTTTAAAGCAGGTAAAAAACATCCCTAGATGAGTGGGAAAGAGGAAGGAGCAGAAAGATGTGGGAAGATTAATTTTACTCTCGAACATTAGTAAGTTTGTAAGAAAGTGAGTGATAGAGTGTAAGAGGAAGCCCTGACAAAAATTTTAAAGAACTAAGCATGATAGAAGATAAAATGGGGAGTATGGACGAAAAAGACATGGTATACCGGTGATATCATGAGAGGAATTCATGAAATAGAATAAAGGATGCAAGGAATATGAGGCCGGACAATGGAGACTAAGAGACAGGGTGTCAGCGAATGCAAGAGTATGCGACGAAGGCAAAAAGGCAGAGAAAATAAGTGAGGAAATTTTTGAAGGAGTGTGTTAGAAAAAGTGTGTGTTTAATTAAAGCATAGAATGCAGAGGTCGGGTAAAAGGTTAAGCCAGACAAGGCGGAGCAAATGCTCAAGGGTTGGAGAAGGGATAACAGAAGGTGTATGATAAATTCCGCACTGAAAAAAATTAATCTTCCCACATCCTTCTGGGCCTTCCTGTTTCCCACTCATCGAGGGATGTTCTTTACCTGCTTTAAGGGTTGGTCTTGCTGTGCAAACTAAATACCGTTGGCAGATTTCTCTTCTCTCAGATTGAAAAACTCAAGAGTTCATCTTTCCGTTCTTAAAAGTTTTTCGAATACTTCTTGTGAATTTGGGGAGTGGTTTTCACCCCTTAGACGGGTACGGGCAAAACAGTTGAGGGCTGTTCTGCGACTATTGCACAGTAAAGACAAGAAAAATTTGCTCTCCCACATCTTTCTTCACCCCCATCCAGCAGAGGGTAGTTTCCACCCTCTAGGTGGTTGGTTCTTTGGCTGTGTTCATCCTCCCCCGTGTCTCCCTTGCATTCTCAAGAGCTTGTAAGCTAGAAGCTTTCATGACGCAGATGTATGTCCGGAAGGGTATAGAAGGCGTACCAACCCCTTGGGGGGGGGGGGGGGGGGGTGTTACGCTCTTGGCAATAATAAATGAGAGCACGAGGGTTGCATAGTGCCCATTCATACTCCTTTCCGTAATGATACTGATATTCATAAATTTACTCCCATTTAAGAGATATTTTTGGCTCTGCACAAAAATTTAAGGCGACTTTTTTTTGACCTCGGGTTGGACTTGTATTTTGTTTACATCATTGCTCTATGCATTTAGCGGCATTGTTTGTTCAGTTCGTTACTGATGTTTTTGTAGTCGGAAGGCTTACAACTGGGTTTCATAATGAATCAATTTTAAATATTTTTGAAATTGATTCATTATGAAAGCCAGTTGTTAATTAAAGCATTAAAAGTGTGCCAAATAAACTAATTACATGGTTTAAATACGTTATTAGAGCATTTTTAAATTCGGTATTAAAAATTGCAAAAATCCATATACAGGGTGATAATTTTAGGCAAATTCAAAAGGAAAGAAAATTGAGCCCGTTCCTGATATTTTTTTGTTTTCAGTACTGAATTGTGAAGACCTCCATTAGTGAAACATGCTTACTTAATTTGGTTCGATTTGGTGAAGCCAATAAAAAAACATGGCCGATCGAAATTTTGGCAAAAATAGAAAGCACGCTGTATATCAGAAACGAAGGACACTTGGGATATAATAAAGGCCATTTTAAAATTGACTCAGGGTATTGTACTCCTTACTAGCGTATGGCCAGTTACTGACGCAACACCCTGTATAATGATGATGGAAATTTGAATATGCATTGAACATAGTGGATATCTATTTGATGGTACGTATGACACGATAGGGGGAAATTTCATCGGGTGGAAAATCGCTGATATGGTATGAAACCTATATGTTATGCACTTTGCATATTGCAACAGTAGACCTTAAAATGTAGCTGCGTTTACATTCTAACTCTAACTCCACACAGCTGTACCAACTAGCCAAGTCATCGTTTATAAATTCGGAAACTGTGGATAGAATAAATAATTTGCGTGTTAGTAAATTAATAAAGCGTTCGTTCTCTTAAAGCGAAGTTTAAAAGGGAAAATACGCTTAAAAAGTAATTTATTTGTTTGCATTTCCCTTTACACCTGAAGTAAAATGCAAGGACGCTGATCTCTTTTTAAGCTTTTCATTTTTAATTTATATTCAAATCTCTTTGGAACGTTGCTCTTTATAAATGAGTTTATCCTTAAGTTAGAAGCAAAATAGTGTCATAACAAGTATCAGGTTGCGCTCCTGTATTGCGTTTCGAATCATTTAATAAGTTAATAGTCCATTTTCTATGGGATTTATTCCGAAACTAAAACGCAACCTGAGTAAACTTTGCACATCCAAGTGGTATTTTATATAAAGAATAAGATGAAAACTAGAAAGGTTACCATAGAGATGAGCATTATACACTCTTCGCAGGCAGCAGTTGATTGCACCTTTTATATAATTGTTGCACATTCTATAGGATACTCTTCGCAATTTTTTAAAAGCAATCCTGTTTTTGTGTTGTAAATTAAGGTCCCTTCCTGTATACCTTCCTATTGACTTTAAATCGATAACTTCTGCAATTAGATATGATATATGTAGGCGTGGAGCAGGTGTTGCAGACTGTCATCATATTTGATTTCTAGAAATCTAATTATTTTTAATCAAGTACTTTAGTTTTTTTTTAACTGAAGGCCTTCAAACCGTTACATGGTGCAAAACTAAAGAAAACACTGTCAAATTTATGTAAAAAATAACACTTCATAAAATCTATATCACCATATTAGTAGTCCTTGCAATCTTCTAACAATATTTTTTCTCTATTCTTTGGATATTACTGAATTATTCAAATATTATTTACTATATTTTCAGAAATTACACAAAAAAAAATAATAAAAAAAGAGTTAAACATTAAAATTGCCTGGGTCTTGAACGACCCTTGGACTGCAAGGCAAAAATCAAAAATTCAAAAACAAATTTATTTTAAATTAAATACACAAAATGTTAATTTTTGCCACTACACCACTATTTCTTAGTATTAAAATTGTTATTGAGTGTTATATATACTATTGGTAAATGTATTATGATTATTAGGAAACACCCATTAGTAAAATACATATTAAAAAAAAAATGATTGGAAATAACATTTCGCAAGATTTCTATTTATTACAAACCATAAAAATTAAGGATTTTTTTTTTATTTTAAATTACTATTAACTTTTATATTTACTGATCTATTTCGTTAAAAAACAAGGGGATTCTTCCTCTCGCTAACGCTAACTTACTGTCCAATCAGATTTTTCTTTGTTGAGTTATCGTGCTTACAAGAAATGTGACGGACGGACACATGAACATTTTGAAAGTTGTTCAGAATTCGTTCACTAACACAATGATATGAAAATTTTTTGTTTGCTAGCGATATTTACGGTTTTAGGAATGTGCCGATCAAATGCAATATAGGTACTCTTCGTTTTCGTATTTGCGAAGAGTATAATAAATTATCAGGGATAGGGTCCCGGGATAACTTAGATACCCGATGTCTCTTTTAATTACGTCTCATTAAGTATAAAAACGATAGGTTTTATGTGTAGGACAATATAAAATATGAGAAAATTTTACGAAAAAAAAGGTTCATTAAACCATTGAGTTCATCGCGATGTACCTAATAGGGAACGGACGTAACAGTCTATCCAGAACATACAATAATTTCTTTAATAATTCAACTATAATAAAATAAACAGTATTTTAAAGAGGAAGGATTACAATTTTCGATTTATTTATTGTTTAACTGTTACCTTCGGTTTATATTATTGAACACTTAATGTGAAAAAAATTCCTTATGTAATCTAGGAAAATAAAGATATGTGTACAAACTTTCAATACAGGGTGATTCACGAGAAAGAGACATACTGTTATGGTAGATAGAGTTCACCTTGGAGAATTAGAAATGTCTATTAAAAAATGTCTGGGCTTTCTTTATTGAATTATAAGGTGATTTTATCCAATACTTCTTAAGGTCATATCTTTTACAGCACTTGCTAGAATCAGCTCGTACTTTATGTGTGCGGTACACTATTAATGGTCAATTTACGTGCATAATCTAAGATAGAAAATTCCAGGGTCAGATTCATTAATTTTAATTTGGAAGGTTCACCCTGTATATGTGTTTTTTGAATTTAATTCTGTTGCTTTTCTTCGTATCGAAGTCTTCCAATGTTGAGTTTCTGTATTATGTGATTACTTTTGTTTGTTATTATATTATTTAAAAATTTTTTATTGCAATATAATGTAAAAAAGTTACAATTTTTAATGCACGGAAAAATATTTTGCCCAAAATACGTTATTTTAAATTATTTCCGAAAAATGTTGTTTGGGCCATATTTCCCCATTATTATGACGTATTCAGGTCGAAGTCGATGCTTTATCTCTTTTTATTAGTTACCCTAAATATTCATTGAAAATAAAAGAATGTTTGGTAGCTAATTCAGGTTTTGATGAATTTTATTTTTTGGGAAATATACTAAATATTTATCGTTACGCTGACATTAAACGACGTGTGTTACAATACAATAATCACAATAACTCATAAACTAGTTTTGATAGAGCAATATTTACCAAAGCTCATAAATACATTATATATTTGATTGGATACAAAATTGGACCTGGCGTTTTTGATCATTTGATCGTTGTAAAAATTATTTCACTTTTATTAACAATATTCCACATAGAATATATCTTAAATAAAATGATATAATACACATTTTGCAATACATAAAAATAGAAAATTTAGTTCAAATTATACTGATGGTTAATTTGGTTAAAGAAACCGGCTGTATAGATTACAAACAACAGAGGTCCCAGAATGAATCCTTGCGGAACATCTGATAAAATTTGTTGAGCAGTGGACACAGAATTATTAACAAATAGTGACTGACGACCTTTGCATAAGTAAGATTTAAAAACGCAACAGCATTTGCATCAAACCGGTATAATAGAGCATGATCAATATCGAATGTCTTAGAATAATGGAGTGATACAGAGATAACTGCTATTCCTTTATCTAACGCCCTTATATAGTATCGCGAAGATTAAGCAGCACTGTGGTGGTGGTGCTGTGAGATTTACGAAAGCCATATTGAAGTAAGGGAAATACTTTATGCGAATTTAAATAATTAACGATTTGACCATGTACAATTTTCTCTAATATTATTGACAAAACTGATAGTAAGCTGATTGGACACAAATCTTGCAGAGTAGTACAATTTTTTACTTTCGGGTTGTGGAACTCAAAATTACGTTGTAGATTCTATACTAGTAAATGAATTTTCTATTTTATTCCTCCAATAAATTGATAGAACTTAGAAAAGATAGAAATGGTTGTGGAAATAAAATTGACTAAATTAAAAAAAAAAAATGTCACAAAGAACAAAAACAACGTAATGGCATAGTACTTTCTAACATAACGTGTGGGTGATGTCGCGGAAGTTCCAGCATCCACCACTGTATATGCCATAAGATTTATCAGTAAGTGGCTCCTATCCTACAAAACATTCTCAAGATAAATAGGTGGGATCATGACATAGACGAGCAATTTAGGACTAATCCAATTCCTTCATTGTGATTTCTTGTAAATTCCAAGGATTATAATGTGACTGTCATGAATTATGCTAGAACACATATCACACTGACTCAAACTAAATAGGATATTTACCATGGTGTGTGGAATTTAATAAAGAAAGTGGATTAAAGCTTACATACGTTCACTTAGATGCTTGTCTCTTCATATTTTGAACGGGAAACAGACTTTTAAACATTTACTACTAATCATAATATAAATATAAATGATTGAAATAAGCACCCTTGAAGTCTTCAGAGTACCTATTACTTTTAAAACACAGATACTTCGTTTGAATAATTTTATTTAACTCAATAACACGTACGCACAAAAATAATTCATAGGAAAATTCGGTGTTAATATCAATGATTTAGTCTGTTAAAAAGCTTATCACCCATTTTTTAACACATAAAAAGTAAGAGGAAAGTTTCTAAGGTTGTAATTACTAATTTCTAATTGAGTATTAAACATGTAAGTGAAAGCAATACGCCAAATGAAGAGATTTTCATAGTATATTATGAAAATTTTAACTATCGTCACTCCCGTTTGTTCACAACAAAACATTATTTTTAAACATCTTTTAGCATTTTTTGAGATCGTAACAACATATTATTCACAACGCGATAGGGCATTAGCAAATTGACAGAGGACAAGTATGAAAGTTATATTTAGACATTTTTTTCAACTCAGCTTCAACTTTGTTTTTCATATTTGCCTAGTTGAAACTTTTCAGTGTTTGCAATGGATACTGGTAGAGGGGCCTACCTACAAACTTTGAAGTCACCGATGAGTATACAGGGTGATTCACGTGGGCCATTCGTTAGAAGTTTTTCAACTTCCAGTTGGATTATAAACTTGAAACTTGGTATGCAGCCATAATCGATAATGCCCGTTCTACCTAAAATATTTTCAGTCCTCCAGTTATACAGGGTGTGCCAAACGTCTGTACCAATTTTCTTATTTTAAATGGAAACCTACAATTTTTTTTTACATGATTCGATTGGGTTTCCAATTCTGAGTTTAGACGACTCAAGTTATGTTATTTATCTGTTACAGGTTTTGTTACATGTCAATTTTTTTGAAAAAAATTGCCACTGTAGTAGTTTACGAACAAAGGACAAGGGTAGATAAGAGCCTTTTTCCGCCCATCGGCCATGTTGTATGTCATTATATTTTCCGAGTAGTATATGTCTTGACGAGTAATAGAAAACTGTTCTTTGGAATAGTAGATTATTCAGTGAGCGTATAATGATGGCTATTACTCGCGGGGGTGATGTTTACGGCACGAGACGAAGGCGTGTCGTAAATCATCCGAGTGTGTAATAGCCATTATACGCGAACTTAATACTATAATTTATCCACGACTATCGCATATTTTAACTGTTTTAATCGTTTAAAACTGAAAAAATAAAATTCATTTACAGTAAAACGTTGACGTGTTAAACGTCAAACACGAAAATATGCACGAAAACATGGAAAAATGGATTCGCCGTTTCCTTATGAAAATTGCTAGTTGCTGATTGGTCAAAGGTGCGTTAGAATGAAAACAACTAGTTCCTGGTTGGTTAAATATGTGTTAGAATCAGATTATGTTCATTATACGTTTGGTTGGAATAATGACTATCATTATTTAACAATTGTTAAATGTAGTATGCAATTATTATACGATGGTCGTGGATAAACATATTTTTGTGCAGTCGTATGTGAAATGAGTATTTCACGTTCTCAAAACAGTCCGTGAAATTCAATTTCACGGCCGTTACCCTTAGTAACGGCCGAAAAAAAGTCACCTTCATAATAATTGACGTTTAAGTCATTTCAAAATTGACATTTCTAAAATATGACAAGCACAAATTGTTATATTTTAACTCGCTGTAACATATTTCGTATATCAGTTTGGATTTTTCTGGCATTACATTAACAAGCGCCGAATTTATAATACTTTTTAACTCTGGGGGATTACAAGAAATTGAAATCTCATTATCGCTCTCAGACATTTTTACGATTAATCCAGAATTGTCAAGTATATATTCAAAATATACCGTTTCCATAGAAATGCTCTGACGTTAAAGCCACCGCGTTTATTTAGCAAAATATAGCATAAACGGTGGTGTTATTTTCACTATCTATACTAACTATAATTTACGGTTGCACAAAAAATAGTGTTTATACCATGGCCGCGAAATTTTTTTGCGCCCTCGAGATTATCTTGCCTCGGCCGCAAGCGGCCTCTGCGATAATTTTTCTCTCGGTACATAAAAAGGAATTTCGCGGCCTTGGTATAAAAATAACTATTTTATTCAATACATACCACAATATGTGGTTTTGAGCGCTGACACGTTTAAATTCGCACGCAACGTCGACACTACTACGACTCCCGCGGAAACGATTTTGTTTTTTATACATTGAAGCGCTCGATGAAACAATATAAATTAACCATTATTTAAAAGCTTAAATGCTCAACAATGAAATGAGGTATAGTTTATCTTGTTTCACAGAGCGCATCTAACTGAAATATACATTAAAAGTTCGGAAAAAGATCCAAAATACTAAAAAACTGCAAACATGCCCATTTTGAAATGATATTACTATGACCTACTGTTGTTTTTCAAATGTAAAACATATAGAAACATAAAGATCATATTGATTGATTGATTGATTTATTTAAATACTATTTCAGTGCTACAATTTGATGTACATGCCACATAAACAAATGTTCGTGTGTGGCAGTTTACAATTTGTTAGCTCATATAATATATATACATATACTTATATCTATGTACATACACATATACGCTTATAAACACATATATACATATAAATTCTTATTAAAAACGGTTAAAAGAAACAAGTGGTTATATCTATTCAACAAGCAAAGAAGGGGAAGTTAATATATAAATGTATATCTAATAAAGTACCTATATATAAGAAGAATAAGCAAGTGGATAATAACAAAATTAAGTTGAAGATGACTGGGTACCCTGATAGCATACATTATAAATAAACTGAGACAATAGCTCGGTGTGTGCATTTTAATTCATTTTAAAATTTGTAGATATGATGTGTTATGTAAAATCCATTTGTTAACCAAGGTTGTAAAATTAATTTTTGTTTGTGCACTTCGTATGTTAATTGGCAAGAGATTGTAAAGTTTTGGACCCTGGTATACGATAGAGTGTTGTGTTAATTTAGTATTCATAAATGGAATTTCTATGTTTTGGTTATTTATTGCTCGTGTACTAATATTATCGTAGTTGATTTTATGGAACATATGTATTTTTTTTCGTACATATAATAAAACCTTTTTTACATATAACTGTTTGACTGTGAAAACTTTGAACTCTGAAAAAATTAAATGTGTTGGATATTGGTAGTGCTTTGTTAAACAAATTTTTATTAGCATTTTTTGGGCAACCTCCACTTTATTTAGAGTAGTTAGATATGCTGATCCCCAAGCTATTATCCCATATTGTAAAATACTTTGCGCAAAAGCGTAATATAACATTTTTATGGTACTGTCGTGCAAAAAAACTCTAACTTGCCTAAAAATATAGAAAAGTTTACGTATATTTTTACTTAAAATATTAATATGGGCCTTCCAATTTAGGAGCGAATCTAATGTAATGCCAAGGTATTTTATTGTACTGGTAAATTTGATGACGTTTTTGTTAATAGTTATTTTAGGTAATGTTTCAAATGATTGTTCCGGTATGGTAAATGGTATTGCGTAAGTTTTATCAATATTAAGTGTTAGATAGTTTTCATTAAGCCAAAGGCCGACTTCCTCTAAACCCGTGTTTGCTATGTTTATTGTTCTTTCCCAGCTGTCTTCAGCAAATATAAGAACGGTGTCGTCTGCATATGAGGTAATAAAGCCATTTTTTATTTTTATTTTCAATAGACTATCTAAGTAAATTATAAACATAACTGGTCCTAATACTGTCCCTTGAGGGATTCCGAAAGTTATTTTGTTTCCGTTACTTATTTCATTATGTATTTTAGTATATTGGACCCTGTTTTGTAAATACGAGAAAAAAAGATCATACGCTTTACCTCTAATTCCTATTTTTTCCAATTTATTCAATAACATTTTATGCGACACCGTGTCGAAAGCTTTTTTCAAGTCTAAAAAAAACTCCCACTACTTTTTTGTTACTATTTAGATTTTTGTGAATATTACATATTACGTCTGATATTGCATCATCTGTGGATGAATTTTTAAGGAAGCCAAACTGAGAGTTAGACAACAACTTAAATTTGTCAAGGTAATTACATAATCTATGTTTAATAAGTTTTTCTAATAACTTGGCAAAATTACTAATTAGACTAATAGGCCTATAATTGCTGCAAGAGGTTTTGTCGCCTTGTTTGTATATAGGTATTACATGTGATATTTTAAAATAAAAAATATGTTCAACTATAAATTATATATTTATAGTTGAACATATTATTATTGACTTTAAGGAGAACTTTTGTTTTTTATGAAATTGGTGGGCGAAAATTATATAGCTTATCTAACCTTGTCCTTTGTATCTCGCAAACCGTTCAAAATTATGAAACCAAATTGATGAGGCAATTAGCTGGAAGTCCAGGCTAAGACTTGTTTTCTCATCGGTGGTCCCATCTTGTAACATATGGGCGCAGGCGATTTTCAAATGTCGCAATAAAAAATCGTCAAAAAGTCGATTTTTTGAAATGGCACCTACCGTTTTTTGACATCATTCGAAAGAAAACTTAATTTTAGGGTGAGTTACTTAAGCATTCCCTATACCTAACTTCACCCCCTACCGAGATATTTAATAAAAATCAAGAAACACCTAATCTTGCCGAGATATTGCTTGGTTTTCAAGTATGCCATGGAAACAAAAGACAATTTTAACAATTTACTTAAAAATATGTATTCATATCTTCAGTCGTTTTTGAGTTATTGGCATTTTTTTAAAGAAATATTTTTTTTCCTCAAGGGTAGTAGGCTTTGGAAATAATCGTTTAATTTGAATTTTTATTCGAAAATCGTATTACAATAACAAATAGTAACAACAAAATAACAACAAATGAAGAGATTAACAAAATAATTTATTTCAATACAAATGCTCAACGTGTGCCCCGTTTTCATTGAGACAGTCTACAATACTCGCCTTAATAGACTGCGTTGCCCTCCGAATTTCGATGGTTCCAAACTATTAAAAGTTACAACTATCCGCGCGGCATGTTCTGTCAACTATTCTGTTATTTTCACCATAAGTTACAAACAAATCAAAGACAACATCATTCGGATAATGTTCCATGATGAAAATTGCACGATTAATTGAAACAATAAGATAACAATGACACAACAGTGGCTAGGTTTGACATTTGGCAATTTTTCCAAAGCCTACTACAAATAATACCAATAACTCAAAAACGAGATGCATACATATTCTTAAGTAAATCGTTAGAATTGTCTTTTGTTTCCATAACATATTTGAAAAACCAAGCAATATCTCGGCAAGATAATGTGTTTTCTGATTTTTATTGAATAATTCGATAGGGGAATGCTTATTATTTAAAATTAAATTTTCTTTCGAATGATGTCAAAAAAAAACAGTAGGTGCCATTTGACGATTTTTTATTGCGACATTTGAACATCGCCTGCGCCCATATGGTACAAGATGGGACCACCCATGGGACATTATGTGTTAGCCTGGACTTCCAGCCAACTGCACATCAATTTGATTTCATAATTTTGAACGGTTTGCGAGATACAAATTTGTTCGTAAACTACTACAGCGGCATTTTTTTTTTCAAGAAAATTGACATGTATCAAAACCTGTAATAGATAAGTTAAGATAACTTGGGTTGCCTAAACTCAGAATTAGAAGGTCAATCGGATCATGTAAAAAAAATTGTAGGTTTCCATTTGAAATAAGAAAGTTGGTATCGACTTTTGGCACACCCTGTATAGCTGGAGGACTGAAAATATTTTAGGTGGAACGGGCATTATCGATTATGGCCGCATACCAAGTTTCAAGTTTGTAATCCAACTGCAAGTTGAAAAACTTCTAACGAACGGCCTACGTGAATCACCCTGTATATTGCTCATAATCCATAAGAACAAAGAAACTCGCATCGGCAGATACATTTTTATTACTGTAAAAATGAACATAATATTTCGATATTTCACACAATATTTCACCCTGTAGGTCGACAAAGTTGTGTGGATTTCTAGTTATGTTATACCGAGTGGCTCAGTGGATAGGGCCACTCTTGTAACTTTTGAATGAGTGAATAGATTTTTTTCAAATTTAGTGTAGTGGAAAGGGATGAAATTTCAATTGTATAATGTAAAGAACCAAAATTGCGGACTTAGATGCAATTGACATGAAAATCAAATTTTTGAATGGGACAACCTGTATATTTTTGCATATTTGCAACCAAAATACATATGACCTTTTATTTTCTACTAGTTTATAAATTAGAGAAACAGTAATATATTGTGAGTGTTGATAATATATACATCCACATTTGGGAAGCGAGTCCTGTATATATAACTCTACACCATATTATGACACATGTTTGTAGTTGTATTTTCCGAGTTCTAACGATTATTAAATTCTAGTGTTCCGAGAGCCAAAAAATTAAATTTGCAGCCGTCCTACATCACGTTAATGGTTCCATAAACGTTGACCAGATTAATTCGCTTAGCAGACTCACAGACCAAAGCGGTTAATTTGGTCAATTACACTTAATAAATGGCGGTATAAATTGACCGATAAATTTGTAATACATTTATTTTAGCAAAATACTATTTCCAAACGTAATCGTAAAACATTGCATAGCTTGATGCGTACATGAATGCGACTGCATATTAAAGGATTACAAGCTTTGACGAAATAATGTAGTTTAGTTTGCACGAATGAATATTTTGTTTCTTTAAAGCAGCGCAGTGGCGTGTGTATTTTCTGCCTGCATTACTTTGCTACCCGAGGTTAAAGTGTTGTTATGGTTTTTAATGAAAACAAACTATGAATTATAATAATAATAATAATAATACATTTATTTTCCTTCCATATATACAAAAAAACAGGTTAACAAATATTAATAAAGTACCATTGTATGGTTGAGGAAAACCACTAGGCTGTGTTCAAGCAAGTAGTGCAAGGCACTACCCCCCGGATTAATACACTAACCTAGGTTACTATATCATAAGAATACAAAATGTATAACTTACAGTGCCTATCTTAATCCTAATTACATTACTAAATGACTAAATTGTGACGTACAGTTAAACAAAACCATTTTAAAATTATAGTGTTTTATTTTAACATATATATTATAATTTCTTTCTGTTTTTAATCTTTTATTTATTTTTTTAATTTTTTTTTATTTTATTACTGATTACTGTATAAGTAACTTGACATATTTATTTTAAATTGTTTGGTGGACATTGTTTTAATATTTTCTGGGACTGCATTATATAGCTTTGAAATATTATGAGTAAAAGACCGTTCATAAAGGCTAGTTTTATGAGATGGTGGTATTATATGATTTCTCTTTCTAGTTTTAATGTTATGAACGTCTGAGTGAAAGCAGATTTTATTATAAAGATAGCTAGGAATTTTCGTAGTAATTATTTGATGATAAAGACATAATGTTTGTAATTTTAAGCGATTGTTCATGTTTAGCCATTTTAGATCTCTAAGTTTATGAGAGATATGTTCTCTACGCGGTATCCCAAATATATACCTAATACATGAATTTTGTGTCCTTTGTATTCTAGTTTTCGTTAGAACATCCAGACATGGATAATAAACAGGGGCGCAGTATAGAAAATTTGACAGAACAAGAGTTTCGCATAACAAGGTTTTTATTTTTGCCGATAAATAATTTCTATGTGGATAGAGCAATTTTAGGGCTGAATAAGATCTTTGTATACATTTGCTAATTTGTGCAGAGAATCTAAAGGTATTATCAAACTCTAAGCCTAAGTTACACGCACTCTGAACGACTGGAATGGTTGTGTTATTGATTACTACATGGAAATCGTCGGAAATATTAGAAATAGTTAGCTTATTACCAAATAAAATTAATTTTGACTTATTAGGGTTCAAAAACAAGGAATGCTCCATTGACGCCTTCTCAATAACTTTAAGGTCTGAATTAATTTTTATTATAGCATCATCAATATTGTTCCTGTTAAATGACAAATATAATTGTGTGTCATCTGCGTACATATGTGAATCACAATATTCTAATTTACTACAAAGATTTCGGGTATAAATGCAAAATAACAAAGGTCCTAAAATTGAGCCTTGGGGCACTCCGACTTTAAGCGGACTGACGTTGGAGAGTGTGCTTTCTATTTTTACTCTTTGAGTACGATTTTCCATATAATTAGCTAGTAAACTAACTGCATTTGTACCTAGTCCAATAAAGTGAAAGATACCTGTAAGAAGTTGATGGTTTAGGGTATCAAATGCTTTAGTGAAGTCTAATAGTATTAAAGCACTAATTTTATTGTCATCAGAGGCTTTTAAAATATCATCGGACACTTTCAATAATGCAGTAGTACAGCTGTGATTCTGTCTGAAACCAGATTGATGAGATGGAATAATTTCGTATTTTTTTAAATGTTCAATTAATTGTAGATATATTACTCTCTCTAAAATTTTAGATAATGTAGGCAGTATGCTTATTGGACGTAAATCTTTGGCAGATACGGGATTTGAAATTTTAGGAATTGGAATAACATGTGCTTGTTTCCATTGAGCCGGAAAGGTATTAGACAATAAGCAACTGTTTACTATGTGTGTAATATATGGAATAATATGAGAACCACAGTATTTTAACATAACGAGGTTTATGCCATCCGATCCAACAGCATGTGTTTTTATGTTATATAAAATTTTTGAAACAGTATCTTCATTTACTAAACTAAAATCAAAATCAGCTGGAATATTTTTAAAAGTTTTAGTTGAGTAATAATTTATTAAATTATCATTCCTGTTATTTGATATTGGTATGTTGTTTATAAAATGATTGTTGATTTTATTGGGTTCCTTAAGTTGCGCAGGTAATTCAGCATGTTTTTGTTTGTTGACATTTAAGGATTTAAGTTCCTTCCAAATAACTTTTGAATTATTTGTTGCAAATTTTGAATTATAATATGCCCTTTTTTCATTTCTTATCGCCACCTCTGTGTAATTTCGTATTTGTTTGTAGTAGTCCCAGTCAGCATCTAATCTAGATTTCTTAAATTTCGTTTTAGCTTTATCCCTAAGAGATATAAGACGTCTAATATTATTTGTTACCCACGGTTTACGAGGTTTAGATATTTTAGCAGTTTTGAGAGGTGCATGCACATTAAACAAATCTGTTATACACTCATTAAAATATTGAACTTTATGTTCTGCTTGATCGAAACTATATATTAGATACAAAGGAGCATTTACTAAGTCATTTCTAAATTGCTCTATATTAAATCCACGATAATCGCGGTAAGTGATATAAAATGGTACAAATTTATTATCCATCTTCATTTCACAAAACACCAATTCATGATCAGCTATATACAGTTCTTTATTCCCAAAATTCAAGACAACAGAAGCATCTGACACAATAATTAAATCTAGAAGAGATTGCGAATATTTTGTAATTCTAGTTGGTTTATCTATAAGTTGTGTTAATCCCATGGTCTCTAATAAAGAGTTTAAATACACAGTGTCAGGGCTGTCAACATTTAGTAAGTCTATATTTAAATCGCCCAAAATTACAAATTTATCACACTGTGGAATAAGTTTGCATATAGAGTCCTCTAAATTTGAAAGAAAGAATTTATATTCTGTATCATGTGGTCTATATACCACCCCATACACATTAATATCATTTAAAGTTTTAACCGATATCCATAACTGCTCAACTTTATTTTAACAGTAGTTAAACTGTGAAAAGTTCTCACGCCTAAATAGATTACTGGCTTAACATTGGTCAAGTATAAAAAAATTCACAGTATTTTGAAAAGAAGCAACCAGGGAGGGATGTTGAAAATAATGAAGTTAGATTTTCATCCGTTACCAGGCAACCTGTAGCTTTAGTAACCTTGTCTACGTCATGCTGCAAATTCAACAAGCAATTTTCACGAATTCAGGCCCCATACAGGAAACTAAAAACATTTTCAATGTTAATATAATTTTCATTGATCGAGTCCCTATTAAGAAAAACCTAAATTATTAAATAAATAATCTTTGTTTATAAAGGTTTTTTACTCTCCATCTCCCTACTTTTTTCGCACGAGAAAAAAAAATTTTCCTTTAGTTTTCAGGCTATTGAAACCATTCTTTAAAGTTGTCTCTAAAAGCCCATAAAAAAATTTTCGAATCGATTCAGGGATGTAGGAGAAATTGTCGAATTACGCCACCTTAAGGAGGCATTACTTCCATATCCAGTGGAAGTATAGTAACGACAAAAAAATTTTTGAAATTGTTCAAATAGGCTTAGAATGTCATGAAACGTCGATATTTTAAGTTTGAGCGAAAAAAAAATTCTGTCTGTCTGTCGGTCTGTCTAACTTTTTTTGTGCGCACGATTACTCTAGAACCCTTTAAGATATTGACTTGAAATTTGGTACACTTAGGCACCCGAAACGGGATATTTCAAAGGAACTATTTTTGTGCGCCATTTTTTCAATATGGCAGCGCCGGCGGCTGAGGTCACACATTTTGCATTTTTTCTTATTTCATTCAGGGCATCGAAATATACAAATTCCCAAAGTTTCAAAACTCCCGCACTTATTCGGACCATGTTTTATGCTCTCACCGCTGTATTACTATGGTACTAGGCAATTTGTTTGTGATGACTTTATAAAACAAACAAGCTAAAGGCAGTAGGCGTTAGCTAGTCATGTTACCTATTCAGTGTTATTACGCTTGTGAGAAATATGTGGTCTCCGTCTAATCCCAATGATAAGCCAAGCCGCAAGCAGGAGTTTTGAATGTCCTGAATTCTTCGTATATTTTCTGCATCCAAACATCACCAAAATTAAATTGCGACAAAACAAGAGCCTCACAAAGAATTATTTTAAGCTTTTTACTGTTAACATAAATCATTTTCAGGTTAGCATATGCCATGGCGATTTTGTGATTTACATGTATTTTGAATTTAAAGTTTGAATCAAGCGTTAATACCAGATTTTCGCATACAGGATATATTTTTTGACCTTCTACAGTTAGTTGCAGTTGATTGGATACAACCGACTTTGAAGTGCAAAGAGCGAAACTGATGTCTTGTTGGCATTTATATTTAAAGAGTGACTTCGTGATTTTACCACAAGTGCTTCAAGAGCCTTGTTAATAGCATCAGGCGAGTATATCGTGGGGAGAGAACGAGAGGTATAACTGCGTATCATCGGCCTAAAAATGTAGCTCGCAGTATTTAATGACATTTTAAAAGTCTGAAGTGACACGGTGAATAAAAGTGGACCTAATATAGATCCTTGTGGAACTCCACACCCTGACCACGTTCTTAGAGGATTTGCATCTGTAATGAGCTTTTATTACTCTTCCTCATTTTCAAATATAGTGTTTATTATTACAGTGATACAGAGTCATATTGTTTATATAAATACAACTTAATATGCTTTTTGATCGTTGTTTTATTCATTGCTGTATAATATGATAGTTATGCTTTTCTTTAAAATGAAGAAAAATACGTTTTGAGTGTAAGAAGAACTCTTGAGGCTGGTTTGTTATGGTAGTGCCACGTTTCTTTGGCACCTTATAGAGAG
This sequence comes from Rutpela maculata, assembly GCA_936432065.2. NCBI lineage: Eukaryota > Metazoa > Arthropoda > Insecta > Coleoptera > Cerambycidae > Rutpela > Rutpela maculata. Next base: position 13,212,468 of record OW386287.2, on the reverse strand, counting down.
AGGCTACTGCATCAGAGAAAATGCGATATATTGCTTGCTGAGTGGAATAAATGCTCGATTTTTAGTTTTAAATTTAAGAACGAAATTTCACGGATAGACATTTGCACAACCATGTATAGAAAGCAGATCGTCTGTAATGTTAAGATTTTAATAAATCCGGTTACGGTTACGGTTATTCAAGACCGTAGTAACACGAAATATCCTCAAGAATGTCTGTTTGCAGATTGCAATTTTCTCTATTACACACCCGACCGATTCTGAATCAAGGCAATGTTGTTCAGACATATAGCTGATATCTACGTTGTCTATTATTTCGCGTTCCGCATTTCAGTACCTGAAAAAATTGCTTTACAAAAGCTGTTTAAAATGAGACAGTGAATATTTACATACTACGAGAAAATTGAATTTGAAGTTCATAAGTCAATTCTGAAGAGACCAAAATCTTTGATGGGATGCTAATAATGAAATATGTTCCAATGATACTACGATTTGACGCAGATTTCGTCAATTAAGTTTGCATCATCTGAAGATCGTATTTACAAATGGAAATAGTGAGAAATGCTATTACAGATGACAGAAATGTGAAAGTGATAAGTAATAAAAATAATAATATTGTAAGAAACATTTTTATTTTCACTACGAAAAAAAAAAATAGTACACGGCGAAGTATAGCCAATGTAATGCTGAGATAATAGTATATTACGTAATGAGTGATGTAAGAAGCATATTACGCACGAATGGAAAAGTTACGTATTTCCATGAGTGCGTAATTGCCTTACAACTCGAATTATGTACTATACTTTACCTACGATCATATTTATTTAGTTATTTAGTAAAATCTGGATTTAGTTTACTAGTCAACAATATTATTCAACAAATATTATGTCAGTTTTGACAGCGTTTGAAAATTAAGTAGGCGCATTTGTTTTTTAAACCCCGCGTCAGCGACATAATCCACCTATAATTGCGTGTCCCGTGCGTTTTGTTTACCGTGCGATTTGTTTACAGTGCGTTTTGTTTACAATAAGTAAAATTCAACTTACATAGATGGCAGGTAGTGTGTTTTTCACTATTTACAGTAGTGATCGTAGGTAAAGACATTAACTGCTTAAATTAAAATTTTGATTTATTTCCTTTTTTAATCATTGTTTTTATTTTATATATTTATGTTACTACATTCTTTTATATATATGTTACGTACTTATTATCTCCTGCCCTGTAATTGGATTACTCTGCAGTGTATTGTTATATAATATAAATAAAATAAATAAAATAAATAAAATAAATAAAATAAATAAAATAAATAAAATAAATAAAATAAATGAAATAAATGAAATAAATGAAATAAATGAAATACATGAAATAAATGAAATAAATGAAATAAATGAAATAAATGAAATAAATGAACTAAATGAACTGAATGAAATAAATGAAATAAATGAAATAAATGAAATAAATGAAATAAATGAAATAAATGAAATAAATGAAATAAATGAAATAAATGAAATAAAATAAATAAAATAATACAAGATATCGAAAATTTTTATCAAGGAAAGGTGCTTAGAATCCAACGAAGACCCCATATTTTAATTTTTAACCAAATCTGAGAAAAAATAAAAAATACAAATTTTACCCCGACCATTACGGATCTTTTTATTATTTTTTATTTTTTCTCAGATCTTGATCAAATTAACATATTTTTCATTTAGTTCAGGAATATTACGTTTTTATTCCGACAAAATTCATAAAGATTTGAAAATTGGTGGGTATGTTGGGAATAGCATAAGGATTACTAAACCAAAAAGTTCCCATCCCTAAGTAGTGTGCTTCATCCCCCAGGACGTCCTTTCTACCCCCATTTTGAGTTTTTCTCTATCAAAAAGGTTTTTACTACTTTTTTCCTAAAATTAATAATAACGTGGGAAATATGGCGCAATCATAAGGGTTGGTTCCGACTAGCACTCTCTACAGTACGATCTACCTTAAAGTTTAACGTTTAACGCTTAAAATAGCAGTAGGCACTAAAATTTATTTACAATTTTAATAAATATACAACTTCCACCCCCTCACCTCTATAAAAGACCGTGTTGTACTTATTTCCACACCACCCTAGAGGTAAAGTACTTGGCGCGTTGTTTTTAAAGTGGTATCCCCTGTAGGCCTAATCCACTAATTATCAAATGTTAATTATAAATCTTGGTCGTCTTCCACAGATTCAACATTCAAGCATGATTGTCCATGGCAATGATAACACATTGTAGAGCAACGCAAGCCTGCTCTTCTGCAACTACACCTGTATTCGCACCCTAATTTACATGAACATGAAATAAGCGTTAAAACAGATTCGGGAGCTGGTTCTTTTATAGTCATTATTGGGATTAATATACCGCCAACTTTTTTCCACCCCCAATCGGTAGCTTTGAGCGTCACGGAATGATGTGCTGCATAGTAACACCGAACATTTCGGTGATGGTAAATAGATAACGATATATATATATGACTTGCGCTAATTACGGCCCTGATTTACCAACATACTATTCGTTTGAGGAGAAATGGTCTAAAAACCTTTTTTGTAGAGAATTTCCTGTAGAACACTTTTGTACATAGGTATTTTTGTCGTAAAATGCACCATTTCATGGGTAATTTTAAAAAAGCGAAAATTGGGGTGAATACTATGTCGTAGGGGATGAAGCACACAATTTAGGGGTGGGAACTTTTCGGTTTATTATTACATATGCTGTCCTGATTATTTCCACCAATTTTCAAAACTTTATGAATTTTGTCGGATATATCGCAATTTGAACCGTAATATTACTGAATTAATTGGATTCTAAGTACTTTTTCTTATAATATTTTTCGATATCTTGTCAATTTGAGCCATTTTTCGGTACAACCACAAATAAAATGTGAAAGAAAACACGAGATTTACAAAAAAATGACAAGGTAGAAGTTAATTTGAACGTCAGATTCGGATTCAGCGCACCAAACTAACTGAGGATATGATGGTCTCTTTTCTGGTACAGCATCCTTTTTTTATTTTGTGAAACTGTGTTATTTAACAATATTTTATGAATTTTCAATATAGAAGTGGTAGTAAAATTGTTTATCGGCAGCAAAGAACTGAACTTGTGCAATTTTTTTTTTATATATATCTGACGCGTATATTACGAGCAAAATTGGTTTCAGGATAGAACCTTGGGGCACACCAGAAATAACTCATGCGATGGAATAAACAGAATTGTCTAGTATGACTTTCTATGTTCTGTATCTTAAATATTTTGTCAAAAAAAACTAAAGGAATGTTAACGAAACTGAAATGTTTACGTTTAGCTACAAGGCATTGCTGAAATCTAATACGATCGAAATTGTAGCTTGTTCTCTATCCAAGGCGGAAATTATATTATCCGTTATATTCGTCAAAGTTGACGCTATGCTGTGTACCTTCCTAAAACCCGATTGATGTTCGGAAAGTAATTTAGAGGTAGATAAATAATCATTTATTTGTTCGTATAAGATTTTTATGACCAAGAGGCAAGCATATTAGTCCAGGAGCTGGCGTGTTCTATGACATCAAGCTGGAATTTTGGCCTACTTACTAATTATATACCCAGGATCATGAAAGTGAATTTATCCGATAACTTGGACGAGACAGAACTGCTATCTGATGATCCAAACTCGAATTAATGGTATTTCTTAGTTGACTTACATACATTAAACTAAATCATTCTTGTTACCTTAGTAATGTGCCTTGGTATAAGTGTTTGACATTTTAGGCGAGACAAGGAAGCACAAGAGTGAAATAATGCTATTTAGTTCACAAAAGTTTGAAAAAGAAGATGGAATTTAGAAAATTGTTAGGTAAGAGATATTTTACTTGAATCTATAGTTTTGATTTTTTTACAAACGAAAATTCGATATTAAAAGTAAATAGATACTTTATTTCGTTTATATTATAACAACTTTTGTCGTAGAAATGGTAATTCGACTATGCTCTGCTTAAATGGGGGTAATTCATAAAAATTCACCCTTTTTTCTTATAATGAAAGAAACAGTTTTAAAATGTTTTGTCTTTTCCCCCGATTTATTTGAAATTTAAAGAAAAATATTTGTAACCTTCATATCAATCACAAATCATGCTTAAACTATTCAATACTAACCTCTATATCAATTGTATTTACGTATTTCTGCAAGTACTTTTTTGGAAAAAAATAGGTAGGAACTCAATTTTTTAGTTTATCCCCCTTAAAAGGGTTGTGGTAGCCTTCATTGAGATTCAAAACAGCCGAACTACCATTTCTTCCATGCAAACAATTGTTGCTATACACCAGAGATATTTTAAATATATACCTATTTTAAATTGCTTGTATTTTTGAAAATTGCAAATTTTGGCATATTACTTCATTTTTTGGGGGAAGGGGTTTGCACCACCTATCATCAAGTTGGCACACTCAAAGCACAAAATCTTTATGTTAAATTATTTGCAAAGAAAATAGTGTTAATCTTTTTTTAATTGCATAAATTTTTTTGTCAGAACTTCTCTTTAATATATAGAGTGTTCCATTAAAAATAACAAAATTTTTACTGTTTTCGGTTAAACCGGAAATGAAAATCAGATCTTGGAGGAATCAAAATGTGCACCGTATTCAACCATACAAGGCAACGTCCCAAAATTTTAAATCTTTATCGTTTTTTTAGAAGAAAGTTATAGGTTGGGTAGTAATATCGTAGGCACCCGGTATAACATTTTTCAGTACATTTCTGTAAAATGTTATATAACTTCTGTAATATAGCACGTTTACTAATACAAACGCGCCTTAAGGCACCTCAGAACAGTCTAGCTTCTGGTCTATATGTACTTGACACGTAAATAAATTTATTAAAATATGCGATTCAATAAAAAATACTAACGTATACTTACTTCTGTTTCAAAACATCTGGAATGGGATACATGCGCTCTTCCTCTGTAAAAATTCTATACGAGAAAGGCTATCCGTATTAATTAAAGAAATTCGTGAGTTTCACACTTTGAACTCACCACCCTGTTTCAACTTTTCTAATTTAACTGCTTGGCAATTAAAATAAAAATAGAAACGCAACCCACTTCTTTAATTACGTTTACTTGGCTGATTACGTTAATGAAAAAATATGTGAGTGGTTAATTTCCGCTTGTGGACGTCACGTCTTTTTTGCACGTTTTGTTGTTCCTGAAAGACACATACCTTTATTCTAAATTACTGACTTGTGACGTGGGAAGAAATACGAGATACAAAAATTAATTTATCAGTGTTACTTTTTACGTACTAAGGACTCCGCTAATTATATACATATAAATTGTACCTTTTACAGTATCATTTAATGAAATATGATGTAAATTATAACACAAAAGATATAAATACTTATTTGCGCAGTGAGAAGAAAAAAAATTAGGCAAAAAGTACAGTCAGTATACAGGACGCCACCGATAACTGGAAAGAAATGAAAAATCGAAAAATAAAGGATTTTTTTGCACTTCCTGGAACAAAAGTACTAATTTCATTCCTAAATTATCACTTTTAATGGGGGATGGATTAAATATTTACAAAAGTCCCGAGGACTTAACTGAACATTAATCAGTTTTCACAATCATAACTGTAGGATATCAGCATTCTTATGTAAGCAGCAGAGGCAAACATTAGAGCTTGTAAAGTATAACGACTCAGTGTGTATCCAGCATAAGTGAGACTAAGAGCAATAACGGCAATGTCGCCTTTCCAATAGGTTGCGTGAACATCTGAGGATTTTGCATAACGTTTTAGATTCTGTAAATTGATTGCAAACTAGTATAATTGAAGTATTTTATTCCTGATATCTGTGTTATACATATTTGATTACCATTTGGTATACCAGACATTTTTAATATCTTGTAAGTTAGAGTTATAGTAAGGCGACAAACACAGTAAAAACCCTTAGAAAACCCCCTTAGATTTCTGTAATTAAAACGACTATTTTTTCGAGCAGCGCCAAATCAAAGTGGCGTCCGGTTTCAAGTTGGCGGCTGTTTTAAAAAAATTAAAATATCGACGTTTCTAGTTAAACTATTGATTTTTATAAAAAATAGTGATTAAGAAAAATTGTTCCTCATTAAATTTTGAATAAGACAGTTCTTATGAGTTTTTTTCTAAAACTAAAAATTAAGACTCTACGGGGTAAAATATCACAGTTAGTTTCTTTTGATATTTCATAAAATACGCAAAGTAATATTCTGTACTTGTCATAATAATTATCATTTGACCATAAAGTAACAATCAGAATTATAGAATAAATTAAAAGACTAGGAGACATAATATTTTAAATCTCGGCCCTGTAAGTAAATCGCGTAGACAAAATATGCACGCGGGTCAATCCTACTAACAGAAACTTTCACATCGAAACGTTCATATCGAAACCTCAAGAAAATATTCCTTTTAGAATTTTAAACTTATTCCAACGGTTTGTTGTTTTAATTTACTGCAATACTTTTGATTGCACTGAAGTAAATCAGGCACGAAAGAAACTGTTTACTTCCAAGAACAGGACAACGTGTAACATCCCCCCTTCAAAGGATGCTTTGGAGCAACATATTTTACGGGCTAGCTTCCAAAGTGGGCACATTTGGGGACAGTCTTTGACATCAAATTTGTTTTTGCCTAATCTTGAAAATAGTCCGAAAATGTTTGGGTGCCAAAATGGTCAACACTTCCGTAGTTTTGTACTCACATCTGAAGAAGCTAATGTTTAGCGAAACAATTGTCATATTGACATAATATACCAGTGAAACTTTTAAAAAACATTTCAGTGTTTTATTTGTGAAACTATTTGAATAATAAAAGTTTTTTTTAAATTTTTTTGTCGTTACTATACTTCCAGTGGATGTGGAAGTAATTAAGTTATATAATATAGTAATAGGTATTGGCAGTTAGTCATGTCCGCCTGTGACTTACCTTTTTCTGATGAATCTGGTTTTCAATTTTCAACCAAGCTATAATTTAAATATATATATGATTCCTGGATAATAATTCATTAACGACTTATAGGTTGATGAAAGTCCGGCATAACAAAAACGCGACCCCAGCATATATTTTCTGTCAATGCCTGAATAAGATTTATTAGTTTTTTTTTGGTCCAATGTCTGTTTTCTATGAACGGTGCTGCCCCATCTTCTTTTGGAAAAGTTGTGAGAGAATATCTAAGTGTGGTAAACTGAAGAGGAATAATAATTCTGCATTATTGTTTTTAAGTCTTTTGAAGTATTGAAGTTGTATTATATTCTACTATATCACAAAATACAAAGAAATTGAAGGATTTAATATGCGGAAAACAAGAAATAAGGGTATTGAGACCTGTCACAATGATTCCACGAAGATACTTTACATGTACTTTTTTTCCACACCACACATGTTAAAATACACATGCATATACAGGGTGTCTCACTTAAAATATTTATTTATTGTGCGATTTGAATCAAATTTTACTCAAGTATAGAACAAATTAGGATCTAATTATGACCAGAAAAACATTCGCCTCCTACAAATTCAAAGCCATCTGCGGTCCCAAAATTTGCGGGCATATTTTTATCGGAAAATTTTGCTTATGAAATTTGTTTGGAATTGTCCAAGAACCGTAAGTCCAAAATTTAATCAAAATAAAAAATATTGAAATTTTGATAACATAATATCCAAGTCCGAAAATATCATTTTAATGTTTTTTTTTATTTAGAAAACTGTACTATGACAATTTTGTTTGAAATTAAACTCAAGCTGCCAGGTCGTTGTCAAGTAATTTGCAGTTTTTTTAAAATAATTATTTTTAAAATTTCAATTTTTCAATTTTTTTATTTTGATTATTCCACTCATTAACGCTATAGCCAATGAGAGTCCGTTTTTTCACAACATTGCACCAATCAAATGTCATTATTAGTGGTAATTCAAGCTAGATCGGCTTTTGACAGTACCAACATGCAAAATTTATCGCTCTAATTTTTTATGTCGCTGCAGCGGCAAATACTGCAATAATTTTTTGACGTTTTGTTTCGTGAAATATTTTCGACAAATAGGGCAACTCACGCTTTTAAATTTTATCTATAAATATCTTCTCTAGCTTATTACTAATTGTTAACTTACCTTGTAAATTGTAATATTGTATTATGTACTAGCAAACATAAACACACCACATGTATAGTAAACAATCGTCAGTTCCAAAGAGAAGCCTGTCTGAAATATATAGGCTATAACCCTTGCCTATCTGTAACTATTTCAATTTGCCTACTTTTCAATCAGGTAACAATAATATACAAAGATTGTACTTAATATACCTAGCTCATAATACAGGAACAAGTCAAGCACAGCTTTCAATAGCTCAATAACGTAGTTACAAAGTTAAGCAAATCATTTATTATAAATGTCAAGTAAACACATTCGCTCTGGAAACAAACTAAAAATGTACCTAGGTACCTACTTACATACGGTAATCTATCAAAAAGTAACTAGTTGAATCAAAGCTGTGCAATATTTTATTTTGTTGTATTTAAAATTCACTCTGCCTAACGAAGCAAACCTCAACATAATTTGTAAACTTCGTAAGTTAAAAATAAGGATTAAATACGTAAATATGAATCAATGAACAATTATTATGGAATATAACTCTAGTAGCGGTAGCGCTAGATGGCGCTCTCTAAGTCAATCTCGGAACCATGACTGTATAGTAATAAATAGGCGGGACATCGGGAATAAAGTAGTGCTCGTAGATTAAAGATGTAGTGCTCCCTATCGTTCCTCGTCATATTGCACCTCAGAAACGTCTGAAAGATGTTAAGCCAGTCTATATATTATAATATCTAAGGTTTCAACTCATTTTATTTACTAGTTGCCATAGAAACGTCACTAGATTATTTTAAAATATAGGGAATCTCCATTGTTTCTACTGCGTTTGTTTCAGATTTGCTGTTTTGACAATATGAGTCGGTTTGGAAATATTTCTGTATATCAAATTAATGAGGAAATTAAAAATAAAGGTCAGTAAACTCTAAAAAGTGACAAGAAAACGTCTGAAGACAACTAATGAGAAAACATAATATTGAAGATGTACTTAATGAATTATTTATTCGTGAAATATTCTCCTCAAATACCACTCGTGCTTTAAATTTTATCTAAAATTTTTTCTCAAGCTAAGTTGCCCCTAGTTAATATAACTCGTGCAAATTGGCAGTTTATTATCAAAGATTAAATCCCTCCCGCTAAAGCGGTCGGGATTTAATCAGATAATAAACTGCCAATTTGCACTCTTTATATTACCAGGCAACATGCTTTCGAAAAAATTTTCGATAAAATTTTAAGCACTAGTGATATTACATACGATTAAATTTTGGAATTAAGGTTTTTGCACAATTCTGAACAAGTTTTATTAACAAAGTTTTCCGATAAAATATTGCCTAATATGATTTTTTTATTTTATCCGAATATTTTGGTACCGCAGGTGGCTTTGCATTTGTAGGAGGTGAATGTTTTTCTGGTCGTAATTAGATCCTAGTTTGTTCTATATTTGAGTAAAATTTAATTCAAATCGCACAATAAATAAAAATTTTAGAGAATTTTAAGTGAGACACCCTGTATATGATAACGTATTTTCTGAAAAAGCTGTAGGTCCAGGATTAATTTTCTTTCCTTTCTTTTGAATGAACTGCCCATGAGCAAGTGCCAGTCGTACAAAACCTATTTGTAGGGAAAGTCGAAGATTTCAAAGCATCGAATTTATCACTTGTACCGTATAGTTTAATAAAAAGGGTAAATCCTTCATACACCCCAGATGTGCCAACGGCTAGCTGATATTTCGTGAAGGCAAAGGTCACAGTTCAGCTTAATACGAATCAGCGGTTCTCAAAATGCAATATACTACCACGATTTGTTTTGTGAGAAAAGAGACACACAAAAAAGTTGAAAAGTAAAAGACGTCATTCACAATATATTCAGTAATATGTAGTGGCTACCACTTTTATCCACGAAACAAATTCTTGTAGAAGAACCTGAAAGATGCTAGGCATCTAAGTATATTTGTTGGACATATACAGGGTAATTCCGAATTGCTTACTTGCGCGTCATTGGTATATGGTCGACTATATTAAAATACAATAGCTGATATCTCTAAAGTTGCGACGTACTTTTTTAGACAACTAACCATAACAAGTAATTTTTTTCATAGAAGGTTGTGTTAAGAACTAAATGATCGGGAATTAAAGTATATTTACCTACATTTTTTGTAGACATTTTTCGACAAAATTAACAAAATTAATAAAGCCCAGCCCGCAGCCGATTTTCAACTTGTCTTTACGTATTTATGAGACCGAAAACAATATTTTGTTACAATAAACTTTCAGGTTACATCGATTCAAGTAAAATCTAAGTGCACTCCAATGATATGTGCCCTTTTAAAAATAGTCTGAAAGTTTGAAAGATAATAACAGTCCTAACATAAGCTTACTACTCAGCACGCACCCATTATAATCAGCTAATAAGCTGCAACATGAGTATGTATGTCAAGATATAAAGCAGAGGCAGAGATGGGCACTACTTTAAGTAAAAATGTTATAAATTGTACTTCAATTACTTTTTATTACTTGAAGTATTTTACTTCAAATACCCAAAGAAATGAGTACTTGGTACTTGATACTTGCAGATATTTTAGAATAATACTTAGTACTTGTTAAACGAAATTACAGTACTTAAAGTACTTTACAATTTACTTCAAGTATTTAAAGTACATGATCACTACTTCAAGTACCTTAGGTACTGCAAGTAAGTTTACAATCCAGTTGAAGCCTGCAGAGACTGGTAAGAGCAGTTATTCGTTATTGCTAAAAAGAGCATTTGCCAAAAATCTGGGAAATAGGCAAGCAGAAAATGTTGGCATATGGTTTTCCAGCAATGAGTATTGACAACGAAAATTTTCCGCCTGGTCCGAAAGTGTTATACTACGTTCCAATTTTGGCCATAGTTAATGTCGCCAGTGCTGCCAATTGCACGGAGAAAAAATGTTGGCATATATCGAATGTTGATAGGCAAGATACCCTCTTCAGCTAGCACCAAACCGCAAAGTGTTATACTCTGTTCCACAATTGAATATTTTCTGAGGCGGCTAGCTCCAAAATGGGCAGGGGAGAGATCTGACTCACATAAGATAAAATATTTGCTAAAACATAATAGCAATGCCAACATGTTATGTCCAAGGCTTCATTATATTGTGATATCTCCTAGACTATGATATTCAAGAAATTTTGTCAAATCTGAAAAATTATTTAAAAATGTTTACTTTTAGTAAAATGTTTACTTTTAGTTATATAGAATACATGAATGAAATGGAATGTTATGTTTTTTAGGAGCCAAATTTTCTCATTTAGTAAATAAATAAAACAAATTCAAAAAACCGTATCATTTAAATATACTCTAAATATAAAAAATATGTAAATGTACAGAAATATTTACACATAGAGTTTGGTTTAGGTAAAAATAAAAAGTTTAAAGTACTTAATAATAATAATAATAATAATAATGTTTATTATTTCGAAACCTAATAATAATAACAATAACAATAATAATAACAATAACAATAACAATAACAATAACAATAACAATAACAATAACAATAACAATAACAATAACAATAACAATAACAATAACAATAACAATAACAATAACAATAACAATAACAATAACAATAACAATAACAACAACAATAATAATAATGATAATAACAACAATAACAAGAATAATAACAACAACAACATGATAATAATGACAGTATAATACAATAACCTAATAATAATAATTAAATAATGACATAAATTAGAATTTAACAATATGAAATAACAAACATGATGATACTCACTTAAGCAAGACACTTGAGAGTGAGATAAAATGACAGTAAGTATAATATAAAAAGAAGAATACATGTATCTTATAAGGTAAATGTTATGGAATACAAGCTATGTCTTTCAGTAGACATAATTTAATATTTAAAAAGAAATTTCCAAACACCAAAAAAAAAAATAATAATAATAAATATACATATATATGATTAGCCATCACCAATTCATTAAATCGTATATTTTGTCTCTGTTTCCACTGAGCATATGTGCATATGTTTCTTTAGCTGGTACTTGAATGTTCTTCGATTTTGTATTTTTTTTTATATCCTCTGGTAAGGAGTTATAAACCTTTGGGGCTAGATAGCCATAGCTGTGCTGTCCTTTTGTTGTAAATTTTAGGGGAACAGTTACGTATTTTTCTTTACAACGTGTACTATAATTGTGGTCGATTTGTTTCAGATCCTTTCTAGTTGAATGTGCTTTTATTGCAATTTTAAGGTAAAATAGTTGGCGAATGTCTAAAATATTTAATTCCTTATATAATGCATTTGAGGAATATATGTTATTTTTGTTTGACATTAATTTCAATATTTTACGTTGCAGTATACACAAGTCTTCTAAGTATGTTTTATCAGCAGCGCCCCAGGTGATAATACCATAACTTAGATGGCTTTCTACTAGGGCATGGTATACTATCTTCAATTGTTTCCATTCTAAAAAGTCCTTAATTTAACTAATTTTACATAATATATATCTTAGCTTTTTTTTCAACGTTTCAATATGCATATCCCATCTTAGATGCTTGTCAATAACTACTCCGAGGTAAGTAACTTTCTCAGTGGATTTAATAACAAATTCTTGATTATTTACTTTTATTTTCAGGTGTTGGAAATCAGGTAAGGTGTTGCAATACGGAGAGAAACTTATATATACCGTTTTTTCTCTATTAATGGTGAGTAGGTTTTTTGAATACCAGTTTAGTATTTGCTTCATATCATTCTCTACTTTTTGTTTCAGGTTGGTCCAGGATTTGTCTTCGTAGAATATAGCAGTGTCATCTGCAAATGCGATTATAGTTCCTTCCGTTTCCATTTCAAGTAAATCATTTATGTATATATTAAACAGCGTGGGTCCTAATACGGTGCCTTGGGGTACGCCGCATGTGATATCTGCATATTGACTATTGGTATTATTCACGTGTACACACTGTTTTCTTCCTGTGAGGTAAGATTTAAGCATTTTTAAGCATACACCTTTGATTCCGATTTTATTCAGCTTTTCTAATAATTGAGTGTGGGAAATCGTATCGAATGCTTTCTGGATGTCTATAAAAATACATAATGATTTCGTTCTTTTATCTAAACATTTATATATATTTTCAGTTAGGTTATTAATCGCATCTTGTGTACTTTGCCCTTCTTTGAAGCCAAATTGGTGTTTCGACAGCAGTGAATTCTTATTTAGGTAATCCGTTAGTATCCTTTTTACAATTTTTTCAAATATCTTTGATAAACTAGATATTAAAGAAATTGGCCTATAGTTCCCTACATCCATCTCATCACCTTTTTTGAATAGCGGTTTGACCACAGAGATTTTAAAATAAGATGGACATTCTCCAGATTCAAAGATTTTGTTAATTATAAATGTAAGTGGACCAGCAATTTCATTTTGTATTGTTTTTAGCATCTCTGCTGAAAATCCATCAAGCCCACTAGATTTTTTGTTTTTTAGGGAGTTTATTTCTCTAATAACTTCGCTATCATCGGTTGGAAAAATGAACATAGTTTTTTCATATGCGGGAGTTTGTGGTGGTTTATCCATATCATTTCGTGTTATCTTTACAGCTAGAGTTCCTCCAATTTGTGTAAAATAAGTATTAAATTCATTTGATATCTCGTTATTTTCATCTATTAATTCTCCATTTTTAGTTCTAATTTTATTTATCTGTTTATTTACGGAAAAGTTGTTATTTGTTGCTTTATTAACTACGCTCCACAAATTTTTAGAATCATTTGCACTTTCGTCAATTTGTCTCTTGTAAAAATTGGATTTTGTTGTTTTTATTAAGGTATTTAGTTTGTTTCTATACTGTTTATAATCTTTTTCTAAGTTTTTATTTCCTGGATTTTTTAGTAGTTGTTTTTTTAAGATATTTTTTTTGTTTACTGATTTCACTAGACCCTGTGTTATCCAGTCATTTCTTTTTTTATTTTTACTGTTAATTTTTATTGTTGTTGTGCAGTTTTCAATTTCGTGCTGTAAAATATCTACAAAATGTTTAGTTGCAGACTCGGCGCTTTCCAACATATATAGTTTTGTCCAATTTGTGCGTGACAAGTTTTGCCTAAGTTTATCCATATCAATTTTTTTTTTGTAATTCACATGTGATCGTGCTGAATTATTATTTTTATTGGGAAAAATTATTTGCAATGCAATTGTAAAATGGTCCGTTATATCAGTTTTTATAATGAATGGTATAACAAAATCGAGTTCGCTTTTCGATTTAAGGAATGCATGGTCTATACAAGTGCCTGTTTCGTTATTTGCTCTAGTTATTTTATTTATAGCTGGTAAGAATGAATTTTCTGACATAATATTCATATAATCATTTGCATAGTCTTTGTCTCTCAAAATGTCTATATTTAAGTCACCTATTAAAATAACATAATCATGGGAGTTTTTTAAATTTTCTAATAGAACTTTTAGGTCATTATTAAATGTAAATGGGCATGATGCGGGACTTCTATATATCGCAAATATTTCTATATTTTTATCTTCTAAATTCAATATCAATTCTATTATATTTATTTTATTTTTTTCAATTATTTTATAAGTATATTTTATATGATTCTTTACGTAAATTACAACTCCATCCGATTTATTAAAAGTTCCATTGTTGTATATAATTTCATAGCCTTCCATTTTGTAGATGTCTATATTATCTATGTTCCATGTTTCCGTAAGAACAATGCAGTCGATATCTCTATTAATTTGGTGTAAAAATATTTTGAACTCATCGATGTTTTTACTTATACTTCTAATATTTTGGTGCAAGACTTTAAAATTTTTATTTTCTTTGTTTACAGAAAAAATTTCACTTAATTCAAGCGCTGAATCAATCACATACGTTTCCGTGGTTTGATTTTTGAAATCTCTAAGATACGGATCCATGACGTATATGAGTATATAAGAGTAAAAGGATTTAATAACAAGGACAATCTTCTCAGTCGAGGGGCCGATCACGACGATACAAGACATACAAGGTAGGCCACGGATAGGTAAAGACACAAGAGTAACAGAGGAGGGAGACTGATTTTTATTATTTTTTTTTTTTTATATACTTGGGTAGGTATACCGCAATAAAGAAAGAAAATATATGTATTTTGTTCATATATAATTTAGTGATGCTAATTGTATTTTATTGTGTGTGGGAAATTTACCAAATTCGTTTTTCACTTTCTTTCTAACGTTTTCGTAGTAGAAGTAGAGTTAGATCTAGTAGTTTTTCTCTGAATTTCAGATTTTTGTATCAATGTCTTATTTGTTTTCTTTTCGCTTATATTGTCTGGAGTTTGATTTTTGCTAGTATCACTTAAATCGTTTTCAATTTGCTTGTTTCTTTGTATTGGTGTTGGAGTAGAGGGTGCACTATTTGGACGTTCGTTAATTTCGGTTAATTGTTTTATTTCTATTGTTGTTTCAATTATACCGTTCTCTTCTAGTTGCTCAGGTGTGTATATCTCGTTATTTATTGTGATTTTTCCTTTTTTTATATAACCTTTTCTCGGGCTTGCTTTAGATGACTGCGAAGTATTTTATCGTTTTCTTGATCCTCCTTGCACAAATCGTTGTTTATATAAATATTTGTTCCCTTTAGCTTTTTTATCGAACCAAAAATTAGTTTTTTTTTTAGAAACGATATAAATTCTACTTTAATTGGTGATACCTTGTTTTTGTTTAATTTATAAATGTCATTTATATCGGTTTCACATAAATGCAAACCCAAGAGGTCGTTTAGTGTATTTATTACAGTGGTTATTAGATCTTGGTCTTCTATCTCTAGGCCAAATATAATTATATTATTTTTTCTGGCTACTTGAAGTAGTTAAATGTACTTGTAAGTGTTTTATTTTTAAACAGTACTTGATACTTGATACAAGGAAATACTTGAAGTATTTAAATGTATTTGTTAGAAATAAATGACTAATTGAAGTAGTACAAGTAGTACTTACACCCAAAATTGCAAGTACTTCCTTGAAGTACTTAATACTTGAAGTATTCTGCTCTTTGGAAAATAATTGATACCTGATGCAACAAGTACCAACTATTTGGTACTTGATACTTGAAGTAGTTTAAATGAGTACATTGCCCATCTCTGAGCAGAGGCTGAAACAGCTATTTGTACAACAGGTTGGGAAAAGTCCTCTTTTTTTGTATTAGGCGTAGGCTTTTTGATCGAGGCGACAGCCGAGATCAAAAATACGCCGCATACGGAAAAATCACTTTTCTTATGTGTTGCACCCATGATTTTTTCTACTGACGTTTGGAAAGATGATTAAACTGAGATATTTTTAAAATTTTGTATGACATTTATATACTTATTACTTTTTTTGACAATAATTATAAATTAAAAAGTTGGATCAAGAAATCTAATTTTGTTACTAGGGAATATTGGCTTAGAAACGAGTAAATGTATCCAAGAGGAAGCTCGTTCAGTAGTTCACAGGCTAGTGCAAGGCATAACGCCCATAAGGCAACAACACGGAACAGAACAACAAAAGTTATACTCAGAGCGGAAGCTGATCCCATTTTGGGAATGCCCAAGGACATTATGGTCCCAGAGTATAACTTCTATAAAAATTTTCAAATCAAAATACCAGACAGAGAGGACTGGAAAAACGGTCCTTCAATATCGGCGCAAACGATCTAATATACGGACCGCCCCAAAACAGAACAGGGAGTCGGAGCTGGGATTTGCGGGATAAGGTCGAAAACGAAAATCCCGATAAGTTTAGGAATGCACGCCACAATATTTTAGGCTGAAGTGACCACTATACAGTGGTGTGCAAAGAAAATAATGAGGCAAGGAACTGTAAATCAGTCAATTGCCATTTTTTCCGACAGCCAAGTAGCGCTAAAGGCACTCGATTCCATGCAGGTCGATTCAAGGCTAGTGTGGGATTGTATAAATGCCAGAACAAAGTGACCGTGGCATGGATACCAGAACACGAGGGACACACATGGGGAAATGAGAAAGCTGATGAATTGGCCCGGGAAGACGCGTCTAAGGCCCCAATAGGACCCGAACCCTTTTGCGGTGTGGCTAAGCCACTCATACGAACATATATTAATGAATAGGTACAAATTAAATCTCTAGAGTGGTGGAAGAATTTCCCACAACAGACACAGGCCAAAAAGTTAATTAAAGAACGATCGGCCAAATTCACTACTCCAAAATAGAAACGCTATTAGGATAATGGTAGGTCTTCTAACTGGACATTGTAGGCTTAATAGACATGAGTCTAATGGGCCTGGCAGAGGATGCAGCATGCAGATTCTGTCAAGAGGAAGAGGAAACCTCAGTATATGTGCTGTGCCATTGCGAAGGCCTAGCCAGACTGAGGTTCCAACTACTTGGCGAAGAGAAACCAAAGGTAGATAGCTATACCAAGGAGTCCTTATCAAGTTTATGGAGTCTGATGCAAAGCTGGATAAGGAGCTCTATGTAAAATTAGACAAGGAGTACCACAATAGATCCACAGGGGTCGCGGTGGTCAAGGTCAATCAACCAGCCCCCTTTTCAAATCTAGTCTAATCTAAGCAAAGTTACAACTTTTTTAGTGCGGAAATATCTTTTTTCTGAAATCGATCAGATTTCAGATCCCAAAATACGCTATTCTAGTATGTTAATCCGTTGCCAAGCAACTATCAGAAAACAGTCTGGGAAAGTTACTTTGCCGGCCTAGGCCGGGAAAGTTAACTTTCCTGGACGGTTTTTTATATATATTTTAATACGTATATATATTTTTATTTTTATATAATATATGTAATAATATTGATTGCGATTTCAGAAAAATAGTATGTGTACCTTGTACTAAAAGCACATTCCCGGACCTCAATGCTTCAATTTACATCGTCGCCCGGGAAAGTATTGCTTTTACTACTAGATACACAATGTACTATTCCTCTCTAATTAGGAAAAATTCGACTTTTCCTAACTCAAGTAGTACTGAAAGATAGAACATTTCCAAATGTCAATAGGAAATAGCATATTGTGTATTTAGGTATGAAAGCAATACATTCCCGGACGACAATGCAAATTGTTGGCCGAGGCACTAACCGAGGCCAACAAGCATCGAAATCCGGGAATGTGCTTTCACACCGAAGTACACATACTATTTTTTCCGAAATCACAATCAACATTACTATAAATTAAGGAATTTGTATTGATGCATAACATGTCTTCATTACAAACTAACTGCTTACTAATAAATGTAATTTTAATGTGAGTTGGTTTGTCTGCGTGTATTTATTTACTGTCTAAAATATACATAAAAAACCGTACGGGAATGTTACTTTCCCGGCCTAGGCCGGGAAAGTAACATTCTCGTGCGGTTTTGTTGATCGTTGCTTAGCGACGGGTCCTTTTTGTTCTGTTTTCTGATAGTTTCTTAGCAACAGACCAAAATACTGGAATTGGGCATTTTTCGATCTGAAATCGCGCCGAAAATGTAGATATTGCCGATCGATTTAAGAAAAAGTAACTTTTCAAACGCTCCTTATATGCTTGTATCATAAGAGACATTGAAAACAATTGCGATCTTCGCTTTTAGAAACGTCAAATTATAGATATATTTCTACATTCAAGTTAATTCTGAAACGTATTTATTTAAATATGGAAACTGAGGACAGTCGTGGTTATAGTGTGCAACACGTATGAAATTCACCTTTAACACTCATGTAACTTATGATATCTGCCTACGGCTCGTATCACGAACTGTTCCACTCCTGTGAAATGTGCTATTTTCAACACTTGTTGCACAATATGTTATTTAGGTACGTTACGTTAAAGTTTCATTAAATTTTTGTGGAATCAACTCCATTATTAAGGATATATCTTCTTAACGTTCTTCAGATAAGAACTGAGAATATAGAGAATATCAATAAGCAGAGAAATATTTAAAACTGTAAATGTTTTAATAATATATATTTAAAAATGTTTTACTTCCTGTTGAGTTAGACCGCGGTAGTATATTAATGACAAGCTCCAACGGGCGGTCTTTACGCTCTTTTATGCGTTATAACACTTTATAGTTGGTGGTATTCAGGAGATTGCCTTTAATTTTAATGAGCGAACGTCGAAATAATTAACGAGCTACTGAATTTTCCAATAAAGCTCTTTTATACAACCATAATTCTAAATTCATCGTAAAGATAATGCTAATTGGGATGAATTTATAAGAAAATACTAACTTAAAGTCAATTAAACTAGTCGTTAATCAATTTTTGAATTAATCTCTCTAAAATAAGAATAAAAGATTACTAAAATAAAGTTTAAGATAAAATTTCATCGTAGGAGGAGATGAGAGGAAAAGAAAAGTAAAAAGTATGGTCTAGACCATAATCCGATATCAGTGAAAGTTTTTCTCTTTATTTACAATTAAACAAGTATGGCAATATAATGGGCTGTATTGAACAATTTGAGTTAATTTTACATTGAGGCACCATGACTACATACAATATCGTAAGAAGTTCTCCTATTAAGTTATTTGCTTCTTATTCACAATATCTTAAAATAGGAAAATTACTTTTGGCAATTCACACAAGATATAATTCGAAAAAATGGCGGAGGATCTGGTGTTACACAACAGGGAAAACTAAATTACTAGTGCAGTCGAATTGATTTAACTTCATTTTTTTTTTGGCGACAACATTCCACCTGAAATTTTATTGATTCTTATGTATTATGACCTCCTGGTTTCGAAAAAAATATTTGCGGCAAAAAATTTCTTGTGCGTCAAAAGTTATATGCACCTTTTGACGCGCTTTCCCGGATTTTCAACTTATCTGCTTAATATATCTTGTACTAGTAATCGGATGGGAATTTAAAAATGCTGGCTTATTTGAAGTAAAGTTCTTAAAAAATATAGATCTGTCCGATATGTCAATTCGCCATCTTGGAAAAAAATAGAAATCGCCAAAAATGGCAGTAAAAATCAAAATTGAATATCTATTCTTTTCTATAAAAAGGAGTAATTTCACCAAGGTTGGCAAAACAAAATTCATTTATGGTTAAATATAAAGCACAAATCGCGGACGCCGTATGCCAAATAGAACGGTCAAAGTTGGCGGACGAAATAAAATTTTTAATTCTTCGTCAATTACACAGGCCCACAAAAAAGAAAAGTTGTCTGCGCCGGGGTATTGACCATACCTGTATTTTGACTCGCTGAAAACGAATCTGATCTTAATTTTTCCCCTATACGTCAGGTTTTTTTTTAAAGCAAAAAAGTCTAATATTTATATATTTATTTGCTGTTAAAAGAAAAACCTGACGTGCTGGGGAAAAACTAAGATCAGATTCGTGTTCAACGGCTCAAAATACAAGAGATAGGTGTGGTCAGTACCCCTGCGCAGATGACTTTTTTTTGTGTGGGATTGTGTCACACTGACTGTGGCACAGTGGCAACCAAAAAAAAATGGTCTGCGCGGAGGTACTGATCACACTTATTCCTTGAGCCGCTGAATACGAATCTGACCTTAGTTTTTTCCCAACACGTCCGGTTTTTTTTAACAGCAAAAAAAGTCTGTTGAATCGTAATATTTATATATTTATTTGCTGTTAAAAAAAAAACTGACATCCTGGGGAAAAACTAAGGTCAGATTCGTGTTCAGCTGCCCAAAATACAAGGGATAGGTATGGTCAGCACCCCGGCGCGGACAACTTTTTTTTTGTGGGCCTGTGTAATTAAGGATGCATTGTACGTCACTTTTTTTGTTTTCGTTATTATACTCTTATATTGCATTTGATGGGCACATTTCTAAAACCGGAAATATCGCTCGTAGAGAAAAATTTTCATATCATTATGTTAGTGAACGAATTCTGAACAACTTTGAAAATGTCCGTCCGTCCGTCTATCAGTCCGTCCGTCACGTTTCTGTAAGCACGATAACTCAAGAAATAAAAGTCCGATTGTATTGAAATTTGGAAAGTGTTAGCGTTAGCTAGAGGAAGAACCCTATTGCCTTTGAAAAAAATCAATCAGTAAATAAAAAAGTTATTAATCATTTAAATTAATTTTTTTTTAAATTTTTGTCACTTGTACTGTCGTGCGCAAAAAAAATGGGACAAGTCTTGTAACGTATTTTTGCTAAAATCTAGTTGTGTACATCTAACTTTAATTTTTGTGACATTGTCAGTTATTTTTCAAAATTCATTGCAATTGTCCAAATAGAGACAGATTTACATTAGAACAAAATAGTTGTCCTATTTTTTTTGGCTCACGACAGTACAAGATAGAAATCTTGCTAAATGTTATTCTGTATAATTTTTTTCTATACATTTTACTAATATATACATTTCATAATAATATATCTAATCCGTTGAAATATAATTCTCGAATGTTATATCTCACAGACGTTCAATTTTTGTAGCAATGTGTGATTGTCCAATGGCTAATGTTTTGCCTTGCAATCCAAATGTCGTGTGTTTGAATCCCTCACAGGGTGGTTATTTTTTTTTTCATATATTTTTTTTTCACAACAAAGTTGGTATCACAAAATTTAAAATGTCCAAAAACTAACATTATTTACAAGAAAACTGCGAAGAGTATCCTATAAAATGTGTAACAATTATATAAAAAGCTCAGTAAATTGGCGAAGAGTATAATGCTTCCACTAGTTTTA
The DNA here is from genome assembly GCA_936432065.2 of Rutpela maculata. Taxonomy (NCBI): domain Eukaryota; kingdom Metazoa; phylum Arthropoda; class Insecta; order Coleoptera; family Cerambycidae; genus Rutpela; species Rutpela maculata. The sequence continues at coordinate 13,190,687 of OW386287.2, read as the reverse complement.
TGTACTTTTAGGGGATATAGTTCATTTTTTTTTAATTAAAAAAAATGCATTTTTACAATTTTCAAAAATGCATTTTCTTTGACCCACCTTTTTTTCACCCAATTTACTTACTATAGAAAGTATCGTATAACTTCAATAATTTAATACAAAATGAAATTTCATTAAACCGAAAAGAAAATTTATTGAGCATACGCATGGTAATAATAATAATATATGAATATATGATCAATAATCAGAACCAAGCAGTCATGACTAGAGTAGTATTATTTTTGATGGGTATGGCGATGAACAGAATAGCACTAAGAATTACGAGCGCATTCGTCGTTTAGAAAAAAATTGTTTTTGTAGATATTTCAATTACAAGTGACGTTATGAAACCCACAAAAAAGTCTAGCTAATAGTAAAAATAAGGATAGCTTTCTAAAATTATTGCGCAAAGAGTTACCAGATAATGACTTTAACGTTAAAATATGCAGAGAAGACGCCGATACTACAATCGTTAAAGCTGCTATTGATTTGAAAACCGAAGACAATCAAGTTATAATAGTTGGTGAAGATATTAACCTTTTGGCTATAGTGACTCAACTAGCATATGCAATCATCATAATAATAAATACCTAAAGTAATACACCCCCTTATCCTTGAAGGCTCTGGACTCTTGTGCGGGAGGGTCTACACCTTTAGAGACAAAGGACACACACCCAATATCCGAATATACTGGAATTAATGCCACGGTAGGGAGTTTGCTTGCCTCCCAACCTCAAACAAGCAGCGATATATATTTACTTTCATTTTAAGTTAATTTTTAAAATTTGGATAAAAGGGAAATTTATCACATCATAAATTTTCTATTTTTTTTTGTTTTTTACAATAATGCAATAATATACCAAAGACACGTAAATGATTTATTTGATTATTATTATATTAATAATATTTACTGAAAAATAATTCAAATCAATTCACCTTTAATTAAAGAATATGGTATGGTATCATCCATTTTTAATATTATATAAGACTTCATAATATTGATGCAAATTAGACAACTTTTCAACTTGAAACAGAGAACCTACAATTTTAGGAATAAGGCGGACCCATATATTTGTATAATTTTTGAAGTTATACAGAGAGACATTCTATATTACATTTCATTTAGTTTCGATGAGAATAGGGTGAAAAAAAAGATGGTCAAAGAAAACGAATTTTTAAAAATTGTAAAAATATTTTTTAGGAAGATAAAAAAAAATGCACTTTTTTGAAAATTAAAAAAAAATGAATTCTATCCCCTAAAAGTACATAAAATAACGTACAACTGAAAAAGAAAAAGTGACGTACAAGCCTCCTTGATAATTGACGAAGAATTGAAAATTTTATTTCATCCGCCATCTTTGACCGTTCTATTGACATATGTCGTCCGCGATAGGTGCATTATATTTGACCGTAAATTAATTTTATTTTTGCCCACTTCGGTGACATTACTGCTTTTTCTAGAAAAGACATTCAATTTTGATTTTTACTGCCATTTTTGGTGATTTCTATTATCTGTTCTTCTATTATCGGACAGGTCTATATTTTTTAAGAATTTTATTTCAAATAAGCCAGTATTTTTAAAATTCCCATGCGATTACTAGTATAAGATATAATAAGCAGATAAGTTAAAAATTTGCGAAAGGTCATAATACTCTCAACCCCTCAAAAATTCCCCCCTTAGTACTTCGAATTTGTTTACTATTTCTTATGTATTCCCATGTACGATGTTATCATATTCCCTAATTTTATATCGAAATAAATTTTCCAACCCCCTCAAAAAGTTTTAAAATTTTATCCCAAAATTTATTTTTCAACCCCTTCAATAATCATCCACTTTGGGCTTACATTTTGTTTACTATTTTTTAAGTTTTGTAACATCTATTTTGGGCTCATTTAGAAATTTACAGATTTTTGTCCACCTAAAAGTCGAAAATTGCCCAGTGTGCGCAGGATCGAAGCAGAAATGCCATGCTGTAACTCGCATGAATTTTTACCTGCATTTACTGTATTGTATTTATTACAGGTACACCTATCCACATTCCAACTATATCCAATGGATTCCTTATACATTTGTTAATGTATTGGAAAAGTATCAGAATTTATATTCAAAACTATAAGGATAAGGGTATTGGCCACATACTGGGACAATTTAAGTCCCAGAACAATTTCTATGAATTTGGAGACTTTTTGTGCAATACGAATAGATAAATATATTCTATAATAATTGTTTTAAACTAGTCTAGTAGTATAACGACTTTATACTTTGTATTTTCATATGTAATAGCAAATTTTATAACAAAAATGTCATTTCGGTAATTGTCCCAATCCCCCTAATTGCTATAAAACTGCACTTACATTCACTACACGTTTTAGTTAATGCTTTTTGTCATGTTCCTGTCATTTACATACCTACTGTTAAATAAAAACTCATTCTTATAATCCCTCAGAGTTGGAACGGCCCATTCTACAATCACTTTCCTCGATGTGCAATTTCTATCTCATCTCGGTAATATAGAAAATTAATTGTCCTACCTCCACTATAAAAACCTTGGGATTTCAATTTAGTGCGCCAAACTGTAAGCAAACGTGTGTGTGAAGTTTTCATACTGGTAAGTTTTCCCTGTTTTATTGTGTTTTAGCCCTATGAATTTTGAAAAATATAACATGTGATCGTACATTTTTGCTTGTCATACCGGTAATGTCCAATATTCTGCTAATTTTAAGATTATTCAGTTTAAATACATTCAGTAAAGTAAAGTTATAATACATCAACAAAACCTCAAAATCTAGTCCAATTTGTTCTAAAAGAAAGGTGATATCATTAAACTGGGAAAAAGGGTCATTTCGGTAATGGTCATTTCGGTAATGGTCATTTCGGTAATGGCTACGGTCCGAAATGGCTTTTAAATTACCGGAACGGTTAAAAAACACAAATAAACGATGTTTTAAAAATTTTTATTGTTCAAATAGGCTTAAAATGTCATGAAACGTCGAGATTTTAAGTTTGAGCGAAAAAAAATTTTCTGTCTGTCGGTAACTTTTTTTGTGCGCACCTTTACTCTGGAACCGTTTAAGATATTGACTTGATATTTGGTACACATATGTAACGTGTTCTGGAACTAGATTATATTTTCATCTTGTTCCGTCGAAGTTTTGGGAGGTAAATTGTGGTAAATTTAGGGTAAATGAGTAAATCAAGCAGATAAGAGTTCATAAAATTGGTATTTAGTATATATAAGAGAAGCTAATGTCTCAAAAAAATTTTTGGCATTAACCACTCCGCCCCATTATTAAAGGGGATGAAAAAAAATTATGATTTAGTGTATGTACAAGAACCAGAAACCTCAAAATATTTTTTTACTTCATCTACCACCCCCTAATACCACCCCCACCTCACTACCTTTGTGGGTTATCGTTTTATGGGTTTTTGGGGTAGAGGATTTCAAATATTATATTATTAAAGTTCCATAAACAATTATTTCCACATACAGTTTTTTCGTTGTGAGTGACTTCAATCTGGATGTGGAAATAGTGATTCCTTGGACAGCGGTTTTTAATTTTCAGAATAACTATATTATATTATATTTTATTTAAATCATAAACCTATTATATAGTGATGTTTTTACTTTAAAATACTTATCTATCTATCTATCCTATATTATTTGTAATAATCTACTGGATGAATAAACATTATTATTATTATTATTATTATTATCTATTATACGATTTTGTTTTATAATTATCTTAATTACGTTTTTGACTGAAATTAGAACGATAATATCGTTTCAACTAGTAATGAATACTGTTGAAAACATAGATAAGTAATATAAACCTGTAACAAAATGTTACTACTCGATTTTTCTTTCAAAAAAATATTTTTTTTTACTTGACCTCTTTTGCCTGATTTGTCCTGGTACATGGCAAATACCCATAAGATCGTGAAAATAGCTATTTCTGATTATGATGGGATTGATCATATTTTCGAAAAAATGCATACAAGTAAAATAATTTGTCTTTGAACATTCGAAAAGTATACATTTTTTCCGAAATAGTGATATTTTTCCAGTGGGTCAAGTTCTGGAAAGTTACAGCTTCCAATATGTATATTTATTAAAATTTTGAATCCACGTTACTACAACTTAGTAAACCATAATAATCATGCAGTGTACATAGTTTTTAACAGTTCTCAATGAAGAAAGAATTTTTTTGAAGGGCTTTTATTTTTTTCTATATTTTTGCTCCAAGTAATAACGTTACTTGACTATTTTTTTCTGGAAATACCGTGGCTTTAGCGATACATTTTGTTACGACATTTTTTGTTCATAAATACGTGATCTATCCATCTGTATTTTTCATTTTTTCTTACCTTGATTTAATTTCAAAATTTTGACAAAATGGATGAAATTTTTTTCTACACTTTTTTTTATGTTCTGCATCCTAGCGAAATGTAAATTTTTCAGGATATTATTTTATACACTTTCACGAACTCATTAAAAAAAAATTGTTCATTTTGTAAGTTTTTGGAGGTAAATAAATACCTTCAACGACTGGGCTATGCTGAGAAAAGTTGGTTTGTGCTGTCTGCAATTTATTTAATTGTTTATCAATCCGCATTGAACTCCGCCTAGTTTATTTTTCACTATTTATCTAGAATGCAAACCGCATATGTATACTACGCCTACTTGTGACATTTTTCATTTGCATAAAATTGCTGTTAATAAATCAGGACCGAACAACAGGCAAAAATGTACTCACGCGATTTGTGAATATTAATAAAAATGTAATGAATTTTTTATTTCTGGGTACAGACATATTTCTAGAATTTATATTTTGTAATGTTTGAGGGCGTTTTACGAGAATTATACTTGTCACACTTCAAGGAAGTAATCAACTTTAATTAACTGCGATAAAATTATAAAATTACAGGTAAAAATTTGTACTGTGAATTAATCGTTTTAAAATGCCCAACCCCAACATCTAGATAAGCATAATTACCAAATTATTGAATAAGCTGTTTACAATTAAAAAAACGTCAATTTTTTGCCATTTTTTGCTTTATTCGCAATATAACTCGTAAATGAAGCATTGTTCGAAAATATATCAAGAGATAGGAAAGTTGATCAAATTGATTTTGAACATTTTATTATTCTTGATATTTTCCCAGAAAATTCTTCGTTTAAGAGCTACAGACGAGAGAACAATGCTGCTTTTTTATCTTTTGGTTTTTTTTCCAGTGAATATAATAAATATTACTACGAAATATATCATCAGTATAATGTAAATTATGTTTAAATGTCCAATTTACAATTGAAATAATAGTATTTTATATAACAAGTGGCTAAAATGGTGTTTATTTTTACAAGTGGGGCATTTATTGTACGAGCCGAAGGCGAGTGCTATAAACCACACGAGTAAAAAAAACACATTTTGAAAATCCATTCTAAATTAGAAAACAATATAATTTTGTAAAAATAGACTAAATTCTATTGCTGTTTCCATAGAAACCAATAAGTTTTATTTCACGCTGTGAAATAAAATTTCTTAATTTCACTCTTTTTTCTTTATTTTACACTTGTCAATAATGATATTGTTTTGATTCATTGAAACTGTCAAATAAAAGTCATTTTAGGATATGGCGTTGCAAAAAATATATTTACAGGCCTATAATACCGGGTGCCACAGGCTAGTGGCTTCCCTTCTATATTTCTTGTATTATTATACTCTTCGCAAAAACGAAGTGTATATTGTATTTGATCGGCACATTTCCAAAATCGTAAATATTGCTCGTAGAGAAAAAAATTTCATATCATTGTGTTAGTGAACGAATTCTGAACAACTTTCAAAATGTCTGTCTGTCCGTCCGTCACGTTCCTTGTAAGCACGATAACTTAAGAAAGAGAAATCCGATTGTACTGAAGTTTGGACACTAAGTTAGTGTTAGCTAGGGGAAGAACCCTATTGTTTTTGAACAAAATCGATCAGTAAATAAAAATGTTATTAATGATTTAAATGTGAGAATTTTTTTTTTGATTTTTATGTTTTTGCAAAAATTTACATTTTTTACATTTTTTTACGTGTTAGGTGGTTCTTACGCTTTTAACTCGGAATCCAAGGGTCTCAGGTTCGAAACCCACATGGTATGGTTTTTTTATTTTTACTTTATTTTACACTGAGTCTTTCACCAACTAAGTTCGTACTATAAAATTTAAAATGTTTAAAACTAACATTATTTACAAAAAACTGCGAAGAGTAAGAATGTGTAACAATTATATAAAAAGTTTAGTGAACCGGCGAAGAGTACGTTTTTAGCTTGTTTAACTTATCCATTTGAAAATTGGAGAGCTAAACTACCTGTAGTAATGGATTTTTGGACATAAAAACGTTATGAGACCATTTCCGATTTACTCGGAAGTGACTGCAACTTTCGATTTTTAAATGGAACACCCTGTATATTTTTAGTATTTGGATTCAAGACAACATTCTGAGTATACTATGAGACTTTCGCGAATTTTTGAGTCGATGTTCAGTTTTTAAGCATTTTAAGAATCGTCTAGAATGCTTTGGAATACCAAAATTTGTTCTACGGCAGTTAGAGTCCAAGAAAAATATAATTTTTCGTTTAATTTCATTAATAACTATTTACGAAGCCTCCAAAATAGAACAAATTACTTTTTTATCGAAAATTTTTGTTTATCAAATGGGAAGGTGGTGGCTCATAGAGTTCAATAAATTATAGATTTTTTTCTGAATTCATTGATATCCATTTCAAATCTGTTATTTGTTTTTCTATTTTATTAAATTTATTTAAAAATAAAAAATCACTTTCAAAATAATTTTTATTGATCTTTATACTTTGTATTAGTACTTATACCCATTAAGAAACAAAAGAGAGAACCAAAAGTCTATTATTCACAAAAAGGTAGTTATTCACATTTCATTATTAGACATATGATTTTTGCAAAGGCAACTTACGTTAAAGTTCAAGAAAAATTATATTGAAAGTGATTTTTTATTTTTAAATAAATTTAATAAAATAGAAAAACAAATAGCAAAGATTTGAAATATTATGAATTCAGAAAAAAATTCATGATTTATTGAACAATATGAGTCACCACCATCCCATTTGAAACAAAAAAAGATTTCGATAAAAAAGTGATTTATTCAATTTTGGAGGCTTCGTAAACAGTTATTAATGAAATTAAGCGAAATATTATATTTTTCCCTTGTACCTGCCGCAGAACAAATTTTGGTATTCCAAAGCACTCTAGACGAACGTCTTAAAATGCTTTAAAAAACTGAACATCGACACAAAAATTCGCGAAAATCTCATGGTATACTCAGAATGTTGTCTTGAATCCAAATATGTAAAAATATACAGGGTATTCGTATTAAAAATCGAAAGTTGCGGTCATTTCTGGGTAAACCGGAAGTGGTCTCATACCATTTTTTATGTTCAAAAATCCATTTTTGCAGGTAGTTTATGCTCCCCAAATAGCAAATGGATAAGTTAAAAAATAAAGGAAATATAGGGGGGCACCCGGTATACAATTTACATGTTAAACAAAAAAAAATAAAACTTTTCAGGTATTGAAATAAGAATTTAATATTATCGCTAAAATACCATGGAAAGCAGCGGAATAAGAACTTGCTCGATCTAACCACAATGGACTTAATTAGATCGATCTGCATGTTGAGGATATACAATGACGACAATATACTACAGAAAGCAATTCAAGATAACTGGTCCGATTTGATTCCAATCGATCTATTTAACACAAAGTGATACAATCTAACCCCAATGGCCAAAATTATATCGATGTGTGTGCATACGTGAACAAAAATTACCGATAAAACACCATAGAACCCAATGGAACACAAACTGTCCGATTTAATAAAAATCGATTTATTTTCTTGGGAATTAAAAAAAATGTGACATGAGCCACCCCCATTATTAAAATTTTGATTTAGTGTGTGTACAAGGGCCAAAGGCCTCAATTTTTTTCTACTTCATCCACCTCCCACTAAAGTTATTGTGCTAACAAGAAACGTGACGGACAGACGAACAGAGGGGCAGACGAGCAGAAGGACGTTTTTGGAGTTATTCAGAATTCGATCATTAACACTCTACGAGTGATAGTATACAGGGTGTTCGCTAATTAGTGGTAGTCCTTTTAAAGAATAGTTGTACTCATAAAATTTTCTATTTAACATTTTTGTCTAGTATGCCAAATGACCGAAATAAAAAATTAGTAAATTTTTAAGACATGTGGAAAATTGACACAAGCCGGCAACGTTGCACGTTACATTTGTCATCGATTGCTCGCAGTCAGCGTTCGATGTAGGTCGATCAGTGTTTATTACTGCGCCAGGCGGCTTCTTATTGGGCGATTACACTAGTTTGTTAATATTATCAGTTAAGCAGTGCACATTTTCGATAAGCGTAGCTCTAAGATATACCTAAATGGAAGGATTTATTGTGCGTGAATATCACATGTTAATTCTTTATGGTGAAGTCAGGACAAATAGCTTTCGTGCAGAGGAATTCTACCGCCAATGGTTTCCTAACCGCCGCAGACCAAATGTAAAACCTTTGTTAGGCTATCGCAAAGAGTATTAGACACTGGATATTTACTTCCTCGAAGACGTAATACCGGTAGACCATGCATTCACAGAGTTTTGGACCTAGAAGACGACCGTGTTACGAATCGTGGAGGAAAATCCAGAAAATCCAGTTTAGTACACGTGCCATTGCTAGACAGTTATTTACAGAATGATTAAATGTACCTATTATCTAATCACCTGTTTATTGGGCATTTCTTTTAAGTAAAAAAGTCGAATGTTTAATCAATGCTGTGTTTTAAAGAAATATAAATATTCATTTAGATAGTACAAGTGCTGGCTTTGACTTTTGCTAGTTGCTAATTTCAGCCCTCGTTTTCAAATGTCTTTTTAAGAAAAATGCCATATAGAAAAGTTATTTCATTATAGTTATTAAGGTACCAAGGGTGTTATAAGGATAATAACGCACTGAGGTCGGCAGTGTACAATCCCGAGGGTCTTTGGCCCGAGGGAGTGTACGTCGACCGAGGGCGTCATTATCCTATAACACCCGTGGTGCCTTCAACATTTAATGTCATGCAAGTCTGTTATTTAATTCGAATTTTTTTTTTTTTTTGACATTTACGATTTATTAATTTGACATCTATTATGTTCAGAACGATTTGATTTAAAAGAGAGTAAAAATCAAAATTGTTTGTAAACGCCGCCGTTACATAGCAACGCATTTTATTTGTCAATAACGCTATCATAATTTGCTTGTTTTGGGTTGTATTACAATTCTATAATGCCCAAGGGCGTTATAGATATTCATAACGCCCTAGGGCGTTATTTTTCATTTAATGTATCTCAAAATAGGGTGGTTATTGTAAAATAACAGACTTGTAGGACATTAAATAAATACTATTCACCATTATAAGGACTACCACCAATTAGCGAACACCCTGTGTAGTTGCAGTTTTAGGAATGTGCTTGAAAAAAAAGTATTCCTTTCGTTACTACGAAGTAATACTATCATATTGCTGATAAAATACTCGAGAAAAAATTAACAACTAATTTAAAGTAAAATTTTAAGAGATCAGTTAGCATTTACTTGTACCTCAACTAGCCATAATTTTGTCATCCAACATAAATTTAATATTAATATATTCTAATAATCCTGTTTTGTATAACACATTCGTTTGTTGTACATTCCAACTTTCCATGCCTATTTTGATATAATATGTATGTTGCCATTAACTGCCATTATTTTATCATTTAATTCCCGCGTCATAATACAAAGGGAATAAAATTATCCAGGTGACATTGAGGGCTCGATCAATAATCATTCATATAAATAAATATTGACAAACATTATTCACTGAAATATGTAGGAGCTTCTTATATTTCTCGTTTATACACACTGTGTCGTTTTAAATTTTAAAATAAAGAAAAATGAAATAAATGTTCTGTTTATGGGACACACGGTTGTCTTTTTGTTTTTTTTTTTTAATTTCTATTAGAATAATATCTTGAATACTTCTTGTAGAGGCACTGTTCACACCATTATTCAAAAAACAAGGATGTAATTGTATTTATTTCGAATTCAAGTACCCTCATTATTTTTTTAGGGCAATTTGTTAACGTTTGTCATTTGTAATGCACTTTTAATACTGTCATACATATTAACTTGATGTATAGCCTGGGATTTTCGGTCTTTGTGTTAAAAAAATGACTAATTTTCTTAGATTTTATACTATAAAGAATTTTAGAAAAAACGTTACATTTTTGTTTCTTTGCAAATATTTCAATAAATATTAGTTAATCGATAAAATGGTAGATATTAAAAATGAAGCTTATCTACTGACAATGAACTTATTTTTTTATATATTTATGTACGGAAATATTTAAGTTTATATATGACATCCGAACGTTTATAGTATGAACTATTTAGTTTAAATGTTGAATATGTTAGAAACTGTGACACTTTCATCAAAAATTCTGAGGAACAGAATTAAAGATAGTTAATGAATCAATTTTGTTTGTTTCTGCATCATAAAAAATAAAGAAGTTATAGCTGAAACAATGTGCGTTTTCACAAAATATCGCCATTTTGTGATTGTAATTGTGCAGTAATTAATTATTTTTTCAAAAATACTGTTTTTTGTTAATATCATCTAGATGCTCATTTTTTTTCAGTTTAAAGCACTTACTGTAGAAAAAATTGCATCCGCCATATTGGAGCCGATATTCTGATTTTTTAAATTTTGGCTTCAGGTTCGAAATCAGTGATCCCAAAGATATAAATATTCTACAGTTCAAAACTAAATCAGTAATACTTTTTCAAATATTGAATATCTATATTAAGAGGTGGTGGAAGATTCGAACCATATAGAAACTGAAGACAATACATTTTACTGCAATAATAACCCCTAAAGAAAAATTATCGTTACATGAGATTATTCCAAAATTGTAATATTATATAATTATCTTGTAAAAAATATTTATATATATAAAAGTTTATGAGTTTATAGACATAATTATTATGGGACTCCACGTATTACAGAGAACAAGAAACTATGTGTTTCATTGTTAAAAGCCTTGTTATCTGTTGATGTCCTTTACATTTTAACAGCTGCTACCATTTTTACACACTTTTGTTTGAGAATTTTTCCATTGGCGTTTACAATATAATAACATATCTGCACAAAAGGCGTTTTTAGATTGAAAATTTCTCGTCTGGGTTCTGTTCATAATAAATATTATAAAAAATAAAACATCTAATCACTGTGCTAAACAATATTTAATACGATTATAATATTCATCTATTTTGATACAAGAGGGATGTAAATAGTGGAAATTAAAAGGGCATGTGAAATATCAAAAGCAAATAATCCGTAAAAATATGATTCATGGTTTGCGCATCGTAGAAGAGTCAAATTTTTATTACAGAGTTCACCATCGCGTGACCAATAAATTTTAGTAGTGGTATTATCTGCCTCGTTATCATTTTACCTATACATGTTTTTATGGGTGGGATTTATTTTTTTCATATGGATGATTTAAACTCGTAAACTCATAAAATAAATTACTTTTTTTAATGTAACCACTTATTATGGATATATATATCTGAGAAAGTAATAATCAAATTCGTGCGGAGACGTACTGGTTCTGGAAATTATAAATAAAGCATGATTTCGAAAATTTTGATACGTATTTTATTTGAACCTACTAATTGAACCTAATATCGACAATTTTATTTGATAATTTCATGCATGTATCTTTAAATGGATAACCAACGATGAATTTCTTTTGTTAATTTTTTGGCCAATGAACGTCAAATTACATGGTTCATTTATTGAAAAATGTAGTAGATAGCATTATATAATAATAAATAATTTAACTATATATAAATTAAATTACAATAAAAAAATTTCTCACAAGTTTGCAGAAGGCTGGTATCCAAGATTGACGCAGCATTCCCTCTCTGAATCACAAATTATCAGGTTTTTTTAAAACAAATATAAGCACAAAAACTTTACAAATATAGACTTTTGTTTTATAAAGTCACGATGATTATAAAATAAGCCGCGTAAGGGTTACTGCCAATGAATGCGTGATGGAAAATTTTCAAGCATCTTGTCACGAATCCCATTTCTGCCGTATTCATTCTTAAATGTTTACTTTTCACTCTCAGAACTTCACTCTTCAACTCTTACTTACTTACTAAATCTAATGGTGATGATGATATTGTTAATTAATACGATCAGAAAATGTGTTTTGGACGTATTTTATTCGGAATGAAGAATAGAACGAGTAAAAAATTTACTGGAAATCCCAACCATTTTCAAGCTACGTTTTTCCGATCTACCCTGTTTGCCGTCAGCAAAACTAGTAGTGTAACATTTGTAGTTTATAGAGGATACTGAAGGCTAAAAAATTCACATGCTGGAACATTCCAATTATTCTGTTTAAGTAAAGAGAGCAACGGCTATGTTGTTTTGTATAAAATAGGAAACTAAATGCTATAAAATGAAAACTATGCTAGCAAAAAGCGCTGTCATGACATAAATTCATAAAATGTTAACATGTAAATTAATTATTAAATGTACATAAATAATGTCGTTGATTCTATTCAGTGTAATTCAAATCAATGTAGTTGAAACTTTTTTCACTAAAATTAACAAAAGTTAAAATTAGCATTATTACATGAAGTAAACTGCACTCTCCAGTCAAGTAGGGAAAATTAAAGGGAAAGACTGATAAAGTTTTGAAACTTGGCAAAGATGTTCATTAAACATACTAAAAGTCCTGAACTTAATCTGTTGCGCTCCAGCCACCATCTTAAAAAGATGGCGCTCTGATTAAATTTTTTGCTCATATTCATTCTTGTTCATGCGGTCGTCCGAGTAAGACGTGTCAGGTACAGCTTAGCAGAGGCAAATTTTAAACAGCTACAATAAAAGTGGTCCTAAAGTCTGTTGGTTTTCCCACTGGCCCAGTGCTACCTACCGAAACCTAATTATGTTCACCCGCGAGCAGTTAAGTGATATTCAAGTTATAATCCAAGAAACCATTGCGAAACTCATGAAGGATGAAATATTTCTCAACACATTAGTAACAACCATACAAAAGAAGCTCCAGATTAATAAAATGCAACAAAAGATAGAGGAACTGACGAAGGAAGTCGAGAAGCTAAAAAAAGAAAAGTAAGAAACAAACAAAACTATCGCCAAAGACATTAAAATAATGAAACAGCACAGGAAAAGAAAGACAATAAGAATGCACGGAGTGACAGAAAGTAATGGAGAAAAAGTAATTAAAAAAGCCCTTGAAATACTAAATACGAAATTGAATTTAAATCTAGAATCTGACAACCTAGAAAACTGCTTCAGGGTTTTAAAAATAAGGCATGGGAAAAGAGCAATACTAATTACCTTCACAAATGAAAATACAAAAAAAACTGTAATTCAAAACAGAGGAAAACTTAAAGGCACTGGAATATCCATAGCCGAGGACGTAACCCCACAAAAATACAAACTTTTCAGAGAAGCAAAAGAAAAACTAGGGAAGGAAAATGTGTGGATAGCCGGAGGAGAGATCAGAGCTCAAATCGGCCAACAACGACATGTGATTAAAGACAAAGAAGAGCTTGGTCAACTTTAACAAAACCTCTGACAGGCTCGTACGGACAACGAAAGTACCCAGGTACTTGAAAATAGTGATAGTTTTAGGTATTGACATTTTTTCATTTTCCTATTTTATTCTAGTATATAATTTTAGTAGTAGTTAGTATTATAGCTTTTTTGTTATATAAGTCATAGCATATAATTAAGTATAATTAAGTAATAATCTGTAAACAAATGGAGGACTTAGAGGAGGCAATGAGACTATTAGGAAACTATAATAATATTGAAACAAAAATAAGTAACGATCTTGATGACTTAAAATTATATTTTCCCACGGGTGTAAATAATTTCTCTATTATTAATTACAATATAAGAAGTATTAAAGCTAACTTTGACGAGCTTTGTGTAAGCATAGGAAATAAAAAAAAACAAACGGGAATTTAGGTATAATTGTCCTAACTGAAACGTGGTCTGTAGCAGATGTAGAAGATTATTTTATAGAGGGAAACTACAATCAAAATGACGGCGTAATAATTTTTGTCCAGAAATTAAGATAATAAAACTCACTCAGGGAACATTATTAGAATGTACGTTTATCTATAAAGAAGCAAAATGTAGTATTACGGGCGTTTACAGACCTCCATCTACAAATGCAAATATTTTTATTAACGACATAGATACCTACCTAAAATCGGCAAACAACAGTAACTTAATAATTCTGGTCGGAGACATGAATATAAACATAGGAGATTTATCGGACGTCACTGCTTTGGCATATATTAATATGATGGAACAAAATGGCTTTCGTTCACAAATAAATGGACCTACTAGAGAAACGGAATATAGCTCTTCAATTATAGATCATATATTCGTTAAGTTAAATGTAAATCTAAAAATGAACTCCATACCCATTGTATTAAAAAATAGCGTAACGGACCACGATCCAGTAATACTCAATATGGAATTTAACGAAACTTTGCAGTTCAAACCGGAAAAAGAGCAATTCATGAAAAAAATAGATGACAATAAACTTTTAAGAACTGTAGCATTAATAAATTGGGATAAACTATATGAAGAAAGCAATGCCAAAAACGCAATTGACATATTTTATGAAAATATAAATTCAAGTGTAAAAGAGGCAACCAAGATAATTAAAATTAAAAGTAAAAACATTAAATTGAAACCATGGATGACCCAAGGTATTCTAAACTCTATCAGGAAACGGGACAGACTTAAACAAAAATTGCTCAAGAACAAGCATAACACAGATATTAAAGACTATTATAAAAACTATAGAAATATTGTAACGACACTAATTAAAACTACAAAAAACAATTTTTATAAAGAAAAAATTCACGAGGCCGGAAACAATGACAGAAAAGTCTGGGATTGTATCAAAGAAGTCACAAATCGTACTAGAAACTACAAAGACAACGTAGAGAAAATAATTCTAGACGACAACACACAAATCACAAACAAAGCTGAAATAGCAACTGCTTTCAACCAATTTTTTTATAGATATCGGTGAAAAGATATCTAGTGACATTCCGAAATTCACAAAAAATCCGGTCATAAATTACAATACAAACCCGAATCTAAACTCCATGTTCTTGGAAGATGTTGACGAAACTGAAATCAAAAATATAATTGGCATCCTGAAAAATACCTCATCTCCTGGGAAAGATGGAATAACTGCAAAAACACTAAAACTGTTATCTATTCACATCTGCAAACCTTTAGCATATATTATTAACCTTATCTTCAAAAATGCAGACATACCTGAAGCCTTCAAAGAAAGTATAGTCGTCCCAATATACAAAAATGGTAATAAAAACCACATGACAAACTACCGTCCCATATCGTTGATAAATAATATCGCAAAAATTTTCGAAAAATGCTTGAACCTTAGGCTTCGTTCATATCTAGAGAAAAACAATATTATCTCAAAAAATCAGTATGGGTTCCAAAGAAACTTAAGCACAGAAGATCCTCTCCAATTACTAACTGACACTATTACAACAAAATTTGAGAAGAACGAAAAAGTTTTAGCTATTTTTCTGGATTTACAAAAAGCTTTCGACGCGGTGTCACATGGTCAGTTACTGGACTTAAACAAGATGGGCATTAGGGATAAGGTCTACAACTTAGTAAAACAGTATCTGTCAAATAGACCCCAGCAAGTAAAAATTGATAATGCTCTTAGCACTAGGAAAATAATAAAAACTGGAGTTCCACAGGGTACCGTCTTAGGCCCTACTATATTTCTGTGTTTCATCAACGACTTACTAGACAAGAACTTTGGATGTAAAATCATATCCTACGCAGATGATACTGTATTAATTTGTTCGGGAGAGACCTTGGAGTTTAGCGCGACAAAAGACGGCAGCTGCAATAAGTAACGTTAAAAATTGGCTAGATATAAACTCTTTAAAATTAAATATAGCAAAAACTAAATTTATGTCTTTTTCCCCAACGAAGGCAGGATTACCCCAAACGACGGAACCTATTCTTATAGACAGAGAAACGAATAGTTACATTCTTAACACCACAACTATTAAATATCTTGGAGTTATTTTTGATATCCACCTAAAATGGGAAAACCACATTAAATATTTAAACGTTAAGCTAAGAAAACTAATATATAAATTCTACAACTTGAAAAGGATCCTAAATAGAAAAACTCTCTTAGTGACATATAACAGCCTAGCGGAATCCATAATTAGGTATGGCATAAGCGTCTGGGGCTCCGCATACAATGCAACACTTCAGCCTCTGCAAATAACACAAAACTATATACTAAGGACAATTTTTAATAGAAAAAGTAGGGACAACTGCAGACATATATTTATAGAGAACGAATTACTGAATGTCAGGGGATTGTATATGCATGCGGCTATAGTTTTTACTCACAACAAGAAACACACATTTGGCTCGCCGGTAAATCACCAATATGTAACAAGAAATAGAACTAAAAAAGCGTATCAAACTCCAAAATATATCAAAACAATCTGTCAGAAACAAATTAAATACAATGGCATCAAACTGTATAACCAGTTACCTGAATATATTAAAGCCTATAATAAAAATAAATTTAAAAGGACATGTAAAAAATACCTAGTAGACAATTATACCACATTTCTTCAACTTTTGGCCTAACCAATAAAACAAATCTTCCCTCACCCCAAAAAAAACTACCAACTTTTATAAATAACCAAGGCAACATTTAATTATAAATTATATATTCTCATTATCTTCCCCTGTCTTCCTGTTTTACTTTTATTTAACAGCTATACAGCTATGAATTTTAATATATATATATATATATATATATATATATATATATATATATATATATATATATATATATATATATATATATATATATATATATATATATTTTTTTTTTTTAAGAAAATGCAACGAAATAGACAAAGATAAATAAGTTAAGTGTGAACCAAAAATGTTAAATACTGCTAGACACAACACGAGGTCTCCTCAGGTGTCATAACACATGTCATTTTAATATTAATAAACACATGCATTATATCACAAAAATGTAAAACTTGTAAAAAAAATGTTGCAGTAATAAATAATAATAATAATAATAATATCTCTCTAACCATTAGCAATATCGAAATTATGTTTATATAAAAAATGAAGCTTATAAAATTATCTACAAAAAAATGTGACATGCATTTTTTTCATATCTGTTATTATACTCTTTGTAGATACGAAAGCAAAGAGTATATTGCATTTCATCGACACATTTCAAAAATTGTAAATAAAATTGTAAATAGAGAAAAAAATTATGATATCACTGTGTTAGTCATAGAATTTGCAACAACTTTCAAAATGTCCTCCATGAGTTCATTTTTTCTGTCGGTCCGCCCCTCCGTCCGTCACATGTTTTTTAAGCTAAGTAATTTAAGAGAGAAAAGTCAGGTTTTATTGAAATTTGGTGAATAAATTAGTGTTAGCTTTGACAAAAAAGATCGGTAAATAAGAAAATACACAAAATACACGTGAAAAGTGTTGTAATCTCTAATAAGATTTCCATACTTTCAATTTCAATGATCTCCCGATGATACCATCTTGAGTATTGGTCAGTATACTATGCAGTACCTTTGTGTTTATAGAATCGTATCAAAGATGTTACAACACTTCACGTTTTTTTTCATCAAATGCTTCATAACTTCTTTATTCATTGATAGATTTTTTTTTTTCAAAACGCCGGGTTTCTTCCTCTAGCTAACACTAATTTGTTCTCCAAATTTCAATAAAACCGGAAGTTACTTAGCCAAAATAGACGTGACGGACGGAGGGGCAGAAGGACAGGAAGACGCACCCATGGCGGACATTTTGAAAGTTGTTTCGAATTCTATAACTAACACAGTGATATCATAATTTTTTTCTCTACGAGCGATATTTACAATTTTTGAAATGTGTCGATGAAATGCAATATAATCTTTGCTCTCGTATTTATACTACCGCGTGACAGTCCGCCATTTCTTAGGTAGAACATATCCCGATCTATGGATCTATAGTGGACCTATTCTGTGGCCTACCCGGTTCAGATTTGATGTTACTGGACTTTTTATTGTGAGGTAGAATTAAAAAAATTAATCTATAATGAGGAAATTCAAAGCTGTGCTCAACCGATAGCAAAAACGGAGCAAGCTGCTATACAATTACGACCAGAAATAATAATAAAGACGACTACGGTTGAAATAATGGAATCATTTTTATTCAGCAAGTTGAAAATCAGAATTGTGAATGCTCACGATCAGTTATCCCGAGATGCCTTGTACCTCACCAAAGTAATATAGTATTTAAGATATAGTATTTAAGATCTTATTATTTAAAAAAATCTTTTGCAGTCTTATAACAGTAATGCCGGCGCACTATTGTATAAAATTATGCAAAAGAAGCAAATTATAACTTATAAAATAAGTTCTGAGTAAAAATGAGCAAATAACACATTCAAATGTATTTTTAACTGATTTCAATATCTACATTAGGTAATGAGGTTCAATTAACTGTGCGACGGTGAAATTTTATTTTATAATTTTTAGCGACATTTTTTGAAGGCTGCCCAATTTTATTTCAAGTTTTTTTTTTCACGAAGAATACGAATTTGTGAGAAAAAGTCGAGGTTTCCACTTAAAATACCAATGTTGACTTTCAAATGACCGTGGAGTCCTCCATCAAACTTTTTAAAAAATATCGTCATTGTAGTAGAGCGGCAACCCAGAAAGAAACGGCTATTAGTGAAACAATCTTGTAATTTGGTATACTGATTCTGTCATTAAAACGACTATTTTTCCGAGCAGCATCAAATCAAAATGGCTTCCGGTTTCAAGATGGCGGCCGATTTATAAAAATTTAAAAGAACGAGTTTTCTATCTAAACTATTGGTGTTACAAAAAAAGTTGTTAAGAAAAATTATTCCAAATTAAATTTTGAATATAAAAGTTGAATACAGCTTTTTACCTAAAGCTAAAAATGAAGGCGGTACATAAAAAAGTATAAAAAAGTTACTTTACTAATAGCCGTTTTCTAAGGGTTTTTAATGTATTTGCCGCCATACTATTAGATCCCGATTTTAAAATGATGAAAGTTCTTTTTGAAGCATTTTTCTCAAAAATGCTTTATTTTCAATTTATTCGCATTTGTCTACTTAAATGCTCTACCCTGTAAGTAGTATTCAATGAAATGGCGGAGGACCCGGTTTTAAACCCATTTGAAATGAAGTATTCCTTTTTCCTGCATACTTTTTCCGTGACGATATAAGTTATTAAGTTTCTTAGCTTGTACTCCTCATATAATGAAAATCTTATTTTGATTGGACCAGTAGTTTAGGAGTTATAAACCACATACATTCACGAAGGCAACTGACAAACATACAACTGAACTAAGAACTTTCTTTTTGAACTGGATTAAAAATATTTCAAAGTACTTGACTGGAAATGCCTCCACTACGTGACACGTCAATGTGCAAACATCAAATCAATTGTATAACTGGAAGGTAGAAATGTGTCACGTATGATAAACAAACTTCTAGAGCATGAGCTTATCTCGTTTGATGGTCTTTTTGTACGGCGTTGCTATAAATGAAATGGAATAGGGACGCAAATAGCGAGGACATTGAGTTATTAAGCAAATTTCTCTAATTTATATAACAATGGATACTTGACATTTGTGCTTGAGCCATAGGCGAGAATAATGACGAATAGGCACTGTACTCGTTAAAGCCTTGAAGCGCCGTTCGATATTTACGCGTATTGAAATTCATTTTCGCGAGATAAATTTGTCCTGTATATTGACTTTTTTTCAATTCTATAAATATACGAATGAAAGTGAAGTCTGCTTTTTATTTAAGTAAATATTTTGAATTTATTTATAGAAATAAGAAAAAAAAACACTTCGGCAAAGTTTAATTTAAAATATGACATCGAAAACGAATGGAGTGTTATTTGCTGTTGTCAAGGAAAATGGAATTAAAGGTATTAAAAAACAAACCCAAATAAATTTCACAGCCTCTATTCAATAAGGAAAATATTTGATGTGTTCCAAATACGCAGTCGATATATACAAAGTAATGTTATTTAACTTCTTTTAAATTAAGTGTTTTTATTAGGTCAACCTGTAACTAACTATGTATGTATGTAAGTAAGTTTAAGGAACTGAATTTCACCCACCTACGGACACGTGTTTCGGAATTATTGTTCCTCATCAGCGTATTCCGAAACACGTGTCCGTAGCTGCTTCGTGTTTCCTTTTTGAGGTATAAAGCGTTATTTTTCTCTCTATTTTTTTTTGACCCTATTAATTCCTTCCTATTTTATTTGACTCGCCAGGTTGAAATAGGGCAGTCCACATGGGGCTCTATGTGCCGACTGTCGGTGAAGATCTTAAATAGACCGATCTAGATATGAATGCCCAAATAAGAGTACTGTGTACTGTGCTTTCAACCTTCCATTATTGCTCCTATTTGTCCTTTCCAGATCCTTTTTGTTGCTACGCTACGCTGATGAGGAACAATAATTTCGAAACACGTGTCCGTAGCTGCTTCGTGTTTCCTTTTTGGGGTATAAGGCGTTATTTTTCTCACTATTATACTTAATTACAAACACGGCTTACAGAGAGAGAACAGAGAACAAGTTCGATGATTATTTTTTGCTTTTTAGTGTAGTATTTATAAAAGCGTGTTTTTTTAGTTTTTTAAACTATTAAGTTTCTTATTCACAACTTCTTCGACAAGCATTTTGTAACCTATATGTTATTTAGTTGGTCCCTCCTTGCTGTGTGGTATGTCTGATAGCATCATGCAATCTGTCGCGGTTACTTGGTAGGCGTACGACTTTGCCAAAATTGTTTCTAATTAATTTCTTCCTCACAGATAGGAAAAGAATCCTTACATTGAGACAAAGAATTTGAAAACAGTATTGGCACTCAGCACCTTTAAGGTTATTGCACAACCTGTCGAGTGTGTGCTCTGTTCCCGCTTAGCGCACCAGAACTCAGCTTCGCTGATAAAAGTTATTTTTAATGGGTTAAATTCTTCAAGAAATCGATTTTAATTATAGCTTTTTGAAAGGGGATTATTGTACCATTTTCAGATCGATTTGGACTTTTATTAAGATCTAAAATTGCTATTGAAAATTGAAATATATCTGCGTCAGTTGGTCTATACGTAGGTATGTATGGAAACGGTCGCAATTCTTTAACGGATCTACATGATTTCTTTTAATCGCTTCGTATATTATCAGAATAGAACCCAATTGAATTTCATAATGACAATCAAATCGAACAGTTTAATTATTGTAAAAAATAGTTATTTTGCTAACAATTGCGGAATGTGGTATGCCGTTGACGTCTGCCGTTGACCGAACGATGCCAAGCGGGGTTTTGTCAAGCAGTCAAGTGCGCAAAAGACAGTTTCCGCGTATGTTAGGAACATTTTTTCTATGAGTGTGATGAAAATAAAAAATAAATAACATAACATGAACATTTATTCTAATGAAAAAGAAATATATATCATCCAATAACAAGCATCGAAGTCCGGGAATGTGCTTTCACACCGAAGTACAGATGCTATTTTTTCTGAAATAACAATCAATATTATTATAAATTAAGGAATTTGTATTAATGCATAACATTTCTTCATTATAATCTAACTGCTTACTAATAAATGCAATTTTAAAGTGAGTTGGTTTGTCTGCGTGTATTTATTTACTGTCTAAAATATACATAAAAAAACGTACAGGAATGTTAAACAATCCCGTACGGTTTTGTTGATCGTTGCTTGGCAACGGATCTTTTCCGGTCCGTTTTCTGATAGTTTCTTAGCATCGAACTAAAATACTGGAATTGTGGATTTTTCGATCTGAAATCGCGCCGAAAATGTAGACATTACCAATGGATTTCAGAAAAAACAAGTTTTCCTACCAATATATCTCAAACAATATTTCGATAATAGAATTAGCATAAATCATAAATAAACCTTAATGTTATTGGATATTAATATTAAGAATTATTAATTGTTACGAACAATTTCTTAATAAAAATTTGCTTTTTCATAATTATCAAACAGAAACTAAAAAACAAAAAGAATTATTTGCAGTACTTGTTTATTTTTGATATCCATTCACTTCTTTGGTTTGTCATGTTCTATTAACGAATTAAAATTGAGGTAATTTTTTGTGGCAATTAGGAACATTACCTATTGTGTAAAGCAGCTTGCGGGTTGTGCACTTTTTTGGTTTTACCGACGATTTATTCTCCATGAATGATTCGTTTAGTTTTTTTATAATATAAAACGAAGTGAATTTTATATTTCTTTTACTCCAGATATTCCTAAACTTTATATGTATTTACTACTTTCTTAAGCTGGAAAGTTTCCTTTCTTCAATTTTATAGTATCATTTCTTATACATTTCTTGGTACATAGTAGGATTTAAAGAGAATAAATAAAATACGATGTTACTTCGAAGGAGACTCGCCCTAGATTCTAGTTTTTTTCAAGTTCTACAAAATGAAATACTTAAGTAATGTTAAAGCAATAAGTGTTTATATCAATACAGTTGGAGCACAAACAAAGTAGTGTTTTATTTCAATTGCGTATTCTCCTGTTCTCGTAGAAAGGTAAATTAAATACACTCAACAAACAAAATTAATGCATAAAAATGTGAGAGAAGGAATAGTTTCACATTCATTAATTATGCCAAATCCGTATTTCTTGAAATTTTGATATGATAAATTAAACTTGAGAATAAAATAGTATTATCCGAAACTGAAATTTTTATATTTTTTTAAATAATAATTAACGAATAATGGATTCTGTGAATTTCAATCCATGTTCAGGAGAAGTCTGTCAACTAGAGTCAAAAATAGTTGCATAATTGAAAATAAAAATCGACCTATCCAAGCACGCACGCATAGTAGTCTATGTAATGAAGCATTTATAAGACGACTTTTTTATAAATATTTCGTGCAAAGACGAGATTACCTCCCCCCTCCCCCCGTTTTCGAGGGTGCTGAACATGATGCAAGCGGTGGGAGAAGTTATTGACCGCCGCAACCCTCTGAAACGGCCAAAAATCACACCTTTTATGGATCCCTTCATGTTTTCATATACAAAACGGGTCTGGGGAGTGATTTATCAAAGGGTTATACTTGAAATACTTGAAATAACATGGAAAGGGGTTATAGAGTAAGTGGAATCCAGACAGCAGGCCTAGGGGGTTGATTAAACCCTCCCGAGAGTGGAAAATCATTTTTTTTCAAATGATTCGGTTCAAACGCGTATCCCTCCGTTTACGCTGATCACGGGAAAAATATTCATTTTTAGCTCCTCATCCCCCAAATGGGCAGAAACCAACCCTCACTCACCAGAAAGCATGCTATCCAGGATTTACAGGTTTTTTGGCACATGATCGTTATTCCTGTGCATATCCCTTCATCTTTCACGGAAGAGAAGATGGTAGCGACCTCGGAGGTTGCTTCAACCCTTCCACTTTGGATCGTCAATACGCCCTCCCCCGTTTTCGCAGGCGCTGATCACGATAAAAATATTCACCTTCATCTCTGACCCTCCTCAACCCCTATAATGATAAAGATGTGTGTACAGAAGAGAAAGCAGATGACGATGACGATAATGATGATTTTTATTTTAATCCCTGAAATTGGTTTTGTAAGAAAATAATTTATTTTGTTATAAAAATATTTTCATGTAATTCTTTGAATAAACAACATTGCCATTGACGACAAAATTTATTATTCATTACTCCCCGATAAAAAAATCATTAGACTCTACTCAAGAACCTACACAATCATCGCCCCAGCGACAATTGGTGGATGAGGGTAAGTTTCTGTCCGTTATATGGGTTGAGGAGAGTCGGAGGTGAAGGTGAATATTCTTATCGTGATCAGCGCCTGTGAAAACGGGGGAGTGCGTATTGATGATCCAAAGTGTAGTTAATGAATTTTACCTTGGAAGGGTGAAACCCCCGAGGTCGCTACCACATTCTCTTCCGTGAAAAATGAAGGGATATGCACAGAAATAACGATCATGTGTCGAAAAACCTGTAAATCTTGGATAGCGTGTTTTCTGGTGAGGGAAGGGTGGTTTCTGCCCGTTTGAGGAATGAGGAGGGATTGGAGCTAAAAATGAATATTTTTCTCGTGATCAGCAACCCCGAAAGCGGAAGGATAGGCGTTTGAACCTAATCATTTGAAAAAAAAAGATTTTCCACCCCTCAGAGGGTTTAATCAACGCCCTAGATTTGCTGTTTGGATTCCACTTACTCTATAACCCCCTTCCATGTTATTTCAAGTATTTCAAGTATAACCCGCCGATAAATCACTCCCCAGACCCGTTTTGTGACTGAAAACATAAGGGGATCCACAAAAAGGGTGGTTTCTAGCCGTTTCAGAAGGTTGCGGCGTCAAAAACTTCTCCCACCACTTGTATCGTATTCAGCACCGTCGAAAACGGGAGGGGAAGATAATCTCGCCTTTGCATGAAATGTTTACACTATTTCTGCCTTCGTTACATAGCATCATGCATGTTTAGTTGCCACAGAAAAGGCGATTGGTGACTTTCCATTGCGTTTATTGCAAAAACTCTCCATTTTTCGGCCTTGACAGACTTTTGATCATAAACTATAACATATTTCAATTTCAAACAATTGGACTGAGAGTCAATTTCCATAAGGTTTCTGCGGAGTCCTTTACTAACTGTTAATTTAAGGTCTTTGAGCTGAAAAATTTCAAAGTTTCGCCTGGCGCATTTAACACCCCCCCCCCCCCCTATGTCGCTACAACAACCGACCAAAGCCAAACTCTGTGATTTACAAAGCCAAGCATGCCTGGCAATAACTGGTGCAATAAGTATCACTTCGTCAGCTGCTCTGGAAATCCTCCTGGATCTACCCCCTCTCCATATCTATTTGGAGAGAGGCCAGGTGGGCAACATACAGGCTTTAACAAGTGGTCATTAATATGCCGCAGATTAGCATTGTGGAACGCAACATTCTGTCAGATAACATAGATAGTCTGGACATCCTGGGAATGCTTTCAGATGTGATACCTATGCCTACCTTGACAAACTATGAACTGTCTTTTAACGTCCTGATTCCTAGAAGAAACTAATGGGGTCGAAATAAAATCGACCTACAAAGAGCGGACATTTGTTGGTTTATAGACAGCTTCAAAACCTCTAAGGAGCTGGAGTCGGGGTATGCAGTCGCAACCCAAAGGTAAGAATAACTTGGATAACAATGAGACTATCTTTTAGGCGGAAATTCACGTCATTGAACTGTGTACAAGGAGGCTTGAACTGATGAATCCTAGACGCAGATCAATAAAAATTTCTTCAGTGAGCCAAGTAGCTATTAAAGCTCTGCGCTCACATCATTGCAATTCTAAACTGATCTGGAACTACCAAAAGGCTCTAACCCGATTGAGCAGAAACAAAAAATTAACTCTGGTCTAGATATCGGCCCACTCTGGCATGGAGGGTAATGAAATAGCCGATTCCTTAGCCAGGGAAGGTGCGGTATCGAAATTTATCGAACCAGCGCCGTGCTTGACATATCGACAAGCCCATCTTGGCCTGGGCTGAGAGGAAAATCCTCCAGTACTGCCAAGAACTACCAGAATTAGTTCATTCAAAGCAGTTTACTGCATATCCATTGAAATCAAGAACTAAAAACCTATTAGAGTTAAATAGGTGACACCTAAGAACTCTAGTTGGCCTATATACCGGCCACTGCAGACTAAATCACCACCTACACAGACTTGGAATAACGGACAACGCTGAATGCCGACTGTGTTTGGAGGAGGATGAAACGGCAACGCACGTTCTATGTACCTGTCCTGCTGCAGAGAGAACCAGGTTCTCACTTTTTGACAAAGGGCAACTACTGCCAGAGGACCTGGACAATCTCTCACTCAATAAAGTTATCGGGTGTATTAAAAAGCTGAACCTATTCAGAGAAATATAATTAGGAAGTGAGTTACAATAGACCAGTTGGTTGCAGTGGAGAGTCTGTATAGTAGCCCACTCACATATCAACCTAACCTAACCTAAAATAGGTGTGGTGAGGACCACACCTATGGATAAACTAAAATAATTGGAAATATCGTATATTCTCCCCATCCAATAATTTGCCTACGGCGCATCCTTGAGTACGAAGATGTAGATATCGAAACTGCAAAATACGTAATCAGTTTCATGTCATAAAAAAACTGGTAATGGGGACCGACTAGACAAACAAAAAACCTATATGACTTTTCCCCCTAGGGACACTTTGAGAAAAACTGACCTAGGTCAACATTTTGAATATTAAGGTAGGAAACATTTGAGAACTACTACATTTCTGAGTCAATGGACGTGTAGTAGTTCCCAATTATACAACTTTTAAATTGTCATAAAAAAGTGCAAAGATTACCGACCGACTCGTTCCGCCGGCCGGCGCGGCGCGGCGGTTCAAAGCGAAGGAGGGCGGCACCTTTAATGAGTGTGTAAATAATTCGCTATCTCTTTTTACAGAACTGCAAAAACAAATGGTGGGCGTAGAAGTTAATTACAGCATTTCTTAACATGTGTGTTTTTTTTAATTTAGAACAAAATATTGGAGCTTTTATTATTGTTTATAATTTATCAGATTTAAATGTGGTTTATTAACATTTGTAACCTAAATGAGTGTTCTGGGTTAAAAGCTTAAAAAATTAATAATTATTGCATGACATTGGGAAATAAAGAGTTAGAAGTATGAGATACACAATAACAGAAAACAATTATGTGTATTTTAAGTTAGGAAAAAATCTGATTTATTTAACGAATTGCCGATCAGATATCGAAAACTAAAATATTCGGTAAATTCAGAACTTACCAATAAATTTGTTGATTTACATAAATTGTTCGAAATGGCTTCCGTCTGCATCAATACACTTTTCGGCACATGCACTCCGTTCAACACATTTGGTAAATTAGGATCATTTTTTATAGTTTCTATGCATATTAAAATACCACACTAAACTATTAACTAACGTTGTCATAAAGAAAATAAAAATAAAAACTTGGTCCAAAATCTACAACAAACACAAAAAGAACAAACAAGTAGGGTCTGTACGTAATCAAGAACTTAACGACTTGAATGGTAAGTCAATAAAATAAATCTTAACTGTAAATACGCAGTCCAAAATTCAAAAGAACAAAGTAACATACAAAACAAGGAACGGCTTCCACGTGTGTACTTAACGAAATGTTCACAGAAACTAAAATACCGCACCACTAAAGACCTTACCTTACCTAATTACTTCCACGTCCAGTGGAAGTATAGTAACGACAAAAAAAAATTTAAAAATTTTTATTGTCCAAATAGGCTTAAAATGTCATGAAACGTCGAGATTTTAAGTTTGAGTCTGTCTGTCGGTCTGTCTGTCTAACTTTTTTTGTGCGCACGTTTACTCTGGAACCGTTTAAGATATTGACTTGAAATTTGGTACACATATGTACTTTAACGAGATCTAGAACTAGATTATATTTTCATCTTGTTCCGTCGAAGGGTTGGGGAGTAAATTGGGGTAAATTTGGGGTAAATGGGTAAATCAAGCAGGTAAGAGTCCATGAAATTGGTATTTAGTATATACAAGAGAAGCTAAGGTCTCAAAAAAATTTTTGGCATTAGCCACCTTCATTACCACCCCCACCTCCTTATTAAAGGGGATGAAAAAAAATTGTGATTTAATGTATGTACAGGAACCAGAAACCTCAAAATATTGTTTTACTTCATCCACCCCCCACTATCACCCCCCTATCACCACCCCCACCCCACTACCGATGTGGGGTATCGTTTTATGGGTTTTTGGGGTAGAGGATTTCAAATATTATATTATTAAAGTTCCATAAACAATTATTTTCACATACAAAGTTTTTTCGTTGTGAGTGACTTGGATAGAGAATCTGGATGTGGAAGTAGTGATTCCTTGGGCAGCGGTTTTTTACAATGCCATAAACAAGTGTGACTATCAACTCGTGTCCTCGTCGACGCGCGGCTTCTAACAAAGGAACGCGGCACTTTGAAAGAGCATATTTGATGGTTAGAGGAGCCGACATACACGAATTAAAAGCCTATCCCAACATTCCAGCAGTTCTCATGTTGCAGGGGCCTGGACCCACTTATAAAAGGGGGCCCCAAAGGCTGCTAAACCTCGAACGCAGGGTAGGGTGGTCACCCTGTGCCCTGAACAAAATTTTAATATTTTACGTGCAGTACCCCCTCTGCAATAAGCTAGTGAGGAGGAAGTCTCACACGGCCGACTACTCAGGTCCTTGGGGGTGGCTTCGATAATTGGGGGGTGTAGGTGGTCAGATATAAAAGACAACGTCGTTCTAATTTAACATTTAATACAATATCAGGGTACGTAGTACAAAATCTTTCACAATTATCACCGATAACTCGGTACGCAGTACAAGTGTCACAATATATTCTAATAAGTGGGGCCCACACGCTTAACCTAATATACACAAAATATCTTACAAAATAATAAATCCTTTAAAAATATACAAAAGGTCATATGCCAGAAGCGTGACAAAAACTACAATTGACCCAAGGTACGTTAAAACATAAAATTACTTAAAATTATTGACATCTATTTGTGAAATAAGGCAATGCTATTAAGTGAGTGAAGTGACGATACACAAAATGTACCAAATATTACTGAAATCTAATGTGTTACTGAGATTTACGTTACAAGCAAAATATTATCAATATTCCTTGAAAATGGACGTGGACGTTGAGTAGATGTACCGGATCCCTCGTTATAGAGAATATGATTCCGCTTACCTTTGGTAGTGTCTGAATATCTTTTCCCGTCCTACCAGGGTAGCGTAATTCAGGGTGATAACAGCCGCAGGTGGTAGACCATCTACGTAGAGTCTAAGGTAACGTGTCAAGATCCCCAGTACCATACATACACAACGTGTCAGTCAATCATCCATCATCTAGACACCAAAATCTGGACTAGAAGTTGAAACTAAGGTCAGGCTGGAAGTCCCTCGTAAAGTGTAGGATGTGACATAAAAGCTCAAGTGGAATACCAGTAACAGGTCCAAGTAAAATCATAAGGTATCCATCCAAATAGCCATAAACCAACAAATAGATCCCAATACTTGTAATATACTCAACAATGAACAACTAACGAACGAACAAATCAACAGACAAACAAACAAGCAAACAGCCCTGCAATAAAATAAATAACCTAAATTACAAATCTATTTCAACCTTAAGTGGGTTTTCAGAGACGTACCTGAGATGTGATGTGGGCTGAAAGAGGTCCTTTGCCGTCAAAATGGCACTCCAAAATCTTGCATTCAGACGATGCCACGTGCTTTGAAAATTGACTTTATCCGGAAAATCCGTAGCCGCATTTCCCAAAACGATACTCCAAACCAAATGAAAATACAACTAATCTTGTCGTAATGAATACTTAATCCCATAAATGGAGCAAAACTTACAATATTGCTAAAACTCGTATTCAGATGACTCAATCTTCAAGCAGCAAAAGGAAAAATGACCAAGAAGAAAATGTCCTCTATCAAAATGTCAAGTTCTTGTCTTCCGTCTCGGTACGTTCAGAATTTCTACTCCACGGCGCACCCCACAACTAGAATAGATTTTCCTAACTTCATTTATATCCACAAATATTATCATAATATACTCTGAAAGCCGTCCCCTCATAAATCTACCCACCAAAGAAGGTTTAATCAACAATACTGGCCATTGTAGAAGCTTTACAAGGGCGTTTTTGCAATGCACTCTCTTAATGAATATCCGAACGCACTCACCCATACTACCTGTATCAAAGTATATTAAATGACTAAGCCATTAGGTACTGCTATTATGCAACCAGTTATACTCTATTAATTCGCGAGAGACGGTATCAATAGGCTCACATGTACAATAAAATTTGGGAAAATAACGAAAATTAGTACATAAATTTCTGGCCATTATTAAATGTGAAAATCGACCGTAACACTCAAACAATTTTACTGAAAAGTTTCGAAATTTTTGTTTATTTTTTTTTCTAAAACTATGGGTTTTTGATCCCATGTTATATAAGATTTTTTTGATCGTTTAGTCGTTCCCCACCACCAGTTTTTTTTTAATGACATGAAACTGATTACACCCTGTATACACTAGTGGCACCTAGAAATCTTGGGTCGATTCCTATAATAAGATAGAGTAAAACATAAATAGCAAAATATTGTATGTGAAAGAAAGCGATATATTAACATTGATGCTAGGCACTTCAGCATGTTAAGAGTTCCTCCGGCGACTAATAATAGCTAAAGACAAAAGTGGCAAGAGCGTAGGTTAAATCTGTTTCTTTTCAGCATATTATTTGTCCATTTCTCTCCTCTTCTACCTTAAATTGGCATCGATTCAATATTTTAAAATGCCACTACTTTATATCCATATGTATTATCGGATTTGAAAAACTTTATGTAGATTAGGTCATATCAATTTTACCATAAAATGTTAGGTATTTTTAATAAGATTATTACGAAACAAGTGAGAGTTGCAGTAGGGCATGCCGACTGCGAATACCTATTTGAACAATAAAAATAGATATTGACTGTGCTTAATCTCAGTAACTTCTCGTAAAAATAAATTATGCCATGTTGGAGTAAAATGTTAATCACATAGGCATTCGCAGTCGGTCACGCCCGACTGTAACTTCCAGTTCCTTACATTTACATTTTAATTATAAAACAATTTAAATCGTAAATTCCTAAACATCGTTTCAAAATTAACTTGAATAAACTATGCCGTCTTGAAAAATGTGTTATTTAAATTTTCTACATCGTGTCACGAACCGTATCGCGTTATGACTTCGTCAGAAATTTCATTCGCACATGTGGAAACATACACATTCCTGATTAGTTGTTTATAAAGCCGCGTCGAACGCGACTGTGTGCAAACAAAACTGCTGCTTTATCATAACGAGGAAAAGAGAACATGCAGAATAGTGCCAAACATCAGGAGTTATTTCCGTATCCTCTAACATTTTAAAGAGATATCGCGTTATTACATTGTAACTTTTAGATAGTGGTTATAACCAGTTAATACTTGGCGGACACTGGTAATGGGAGTTAAATATTTGTTAATCTTTATTTAGTTTTCCGTTAGGAAAGGATTTCCTATAAATATCCTTTCCTCCTCATTATGATGTGGTCCCTCAAACTTACCTGAAATTAATATTTCCGCGCTAGTACAGACATATCCTTTATTAACATTTAAATAAAAAAAAGATTTATAGTGTAAGAAGCATACAATTTTTCAAAAAGGGATGAGACAAAATATTTCGATACAAACTTCACCCTACATTACAACCAAAGAAATAAATCTACAGGTGAAACATAAAGAGTCAAACATTAAAACGAATAGAAATAGGTACCTACAAAATATTTAAAATATTAAAATCGAAAAGGCACTTGTAGTGTCAATATGTAATATATCTTTCTTTAAAGATTATTTAGCTTAATTAGTTATTCGACCTCTTTTTTCTTAATAAAAATGTACGCCAATGACTCATATAAATTTTGTTTTACTCAAAATGATACAATAAAGGTTTTTAATACCGGTCCAAATTTGGTTTAAACTGTATGACTGATAACTGAGATATGGGAGGGGGCACGCTGTATAAAAGTTATAGCCCAGACGACAGAGAACATTTTTATAGTGAAACCCACAAAAAGTTGCAAACTGAATAATTTTTTTTTTAATGTGTTCGTGAAAATGTATTGAATAATGTCCTGAAAAGTTTACATTCCGCTCGGATGCAGAACATTAAAAAAAAGTGAAAAAAAATTTTTTCTCCAATTTTTTGAAAATTTTTAAATTAAGTCAAAGCAGGAAAAAATAAAAAATACAGATGGATAGACCACGTGTTTCTGAACAAAAAATATCTAATAAAATTTTTCGCTAAAGCCACGGTAGTCCTGGAAAAAAATAGTGAAGTAACCTTGTCACTCTGCGCGGCTAGCGCACGGTTAAATGCATACTATGGAACCTCTAAAAATTCTTAATAATAATAATAATAATAATAATAATAATAATAACTTTATTCATACTTAGGCCATATTATAATGGATGTACATGTCAAATAAAACAGTAAATATATAAAACTTGCAAATAAAATAAAATACTAGTTTATCCAAGCCAACAAAGCTAAACTGCGTCGTAAACAAATAACAGTATATACACATATATACATATATATATACACACACATATAGACATACATATACATGTATACACACATAAACACACACATATATTAATATAACAAACTAAAATATGGGGTAAACAAACAAATACATACAGCTATATACATACACACACGTACATATGCATAAATATATATCACATAAAACACCATACAATGTTTTTCAACCTAGTGTATCATTTAGATATTCAGTGACCGTGTAATAACACTTGCTGACAAGAAGGTTCCTTAACATCTTTTAATCTTTTAAATGAATAAAAATTTTCCCTTTTATAGTGTTCAGGAAGTTTATTGAACAATTTTATTCCCGCATATGATGGAGAATATTCATACTTAGATGTATTGTGATTGACAGTGCACAATTCATTCTTTTTTCTTGTGTTGTAGTTGTGATATTTACAATTTGTTTCATACAAATGAATATTTTTTTTTATGTACACAACAAGTTTAAAAATGTATATGCACGGCACAGTCATAATTTTATTATCAGCAAAAACAGATTTACATGATTCTGTGCTCCGCATATTGAATATAAGCCTCAAAATCTTCTTTTGCATTATAAAAATTCTTATGCTTTCTGGTGCATTACCCCAAAGCACTATATTGTATGAAAGATGGCTGTAGACTAGAGAATAATAAACATTTAACAGACAATGTGTAGAAAGCAGATCTCTTATTTTTAGGATTGCATAATATGATCTACTGATCGTTTTACTGACATGGCTTATATGGACTGACCATGTTAAATTATCATTTAAAAAGACCCCTAAAAACTTGGTTACCGAGCTCTCATTTAAACTGATATTGTTGACAACAATTTCCTTGATGGGGAGTTTCTTTTTGTTATAAAAGTTAAGGCATACAGTTTTATCTATGTTTAAAATGAGGTTATTTTTTTTACACCAACTTTGAAAATCATGTATAACTCTAATTATAGATTTATTCAAGTCCTCAGCGGTCAGTGCTGAAACCGCCACTGTTGTGTCGTCTGCGAACATTGTAACACATGTAGATGTAATAAAATTTGGCAATTCGTTGATATATAAAATAGCTGTTCTATCGAGTAAAATAAAGCTTTTTTCTCTTTCTGATTACACGTTTTAAACATTTTTCTTAGTGAATAGGAGGATAAATAGTGAGTGTGGAGGGAAAATATATAATTATCAATGCATACACAGACACCACACATACCCGCTGAATCGCTCGCATGAATTTTTACGTGCCTTTACTGTATTGTATTTATTACAGGTACACCTATCCACATTTCAGCTATATCCAATGGATTCCTTATACATTTGTTAATGTATTGGAAAAGTTCCCGAATTTGTATTCAAAACAATCAAAGATATTTTCATAGTTATTAGCATAAGATCGTGAAAATCGCAATTTCTTATCATGCTGTGATTGATCATATTTTCAAAAAAATGCATACAAGTAAACGATTTTGTGTTTGAACATTCGAAAAATATACATTTTTAGTGATATTTTATTTTTTCCAATGGGTCAATTTCTCGACAAGTTACAGCCTCCAATACATATATTTATCAAAAAAAATCATCAAGCAAGGAAATTAAAATGATTTGAGATGTGCTTTTTTTTAAATCCTCGTTACTACAACGTAATAAACCATAATAATCATGAAGTATACATACTTTTCAACAGTTCTCAATGAAGAAAGAATTTTTTTGAAGGGCTTTTATTTTTTTCTATATTGTTTATTGCTACGATTGAGTTCGGGCGTGATAATATATATAAGTATATTTTTCCCATCCATCCTTTGCTTGTATTGTCTAAAACAAAAAAGCATCAGAAAGCTACAATTTCCATCTTTTAAATGAACCAACACTCATATAGATTGAACAAATTCTGATTTAGTGACATGTAATTCAGTGCGACGGTGTCACAGTCATGCGTATTCAAGCGCGTGCACGCATGGATCTCGCTTATAACGTTACACTTGACTATTTTCTTCCGGAAAAACCGTGGCTTTAACGATAAATTTTGTTAGGACATCTTTTGTTCATAAATACGTGATCTATCCATCTGTATTTTTTAATGTTTTCTAGCTTGATTTAATTTCTAAATTTTGAAAAAATGGATGAAAAAAAATTTTTTTTCACTTTTTTATGTTCTGCACCCGAGCGAAATGTAAACTTTTCAGGATATTATTCTACACACTTTCACAAACCCATTAAAAAAAAGTTTACACAGTTTGCAATTTTTTGTAGGTAAATACCTACGTCGACTGGGCTATTAACAAAACATTTTTTTTGGTGGGTGCCATTAAAACGGCAGTTAGCAAACATTTCATCCAAAAAATAAATTCGTTTTCTTCTAACCTTACTCATCGGCTTGCAATTTATAAAAGTAAATTATGTGAGGCTAATATGTACCAACTATTTGTTTTTTGTCTCATTCAAATATCTCAATTATAAATCGAAAAAAGAATTATAAGGTTGTGCGACATTGACACCCATGTATTACTCTACTAAAAAGATCTACAGTTACTCTAAATGGTATCTTAAGCAAAATATCTATTAAAACTGACGCTGTCATATTACTATTGCTCACTCTGTTAGACCCTTTTTCTCCAATTTTGGTCCACAATCATTTCTTTAAATTTCCATTGTTATATTTTATACTTTCAGTTTCTCTTATAAAACTCATAAGAAACTCCAGATTTTCGTTCATATTGTACGTTGAATCAGTTTTCATTATTTGCAATAACCTTTCTGTTATGTTTCTATTACTCATCTCTTTCATGCTAATTATAAATAATAGAGTTATTCTCAATTTTCCTTAGAATTTATTTTCGCTATAAAAGCATTCATAACGCCGTATTTTTATACTTAATAATGCACTTTATTGCAGTCGTAGTTTGCTAGGTTGGTAATGATCATTATGGCCATTTTCTATTCTGTAATTGCGATATATTTTACTTTTGGTATTAAAGTTTGAGCAAAGATTATGTTCACAGGATGATTTAAAATTACTATACTGAAGTTTAAACTACGTTTATTAAAGTAATCACCGCGATAATGGAATTAAAGAACGCGAAATATACATTAGTTTGATGTCTTGATTATGATATTTTGAAATAAACCTAAGCTATGATGCTGTTATTAATTTCCAGAACGTGAACATAAACTACTGCCAGATTAATGTTCAGTCTTGTCAAAATTGAGGAACGATTTTACTTTTGGCCCTTCAGTCTTCAACATTATCCGTCAAGGAGGCTTTGTTAAAGGATGCGATACTAAAAATAAATATTTCATTTTCGGCAACTTAGCGAAAAGGCAAATAGCAGAGTAACTAGAGATTTTAACTTCGGAATAATGTCATATTGAACGTTTCATTTTTGGCAGTATAATAGTAAATGCTTCACAGAAAAGTTTCTATATTGTGCGCGGGCTTGCTAATTTATGGTGGATGCCACCCCCTCTCAGGAGGTGGCATTTATAAAATATATATATTTATTGGAGTTAAATAGAATGAAATTTTAAGAAGAAAAGGTTCTATGCAATTTTTCACATAAATTGATAGTTTTTAAGTTATAACGACTTCAAAATTGTGATTTTAGCTTAAAAAAAAGGTATTTCCAAACGACTTTCGTCAAGTATCTCGAAAAGTATTACTTTATCGAAAAAATGTTAGAGACCAATTAAAGAAAGTACAAACTGGGAATTAATTATATTTTTTGTCTATTGATGTAGGATTAATAATTTCGGAGATATTTATATTTGGTGTTTCTAAATTACCGTTAAAGTTTAAAATGCATTTTTTTCTAAAGCAAGTGCTTTAAATGAGCAAAAAAATTTGAGCATCTAGGTAATGCTACATCTTAGCGAAATACTGTATTTGAAATAATTTTTTTAAATTACTGGCTAATTATAGTAACAAAATGGCGACCTTTTTATATAAAAAAATATAAATACGCATGTTTTTCCGTCATAGCTTCTTTATTTCTTATGCTACAGGAACGAGTAAAAAATAATTTGAAAGAACAATTAATTGTCTTTAATTTCATTTCTTAACATGCGTGATGTAGGTGTCACAATTTCTAAGATATTTAACATTTAAACTGCATTTTTCGTCTTATAAACGTTCGGACGCCATTTGTAAACTTTCGTATTTCCGAAACTATTAAATCTATGTAAATAAATAAAAAGTGAAATTCATTATCAGCTTATGAGCTTTATTTTTGGTCTCTACTCCATTTTTCAAAAAAACTAATATTTATTGAGATATTTGGAAAAGGAAAAAAAAATACGTTTTATCGAAAATACCTTTAGAGTTTAAACTGTATTTTTTTCCAAAGCAAGTGCTGTATACAAACCAAAAAATTTGAGCATCTACGTCATGCTATATATTAATGAGAAACAGTGTTTGAAATTCCTTTTTTTTTAATTACTGGCTAATTACATTAACAAAATGGCGACGTTGTTATTAAAAAAATGTGTAGACGCACATTGCTTCGGTCATAACTTCTTTGTTTTTTATACTACAGAAACAAATAAAAAAACAGTTGAAAGCTTAATTAATAACCTATTATTCTACCTATTAGCATCCTTGACGTAGGTGTCACAGTTTCTGAGATATTTAACTCTCACTCTGAATAATTATCTTATGAACACTTGGATGCCAAATGTAAACTTAAATATCTCCTAAATTATTAATCAATAAACAAAAAATATAATTAATTCCCAGTTTATACTTTCTGTAATTGGTCTGTAACTATTATTCGATAAAGTAATACTTTTCGAGATACTTGACGAAAGCCGTTTGGAAATACCTTTTTTTTAAAGCTAAAATTGCAATTTTGAAGTCGTTATAACTTAAAAACTACCAATTTATGTGAAAAATTGCATAGAACCTTTTCTTCTTAAAATTTGATTCTGCTTCAGCTCCAATAAATATATATATTTTTTAAGTGCCACCCCCTATAAATTAGCAAGCCTCGCACAATATAAAAACTTTTCTGTGAAGCATTTACTATTATACTGCCAAAAATGAACGAAATCCGTTCAATATGACATTATTCCGAAGTTTTGCATATTTTTTACCTCTAGGTACTGCACTAAAATGATCATGCCTATGTTTGTAGTATTCTCGTAGACTACTGTTGTAATAGTCGTCTATTTAAGCAACATATTTTACAAAAAACTGCATTTCTTGCAGAAGACACCAAACTTGTCGTGCATCGTGCCCAGACCCATTGTCAACGTTTAGGAAGGGGAGCCACCTGAAACTTATCCCCCCAACAAAATGGCCGTGATGTTTCCCAAAATAACCCCCATTAATTCAAATTATTTTAATATAATAAACTTAAGTGTCTAGTTATATGTTTCTAGGGATGCTGAATTAAAAAAATGGCTCTAAAACGAAACGTTGTCAGAAATCCAAAGAACGAAATATTCAACATGGCGACCAAAATAGCTGCCACAAAATTTAAGTTTTATATTTCATTAACAATAATAATTAATTTTTTAAAATTTAATTACTTTTATTATTTATTTTGAAGGTATCAAGGCAATGTTGCCGTAATTTTTTCTACTATACCATAGTGCTATGCAAGATGGCTGACTGTCCAAGTAAAAGACTTGGAGGAGCTTCCATTACGTTTATCAACAGTGCATGCCGAGTTTAAGGCAGGAAGTTTTGTTATACGGATGTCGTCCAATCCTTTTTCTGCTATTGCAGTTGACCAGGCCCATGAGCCACACAACAAGAATATAAAAGATGACGGTGGTGTTGGTCGGTATTCTTCAGGATCCAGCTACATTGCGGAGATGGGCTATGGAGGACTATGGCAGGTCCCGAAATAGATAGATTAGTTAATAAATTCACAAGTCAAACGAAATCACGGTCCAGACACAAACCATTGCATCATGAACAGAACCCTTTTTTCGAGAAAAGTTCGTGGATGAGATAGATAAGTTGAAGAAAGCTTCAAGATTGCTGGTAATCCTTTTGAGAAAACCTTAGGTGACCTAATATCACTGGAAAATCGCACTGTTTCTGATGCTGAGAGAATCTGAACGAAAAGTATTGAACTGTACCAATCATTTGTTTCTGAAAGAATTGTTCAAGGATCCACTGTGAGCATCTTTGCAACTATGAAGGCACATAAACTGAGAATTTTTAAGCTTAAGAAAATTAACGGTACTAGAAAAAGCACTATTCAGAATCTGCGAAGATGTCTTACTGTTGGAATGAACAGAAAACTTGACATGCAAAGTTTCTTCAAGTATGAAAACAGTCCCTATCCTCCAAGTCTGTCCTCTGCTGGTCACCTTCCGCATGCAATTGGAAAGGTAGATTTACTTGGTCCTCTCGAAGAAATGGTGTATGTATATGTGATGCCATTGTGTATGATGGAGCTGCTCTCATTGATTCAATTCAGCCACGTGTGTCGCGTACCTTTGGGGAGTACTGCGTTCAGGAATTCCATCAGAGGTGTATCCAGAGCGTCTCTGCTACAAGGCTTGATATGGTATGGGACATGTACAGACCGGAAAGCCTAAAAGCCTAAAGAGCAGTCTACGTAATGTTAGAGGTAAAGGAATTCGAAGTTTTGCCAAACTCACCAGTTCCTAGAAATTGGCGTGAATTTTTTAGAAACAATAAGAATAAGGAAGATCTTTTTTCTCTCCATCTAGTTGATACTGTGCGAACTACCATGTTCCTCACTAATTTTGGAGATAAATATGTCAGTTGTGAAACCGCTTCAACATTTCTTGTTGGACTTACTTACTTGCACACCTTTTGAGGAGGCAGATGGGCATATTATAGTGCACACAAGAGATGCAGTCATCCATGGGGCTAAAATTGTTGTCATAAGAACCGTGGACACTGATGTTCTGGTTCTGGCAATATCTCTCCTTTGTATTAAGAACTTTGGGCCTTGAAGGACTATGGATTTCATAGAACTTTGGACAGAAACAGAGATACATTCCTGCTCACACCCTTGCCCTGGCGCTTGGTTCAGAGAAATCGGTCACTCTGAGGGGCTTCCACGCATTCACAGGTTATGACACTGTTTCAGCATTTGCATACCATGGTAAACTCAGTGCCAGAAACACATGGGTGTGCCACGATAAAGTTATTTCTGCTTTTATTGCAATTTCAAGTCCATCTCCATGAGCTAGAACAATTTATAGTTTACATGTACCACAAAAAATCCTTGGGCAATCTGGATAAGGCGAAACATATTTCTTCTAATTCTGAAGAGAAACTGTTTGACCGACTCCCTCCAACATCAGAAGCACTCCCACAGCATGCTTTGAGAGCTGTTAATCAGGGCGGCTATATTTGAGGTCAGTGCATGAACCCACATGCGAACATTCCCACTCCAGATAATTGGGGATGCACGAAAGTGGATTTAAACTGGCTAGTGAAGTGGAGATCTCTTCCCTCGATATGGCAGGGCTGTCGCGATCTTTTGATTATTTATCATTTTTCGATACAGGCTAATAAAATTTTACGGATGTTCATTTTTGTTAAATGTACCTATATGTGAATATAAGTAAGAACCTATTACATATTCCCTGGAAAATTCAATGTAGACAATTCTAATTGTACAATATACTTATACCATATTAGGGAGCAGCTTGAAAATAACAGCTTTAATTAGTGACTGTGTAATAGTTTTCTGGTTAATTAATTCATTACATTTACAAATTAAACGCTGGGTAGTTGATTAACTGGAAACTTGGCTACTTAATTCAGATTGTTAAAGCTGCCTTATATTTTCGAAATAAAATAAAATCGTATAACATTTTGCATGTGAGGAAGCGGAGAGCAAGAAAGAAACATTAATTATGTAAACAGAATTTAAAAAATGTATTTTAATTCATAAAAGTGATAATTAATATCAAGTCGTACTTTAAAAATATATATTACACATTTGGATAACACTCATATATTGATATGACTTTTATGAAATACACACCATCAAGATTATAAATAAAGGTATAATAAAAAAGCAAAATACCTTATGAAATTCACAAAATTGTTACCTAATTACTTATTGTTGAAAAGCTTAGTATAAAGCTTATCAGTTACTCCTTTTTTTGAGATTTAAGACATATGAATAATGATATTAAATAAGCCTATAGTAATCAAAAACTGCCGTCAGGGCTGACTACAGGGGGACTGCAGCCCCGGGGCCCGGGCCCGAAGGGGACCGGCACCATCACTGTTAAATATATTTTTGTATTGATTCTATTTCAAATGAAATATTACGTGAATTGAAAATTAGTATTTTTGATGTGTCCCAGACGAGGGGGACCCGCCAATTTGATTTTACACCTGGGCCCGTACCTGCTCTCCACGAGCCTGACTGCCGCATCATATAATAATAAAAATGTTAATACTAAATTAGAAACTTTAGTTTGGAGTTCATTGCATTGGTCCTCTCGGAGTTTAATGGTTGTGATATTTTATATGATTTTTTCTTGGACTCATTTGCTAAAAATAGGATGTAAATCGATATATGAAATTCAAGTTTGGATTGTCACGCTGCCAACATATGTCCCACAAATTAAATGAATTAATATAGTATAATACGGAAAAGTGACAAAAGGATTACAATATTATGCTTTTACCATAAATTACTAACCTGCAAATAACTCGTATTTATACAGTTTTTATCTAGCCACGTAGAATACTACTGAATTTAATGTACACATGTTTAGTTTTCGAGGAGAGAATTAGCAACCATAGACATATTTTTGGAATTTGAGGTGACATTTGTAAAGGGCATAACCGGGTAAGCATGGGAAAACTGCCCTTGAAGTAATATTGCTACTTTTTTTGTATAGTGTATATAAGCATTAGATGTAATTCTGCAAAATTTCGACTTTCTAAAACTTATAGTTTTCGAGTAAAAAAATCAATTCTAATTTTTTTTTTTTTTTGACAAACTACGTTTACCAAATTTTTGGTGCTTTATATATAGTATACATCTACTTCAGATGGATTAGTAATAAAAAAATTAGGTTATTATTCTTCAAAGAAATATGTTTTTTTAATTTTTTTACTATTCAAAAAATTTTTTTTGACACTTCTGCATTAGGGACACCCACCAATTTTTTTTAAATAATTTATCATTTAGTGTTCTATAACATATATTTTTATGAAATACTTTGAATTGGCACAACATACTGAAAAATTAAAAAATCTATGCTACTCTATTTTCCACAATAACATTCGTACTAATTATTAATTACACAGGTCAACATTTAGTTTGAGAAAATACATCGGACTCCTAGATACTCAAGGGTTTTTGGGGTCGCTAATTCCGATGCCGAGGTCGGTTAAGCTCTATCACGTCAGGTTCAAGGTCATTTGAAGGTCAAACTAAGAAGAGGTGGTTGAAAAAATCTGAAAAAATTCACACATACGTTTTTGGGTCGCTTAGTCCGAATCCGGTGTTCGCTTATCGTTAAAAGGCATCCAGAGGTCATTTCAAGGTTCATTTTAGAAAAACAGTAAAAAAATCGGAAAAAATTTTATACAGGTTTTTTGAGTTGCTGAATGTATATCCGATGCCGGTTGACCTCCACCACGTTAATTACAAGTTCATTGGAAGGTCAAACTAAGAAAAGGTGGTTGAAAAAATCTGAAGAAATTCACACGTAGGTGTTCGAATCCGGTGTTCGTTTACCCTTAAAAGGCATCCAGAGGTCATTTCAAGGTTAATTTGTGAAAAACAAAGGGGAAGCTGTCAAAAAACCTGAAAAAATTTTAATACAGGTTTTTTGGGTCGCTGAGTCTGCATCCGATGCCGGTTGACCTCTACCAAGTCAGTTTCAAGGTCATTCGAAGGTCAAACTAAGAAAAGGTGGTTGAAAAAATCGCTTACCCTTAAAAGGCATCCAGAGGTCATTTTTCAAGGTCATTCTGAGGTCATATCAAGCCGGCATTCGTCCGCCAGCTTTAGCTGCACATGAAGATTCTTCGGATATCTCAATATATTTAACTCAATGAATCACCTACTTATTTTTTTCTGTGAAAGTTGACGAGCCACATAAATCCTGTGGAACGCAAAGACAGGACTTTAGGTATAGTTGCAGAAGCAAAGCGAACATGCAAGTAGAGAGTACCTTGAGTATTCGACAGATGGCGCATGTCCACCGCAAGTGAGTTGGTGCAGAAGAGGGATATAAGTTCGGCGCGAATCACGGGCGTTGGCTTCACTCACTTGGAGCTTATCATGTCAGGATCAAAGTAATTTAATGGTTTTTTGAGTCAGACAAACTGACAAGGAGGCAGACAGGACTGTCAGATAGAAATATTTAGTCATTTAGTCAGACAGGAAGATAGAAAGAATTACCGATAGGAAGGCAGGTCAGATAGATGGACAGAGAGAAAATGCAGGCGGACGATAAATACAAACTAACAAGCAAACATGCAGATATAAAGCCAGACAGACAAACAGACAATAAGTAGGCTGGTGAGCATTCGTATACATTTTTTCCAATTTTTTTCACCTCCTATTCGTACTTTAACCTTCAAACGACCTTGAACATGATGTGATTGAGGTCAATCGACATCCAATTCGGACTCAGCGACCCCAAAAACCTGTGTATGAATTTTTTCAGATTTTTTCAACCACCTCTTCTTAGTTTGACCTTCAAATGACCTTGAACCTGACGTGATAGAGCTTAACCGACCTCGGCATCGGAATTAGCGATCCCAAAAACTCCTGGTAGAGGTAGAGTCCGGTGTATTTTCTCAAACTAAATGTTGACCTGTGTAATTAACAATTAGTACGAATGTTATTGTGGAAAATAGAGTAGCATAATTTTTTTTATTTTTCAGTACGTTGTACCAATTCAAAGTATTTCATAAATATATGTTATAGAACACTAAATGATACATTATTAAAAAAAAAAAAAATTGTGGGTGTCCCTAATGCAGAAGTGTCAAAAAAATTTTTTTTAAAAATAAACAAATTAAAAAAACATATTTCTTTGAAGAATAATAACCTAATTTTTTTATTACTAATCCATCTGAAGTAGATGTATACTATATATAAAGCACCAAAAATTTGGTAAACGTAGTTTGTCATAAAAAAAAAAACTAGAATTTATTTTTTTACTCGAAAACTATAAGATTTAGAAAGTCAAAAATAAATTTTGCAGAATTACATCTAATGCTTATATACACTATACAAAAAAAAGTAGCAATATTACTTCAAGGGCAGTTTTCCCATGCTTACCCGGTTATGCCCTTTCATAAACAATTTTCTAAATTAATCTCCTTGTTAATAAAACGAGCCGTTCTCGAGTACCTAAAATTGATTGAGCCAATAGGGTATCAGTTAATTTATTATTTATTGTATTATTTGCCATTTTGACGTTTACAATTTTCTCACATGTCTCATACACAAGTTTTTTGGGTTTTCATATAAACAAAAATTGTTATGTAGAACATGAAAGATCTGCTATCAACATTAATATGTAAAGATATGTATATAATTACAGTATTGCTACCTATAAGTTGCCATCAACTTTGCATTTCGTTGTAAAGAAAAAATCGAGGATACAAAATTTTCCATATATTTTTTTTCTCTTAACTCATCCTTTTGAAAAAATAAATGATGTAACAGGTGCCAAAGGAAAAAATTACTGAACTTCTGCCATAAAAATGTTTTTTTGGTAGAATTTTTCGGAGCAGCGCGTTCTAATTTTTGGTGTGAAATTTGTTGAGATTTATGTACAACGTATATTTTTTTGAGGCAGATCAGATGAGTAGACGAAACTTAAAAAATTAAAAACTAAGTCATGATGCTCGAAAGAATTTCAAAATATTTAAATTAAAAAACCGTTGCCCAAGGAATCACTACTTCCACATCCAGATTTTCTATCCAAGTCACTCACAACGAAAAAATTTTGTATGTGGAAATCGAGGGGGTAACCGCTGAGGGGAAATAGTGTACAAATCGGAGGAATTAGGAAGGAATTAGAAAGGAATTGAAGGTATTTCGGAAGGAATTATTAGGTATTAAGGAAATGACAGGGGAATTTGGAGGAAATAAA
Organism: Rutpela maculata; assembly: GCA_936432065.2. Classification (NCBI taxonomy): domain Eukaryota; kingdom Metazoa; phylum Arthropoda; class Insecta; order Coleoptera; family Cerambycidae; genus Rutpela; species Rutpela maculata. Next base: position 13,146,154 of record OW386287.2, on the reverse strand, counting down.
TATTATTACGAGGTATTAGAAGGGAATTAAGAGGAAATAAAAGGTATTAGGAGGGAATTAGAGCGTAAAAATATTGAAATGGAATGTTTATCTTGAAGAATTACATACCAATTCTTATATAAAGAACGTCAGTGTTGTAAAAACATTAGCGCCGAGATTAGCGCTAAAAATATCTAGTAAAGAAAAAATATTTAATATAATTAAACTACCGATGATACTATGGATTTCTAGTTCAGTAATTTAACGATTTATATCGGACAAAATTCATAAAGTTTTGAAAATTGGTAGAAATGTTAATGATAGCATAAGAATTACTAAACCGAAAAGTTCCCACCTCCAAATAGTGTGCTTCATCCCCTAGGACGCCGTTTCCACCCCCCATTTTGAGGTTTTCTAGATTATCTCGGGAACGGTGCACTTTTTGATCAAATATTCCTTATAAAATTCTTTATAAAAAACATCTCTACACTTTTTTTCCTAAAATTAATAGTACCGTGGGAAATAAGGCGCACACATAAGGGTTGGTTCCGGTCAACACAATAAATTGTAATCTTTACTATAATCTACTTTAAAGTTCAATGCTTAACGCTAAAGCAGTAGCTACTAAACTCCATCTAAAATTATAATAAATGTACCACTTCCACCCTCTCACCTCTATAAAATCACGCGATTTTTAAAGAAGCGAGAATATTGTATATTGTACTTGTTTCCACCCCACCCTAGAGGTAAAGTACTTGGCGTGTGGTGTCCCCTGTAGGCCGAATCCACTAATTATCAAAAGGTTACCTACGTTAATTAATCTTCATCGTCTTCCATAGATTCGACATTCATGCATGCTTGTCCGTGGTAATGGTAACATATTGTGCAGTAACGTAAGCCTGCTCTTCTGCAACTGCGCCTGTTTTCGCACTCTAATTTGCATGAACAAGAAATTAGTGTTATAACAGATTCGGGAGCCGGTTCTTTTGTTGTCATAGTTCGAGTTAATATACCGCCAACTTTTTTCCATACCCAATCAGTAGCTTCTAGCGCAACATTCTTCCATGTTTGAATTTGGTAAAAAACGCGATATGAGTGTTGCCGAGCAGCAGCAGAAGTTGTTGGTAGTTTTGATAATATTACAGTATTGTTCGCTTTACCAACAAATTTGTTAAAAGTCATGAATCTGTATACATCTAGACTTTTTTCTGCGGAGGTAGAGTTGTATAAAGTTAGAACAAATCGCTCTCCTACGTTTACAATTTCTCCATGACTAGCTTTTGCGTACTTCATCCCCTAAAGGCCGTCGTTCCCACCCCCATTTTAGGTTTTCTAGATTATTTTTGGAACGGTGCATTTTTCCATAAAAAAACCTATATACAGAATTATTCCTTATAAAATTCTCTATAAAAACTTCTCTAAACTTTTTTCCTAAAATTAATAGTACTTTGGTATATCAGACGCAAATGTAATCAGCGCAGGTCATATAATTCTCTGAATATCCGTATGGCTATTTCCAAAGCTGTCAAAAAAGTATAAATATCTACAGTATCGGAAGATTTTGGATTTGGGTGGCAGGCATACTTTCAACGGCTTGACAGACCGCCTACAATAAAGGCATGTACCAGTGCTCTAGTAGAGGGAGCAAATAATGACGCGCTATTAAGAAAACACTACATCATTGCTATTAAAAATTTCAGTACCATTTATTCAAAGGAAGGATGTAGTTGGCTCTGTTCAGTATAGGTAATATTATTACGTGCTTTAATAACTAAAATCATTTAACTCGTTATATTTTCAGAACGAGTCAAATAATTCTTTATATTTCTCGCAGACAGAGCTGCCCACGTACATATGGTGGGGAAAGCAGGTGGCACGGGTAGGATGTGTTATACGATAAAAAAGAATAGCCTAGTTGCTTCGCTCTCGCTTGCTCTCATTGCCGACCCAAATGAAACATTTTCTGACACGGTATACACCACCACAATGTAAAAAATTTCAATTTCTCCCACTACATCTCAGACGACCCAAGATCACTGCATTATTTTAGAGCTTGCTGTAAACGCTGTTACTGTTCAGAGTTGCCAATGTCCGAGATTTTTCGCAAAAACCGGGTATTTTCGGGTAAAATCGAAACCGGCAGTCGGCCATTTTGGTTCTTTACATTATATAATTAGAAATTATATCCCATATCACTACACCAAATTTGAACAAAATCCATTCACCCATTCAAAAGTTACAACAGTGTCCCTATCTGCTGAGCGACCCGGTATACAATATTCTCGCTGCATCAAAAATCGCGTTATTTTATAGGGGTGAGAGGAATTTATTATAATTTTTTTAGATTATAGTAAAGATTACAATTTATTGTGTTGACTGGAACCAACCCTTATGTGTGCGCCTTATTTCCCACGGTACTATTAATTTTAGGAAAAAAGTGTAGAGACATTTTTGATAGAGAATTTTATAAGGAACAATTTTGTATATAGGTATTTTTATCAAAAAGTGCACCATTCCCGAGATAATCTAGAAAATATTAAGGTATTAGGAGGAAATAAAGGTTATTTGAGGAATTAGGGGAATTACAAGGAATTAAAGGGGAAATAAAGGGTATTTTTCTAGAATAGGTATTAGGTGTACAAAATTTCGCCAGCGGTTGCCCCCTCGGTGGAAATAATTGCTTATGGAACTTTAATAATATAATATTTGAAATTCTCTACCCTAAAAACCTATAAAACGATACCCCACATCGGTAGTGGGGTGGGGGTGGTGCTAGGGGGTGGTAATGGGGGTGGATGAAGTAAAAGAATATTTTGAGGTTTCTGGTTCTTGTACACACACACTAAATCACAATTTTTTTCATCCCCTTTAATAATGGGGTGGGGGTGGTAATGGGGGTGGCTAATGCCAGAAACTTTTTTGAGACCTTAGCTTCTCTTTAATATACTAAATACCAATTTTCTGGACTCTTACCTGCTTAATTTACCTATTTACCTCAAATTTGCCCCAATTTACCCCCAACCCTTCGATGGAACAAGATGAAAATATAATCTTGTTCCAGATCACGTTAAAATACATACGTGTACCAAATTTCAAGTAAATATCTTAAACGGTTCCAGAGTAAATGTGCGCACAAACAAAAGTTACAGACCGACAGACCGACAGATCGACAGACAAACAGAAATTTTTTTTTCGCTCAAACTTAAAATCTCGACGTTTCATGACATTCTAAGCCTATTTGAACAATACAAATTTTTAAAATTTTTTTTGTCGTTACTATACTTTCACTGTATGTGGAAGTAAAAATTGCAAGGAGTAATTTACGGTTTCAAATCGACGATTATACGCTAGAATAATTCGAAACTAATGAGGTAAATAGTATATTGTTCGTGTCATGAAACTCTGAGCCATTAATCTTTCATAATTATTCAATTAATAGAGTTGTAACCCACGCGATAGCAGTGGCCAGATGATTTTGTAGTTCAATATGTTTCATATGGCACAAAACAGATGCGACGATTATATATCTAAGTAAAATTGATAATTTATAATGTTTACTAATACCAAATTTGATTAATGTCCACTAACCAAATATTATATATTTCATTCCGAACAGCTTCGACGACTTTCTTTGATGCATGCATTTTTATAAAAATGAAATAAACACGTGAATCAGGGAAAATGTTACGCGTCATATTATTTCAATGAAATAAACTATAAATAAGAAAAAAGCACAGTTATAATTTGTTCTATTCTAAAACATATTTTAATGAATTTCTACGAAATTTTTTAATCTATCGTTTTATTTGCATAATGGGCAAAATAATACAATAATAAAATTTAGTGTCAAATAATATGATACCCTCATTATACTGTGTACAAATTAAAAAATATGCAGTCAAAAAGTTTTATGAACTGCATTGGATTGGAAAAAATATTTTAAATATGGAAAGTATGCCACTAGTTTTAGGAGACTTAATGTGAATTGGCTGTCGGACGACTTTACATTCAAGCGGAGTCTTAAGAGATGGTGCAACGACTTAGTAGGAGAACGAGCAATGCAGATGCACCCTCTATAACACCCGCGAATAACCACCTAAAAAAAAATTGAATCCTATGTAAATCGACCTGGCGGATCCGATTTTGGAGTTCGCCAGACAATCCGGAATTGCGAAACTGGTCAAAATCAGCAATTTCCGAAAAATCTCAAATTTTATGGAAATTTTTTAATTTTTACTCATCACCCTAGATCTCCCTTAGTTTAAGTCCGATTAAATTGAAATTTTTAGGAGAGCCAATCTAGACCTTTGTTATGATGACCGAAATGACAGAATTGCAAAAAAAAATTACGTGTCACCAGTAATATTTTTTTAAAAAGTTGATGACGCGAAATTTGTAAGAAATGCAGCAAGAAATACTCGATTTAGAAAACTTTTTTATTTTTAAAGATAGATGTATATAGTAAGCTACAAAATTGTAGCCAAAGAACCAAAGAAACTTTTTTATTTTGGTGATTTTTTTGATAACTTACTTAGTTTTCAAGAAAAAGGTGCTGCAATATAACACTTTGACCGCCGCGTCGCGTCGCAAGATAAAAAATTGGGTTGGCTTATACCGCGGCTTTGTGTCTCGCCTTTCAGAACGCCCCGCCTGGCAAACAGATTATATATTGACTTGGGAATCAAAGTGGAAGCACAAGTTTTAGTAATATTTACAGGATCTTCATTTTGACGCGCCATGAGTTCAGCTCTCAGGTATTTTGCAAACTTATATACATTTGCTTGCAATTTATAAGGCTAATTTTGGACTGTACCTAATACTGTTTCAGAATCGGAAGACGATTGAGAATTTAAAACATATTGAATAAAATAATGTGAATAAAACAATGCGTAGTTGTAAATATTGGTTCATAAAACATTTAGTTAGTTGTTTTTAACCGATGGATGGGAGTAGTTGTCTGTGTGGTTTATGAAGCTTATTCTTATTGAAAATTGATGAGTTGCAGCTATAATAATAATTATTATTACGTTAGGAAAGTGGTATAGAGGGTAAAGTGCATATTAAAGTAACGGAATTTCTTTTCCAGACATTTTAAACAAGTTTTAATATTTAATTTGAACAAAGAGCAACTTTTAAGCTATTTTTTTAACACCAACAGTTTTGTTTGCGTTTTCTTTTAACAATGACTTCCCAGTTAAACCCAAAGTTAAACTTTATGAAATGCATATTTTGCCAACAAAATAGTAAAGAAACTGTACAGGGTGTTACAGAAGAAGCACTGGACTCTGTATTTTAAGCAATCCCTATAAAGTCGGATGATATCTCTCTTAAGTTGAAATATTACACCGGAAAAAGGGATTTATTTTTGTCAAAATGTCCTGTCTGTCATGCAAAATGCAGAAGAAATTACACCCGAAAAGCTTATAAACAAAAAGCAGAAAGCACAGATGTAGCTAATACTGGTGGCAAAAAAAGGAAGACCGTTGAAAGCCCAAAACGTTGTATAATTTGCAATAAAAATCGGGATACTAAAGGGTCCAGAAAATTGAAGCAGGTGACAACATTTAATATGCAAAATGAAATTTTGGCGAAAGCCAAGGAAAAAAAATGATGAAAACCGTTTGTATAGAATACAAGGTTTTGGAGACTTTTGTATCGACATGATTTCTAATGAAAATTCTTATCACAATGTGTGCACTTTAAATTATTTAAAAATAAAGGCTACACCCAATAAATCGGCAACTATAACATTAAATGATCTAAAAGTGTTGCCAAGTTTGGAAAATGCATTGCTTAATAGAAATACAGTTCTTATCATTGCTGATATTAGGACCATGTTATAGAAAGAAGCAAGGTTATCAAACATCGAGTGGTACCCAACCTATCCTCATTCAGACCAAATAATTAACAAATCGAAGCAACAATTTAATGATAAAGTTATGGTATTGCTCCGCAGCGGCAAATTATCTAGCTACGTGTGTTCTACAAAAACAGTTCTCAATGGAGTAGATTCTCTAAAAAATGCTCCATTGTCTTCCGATTCTGAAATTAGGTACGGTCCAAAATTAGCCTTATAAATTGCAAGCAAATGTATAGAAGTTTGCAAAATACCTGAGAGCTGAACTCATGGCGTGTCAAAATGAAGATCCTGTAAATATTACTAAAACTTGTGCTTCCAATTTGATTCCTAAGTCAATATATAATCTGTTTGCCAGGCGGGGCGTTCTGAAAGGCGAGAAACAAAGTCGCGGTATAAGCCAACCCAATTTTTTATCTTGCGACGCGACGCGGCGGTCAAAGTGTTATATTGCAGCACCGTTTTCTTGAAAACTAAGTAAGTTATCAAAAAAAATCACCAAAATAAAAAAGTTTCTTTGGTTCTTTGGCTACAACTTTGTAGCTTACTATATACATCTATCTTTAAAAATAAAAAAGTTTTCTAGATCGAGTATTTGTTGCTGCATTTTTTAGAAATTTAGTATCACCAACTTTTAAAAAAAATATTACTGGTGACACGTAAATTTTTTTGCAATTCTGACATGTCGGTCATCATAACAAAGGTTTAAATTGACTCTCCTAAAAATTTCACTTTAATAGGACTTAAACTAAGGGAGTTCTAGGGTGATGAGTAAAAATTAAAAAATTTCCATAAAATTTGAGATTTTTCAGAAATTGCCGATTCTGACCAGTTTCGCAATTCCGGATTGTCTGGCGAACTCCAAAATCGGATCCGCCAGGTCGATTTACATAAGAATCAATTTTTTTTAGGTGGTTGTTCGCGAGTGTTATAGAGGGTCCTTAAAATGCATCGTAGAGATCCCTCGTTCTCGGACTAACTATGCCTTAAAACAAATTGAACAAACCCCTACTCACATTTTTTAGAGGGGCGCTACATTTATATATTTAGCAATTACAAATAATTTTGATCTTGTTGCTAAAGTCTTAGATACGCCAGTTATATCTGATCACTGTAGTATAAAAACAGACATCTTAGACTATTGTGTTCCAAGAAAATGTATTTTCAGAAGCAAACAATATAATTCTTAATAAAGAACGAACTAAACAATATACAAATTGATTATAGTGAACTCGATATTGAAAAGAAACATGATTTTCTGCGTAATGGTCTTTTGAAAGTATTAGATGACGTTTGTCCAAAAAAAGAGATTACAATTCAAAATACACATAAGGGTGGTTTATGCTAGGGTTATTAGAAGCTGTTAAAGATAGAGAGAGTAAATACAAACTTTTTAAAAGAAGCGATAATCAAAATGACTGGTTTAGTTATAAATCTAGCAGAAACAATATTGTTAATATAATTAAACAAGAGAAATGTAAGTATTATGAGGAAAAAATAGATAACTGCAGGTACAAAAAAAATACTTAATAGATATTAGTCTGGCTTCAGAGAAGGTTTTAGTTGTGAAAGTGCGTTACAGAATGTTATCAATGAGTGGAAGGAAGGATAAGGGAAAAATGACAGGAGTAATTTTTTTAGACTTGAAAAGAGCATTTGAGACGATTGACAGGAAAATTTCGTTAGATAAGCTGAGCAAGTATGGTATCAATGGTATAGTATGGAAATGGTTCGAATGTTACTTAAGAAACAGAAGACAAAGGGTGAAATATGAACATATATTTTCAAGTGAGCTACCTATTGATATGGGGGTGCCTCAGGGGAGCATACTTGGGCCGTTGCTATTGATAATTTATATCGATGATATGTCTAACATTTTTAAACACTGTAAATATCACTTTTTCGCCGATGACACTATAATCTACATTGATGAGAATGATCCTAGAAAGTCAGTAGATAAAATAAACCACGATTTAGAACTGGTCTCTAAATAGCTGGAAACAAATAAATTAAAATTAAATATTACAAAAACAAAGATATAAAATCAATCAAGATTCAAGATGCAAACTTGTCATTGGTTTCAGAAATCAAATACCTAGGAGTTACTGTTGATTGCAACTTGAATTTTAAAAACCATGAGATTACTTATATATGTAAAAAATATATAAAAAAATCGGTCTTCTTGAACGCGTCAGTTGGTACCTAACTATGAATATAAGAAAAACAGTCTATAACTTCTTAATATTGCCTCATTTTAATTATTGTTGTACGATACTATATATGGCTAATCAGACCGATCTAGAACGATTATAAATGTTGCAAAATAGAGCAATGAGAGTAATACTCAAATGCAGTATCTACACTAGAATAAATGGTATGCTAAAATGTTTGAATGTGCATAATTACAATACCCGAGGAATTGATAATTTTGTAATTAAACAAGCTAATAATGCACCAATCCACCGTTCAATTTTTTACAAAGGAGTGGTTGACTACAACCGATTGGGTATTGATTTACGTAGAACTAATTTACTTACTTTTAAAAGGCTATTGAAAGATGTCCTGTTATGAATTATGTACAATAATAATATGCATATTTCTTTCCTGTCTAAATTACATTTTTTTAGTTAATTTTAGGTAGTTTTAGTTCTGTTCTTATATGGTTACCGATGTAAAACAGCAATGTAAACTATGTATTTTTTAATGTATAGCCAAGGGCTAAATAAACGTATTATCTATCTATCTACTTGCTTCCTGAATTTGGGCCACCTGAAACGATAGGATTTTTCGTCTTGAAATTTTAGATCTCACTATCTTTTTTGATATAAATTCATACTTTGTTGTTTTCTAGTTTAAATTCTAAATTTAATAAACCCCACAGGATATTTGTTAATTATTAACGTCGAGACTTTATACAATATTTATCCATACTCTCGGTCTTATAAACTAGTCATGTTTGGTTTGTAAAATACCTTGACCAGGAAAACGGATACCGAACTGAATCCATTTAGTAACGAAACTATCTACGAGAGGATTTTGTCATTTAGCTGGAGTTATAAATACATTTGGTGTAGCTTCAGGCCTGTAGCGGCAAACGCAGATTTATATCACACACTAGTCCTTCGTAGACTTGAAAACTGAGCGTAGGAGTGAAATCTAAAGTTACATAGGACCCTCGTTATTTGTATTTAGTCAGACGATTCATCTAAGTAAGATATTAGTTTTAGTCCAGAGAAATTAGATTTTTTCAGCGGAAACATTCTCACCAAGCTAGATTTGGGTATGGATCTTTATTTTCTCGTTTTAAACAGTACGTTAAAAGTCCCCATCGATGTGACCATTGCTAACATTTTACAGAGGGTCAAAAATCAGAAACAACAATTTTTCGCGAATATTTCGCCATCTATTGGATCTGCGACAAAAATAGCTATTAGAAAATTTGTAGCTTTGGAAATTAACTACAAAAAAGGTTGTGTAATTTTTTTTTTTTTGGAGTAACCGTTTTGAAGATAACATCATGTATATTTTTAAATGATGATATAAACCACCATTTCTTTATATTTTTAACAAGATTGCATTTCTTAACTCTAAGGGTTATTATTTTTTATTATATCTAATTCGACTGGATTATTACTGTTTGCACCATTTTGAAATTTTTACATCCAATATTAATTTTTAATGTAGTGTATTATGACCCACATGAAATTGTTCATAAATAGTTTGAGAAAAATACGTATTGTTTTTTTATTGTCGATTTGTGTTACATAAAGGTCCATAGTTGATACCGAGGTTGATACGAGGTTGAAAAACGACCAAAAAGTATAGATTTATTTAACTGTAGTCGTCTTTGGTTTTATTTCTGTTCGAAGTTGTAGGACAGCTTGCTTCATTTTTCTATCAGTTGACAGGGTTTTGAATGTTCTTATTGTAGGCATCCTACACCACACAATAAAAGTTCAATGGAGTTAAATCTGGGGATTGTGCAGGCCACAGAATAAGTCCACTGCCACCCGATACATCGATTGGGATATGTTCGATCTATGAATTGATGCACTGTTACGGGGTAGTGAGCTGTCATCTGCCAGATTTAACGCCACTGAATTTTTGCGTGTGGCGTAGGGTGAAAAACTTGTCTATAAGAGGAATTTCGAAACTGTGCTCAAATGATTGTAAAAATGGAGCAAGCTACTATAAAATTACAAACAAAAATAAGACTAAGGACGAGTACGGTTGAAGTAAGAAGTCGAGCATGAGATTACAACAGAAATAATGAATCTCCTTTCGAACTTAAAAAAATTAAATTTTTTGAAAAGATAGCCTTGTTTTTGTTGAAAACCCCCTCATATTTATGTCCGAATAAATGAAAAAAATCATTGCCGATCCATGTTCTTCTTCTTTTTTGATGGTATACAGTGTGACCCATTTGTTTGTCACCCTGTAAAATCTTTATTTATTGGGCGATTTTAAGCGGATTTTTAAAAAAATGTATATCTTGATGAACTGTATTTGTGGAGCAAGGAACACCATATTTCTACAAAATCCAAGGCCTACTATGTCAGTTTTTGGGAGTAAATTTTTAAGATTTCATTTCCTACAACTTAATCTGTTACTTTTGACAGTCAATATTTTTTTATGGATACTTGACTTGGAATAAATGTATGAAAATAGCAGTCTCATACAAAATGCCATTGCGTTTTTAATTTGGCTACAAAATCTTTCCTACTTAAAATTTTTTGATAAAATTTAGTACAGGCCTATTTTGAGGAGTGGTGAATCCAGTGCCGTACATAGATTTTAAAAAAATCGCTAATATGAAATCTTAAAAATTTACTCCCAAAAACTGACATAGTAGGCCTTGGATTTTGTAAAACATATGGCGTTCTTTGCTCCACAAATACAGTTCATCTTTCTTTCGTCAATATCTACATTTAAAAAAATTTAAATAAATATTTTTTAAAAACTTATAAACACAACAAGTGATCTAACATATTATATAATTTAATAAATGTGTTTTTGAATATGTACTGAACACTTAATGTATTTAAAACTATATCCATAAAACTTACCCCGAAATAATGTCCAAATTCCCAGGGGCATGACGAGGATGGCCACCATTAGATCCGTAATAGCTAACGACATAAGAAAATAATTTGTCACGTTTTGAAGCCTTCTCTCCCAACAAATCGCAAGGCACACTAAAATATTGCCAGCCGCCGTACCAACCACTAGACCCAAAGCTGAAAGAGCCCACCAGTTGTTTAATTCTTCATCGGCTGCTGTGATATTGGAAACGCTCTCCCGAGGGGATGTTGTGTTGTATAGTATTATTGTGGCATTATAGTAGATTCTTTCTTCTTCGGCCATGTCGATAAATATCTGGAAAGAAAATAAAAATATGTTTTACCACCGGCGACCCTTAGTAATTGAAATATATAACAGTACATGACTGTCTCCTATGCCAGGTTAGCTAGGAAAGGTGTCTTTCATTGCATTTTTTAATAATAATAAAAGTAACCACAGGTAATACAACTCCCTTTATACCTGAGGGCTTAAAGTAACTTTGTACGTAAGATAATTATAGATTTCAAGACAAGGGACACGCACCCAGAATCCGAATATAATAAGATCACTTTACCTTAGTAAAAAATATCTCAGTGCTATGGCCAGGAATCGAACCCAGGACCTCATGGTGAGAGTTGAGTCTCCTCAACTATCGATCATATTCATAATAAAGAAAAAAATTTGGTGTTATAAAACTGACAGGAAAACATTTATTTACTTGACAGATATAACAAAAATAAAAAAGATTCACTCTTTTAGAACTCCAGAACTCGTCTCGTATTTAGAAATAAATATCTTGTATTTCTACTTACATTACTACTAAAAAATATGGTTTTAATTATTTAGCAGACAATTTTTAAAGAAACCATTTGTTCTTATCATATGCTATTGATCCAACTCTGATTACGTTAGTATATTAATGTCCTACATGTCCTGTTATTTTACAATAACCACCCCATTTTGAGATACATTAAATGAAAAATAACGCCCTAGGGCGTTATGAATATCTATAAAGCCCTAGGGCATTATAAAATTATAACACAACCCAAAACAAGCAAATTATGATAAGCGTTATTGACAAACAAAACGCGTTGCTATGCAACGGCGACGTTTACAAACAATTTTGATTTTTGCTCTCTTTTAAATCAAATGGTTCTGAATATAATAGATGTCAAATTAATAAATCGTAAATGTCAAAAAAAAATAATTCGAATGAAATAACAGACTTGTAGGACATTAAACGTTGAAGGCACCACGGGCGTTATAGGATAATGACGCCCTCGGTCGACGTACATTTCTCGGGCCAGAGGCCCTCGGGAAGTACACTGCCGACCTCGGTGCGTTATTATCCTTATAACACCCTTGGTACCTTAATAACTATAACAATAAGTTCCCCCTACTAAACATCTTGCCAACTTTTCATATACTTACTATCTAATATTCAGTATGAAAATCAAGAAAATAATCATTCTTTCTATATACTGATGGTAAAATAAGTATACAATTGTATATCCATATACAGTGTGTCGTACCGGGAACTGACTGCATCGATCGATATAGGGAAAAGTATGCACCAGAAAATTTCATAAATTACTAATCTCAGTATAACCAATCCAAAGAAAATAATTATAAGCATTTGGCACTTCTGCTTATACCAGAAGTTGATACCAACTTGCTTATTTTACATGGAACACTTTTAGTACAGTAACTAGAGGTTTTAACTTCGAAATAATGTCATATTGAACGGACTTCGTTCATTTTTGGCAGTATAATAGTAAGTGCTTCACAGAAAAGTTTCTATATTGTGCGAGGGCTTGCTAATGTATAGGGGGTGGATGCCACCCCCTCTCAGGGGGTGGCGCTTAAAAAATATATATATTTACTGGAGCTAAAATGGAATCAAATTTGAAGAAGAGGTTCTATGCAATTTTTCACATAAATTGATAGTTTTTAAGTTATAACGACTTCAAAATTGCGATTTTAGCTTAAAAAAGGTATTTCCAAATGGCTTTCGTCAAGTATGTCGAAAAGTATTACTTTATCGAAAAAATGTTACAAACCAATTACAGAAAGTACAAACTTGGAATAATTAATTCCCAGTTTGTACTTATATAATATAATTAATATTTTTTGTTTATTGACGTAGTATTAATAATTTCGGAGATATTTATGTTTATATTTGGTATCCAAGTGTTTTGAAATTACCTTCAAAGTATACAATTCATTTTTTTCTAAAGTAAGTGCTTTAAGTGAGCCAAAAAATTTGAGCATCTAGGTAATGCTACATCTTAACGAAAAACTGTATTTGAGATACATTTTTTAAATTTCTGGCTAATTAGAGTAACAAAATGGCGACCTTTTTATATAAAAAAATATAAATACGAATATTTTTCCTTCATAACTTCTTCATTTCTTATGCTACAGGAACTAGTGATGGGTCGAACCAGCTATTTTTGTGTAGCAGCTACTTCTGCTACTGCTATTTTCATTTAGCAGTTAAAAATAGCTGCTATTTTAATAGCAGCTATTTCTTGGCATTAGTTGTGTGTTGGCTAAATGGCACGTATTAACAGATAACAAATGAAACTTTATATAGAAAAAACGCAATCGCTGTATATTTAACTATCCATACAGCGATTGAGTTTTTTTTGTATAAAGTTTCATTTGTTATCTGTTAATATTATAACATTTATTAGTTTATTTTTTATATTCCTCTAAAATATTTGAGCAGACGAACATAATCATGTGTTAAATATTATCAAAATAAAATAGTTTTACATGAATTACATATTCCCTTCCTCAGTGCTGCGTGAACCCGCTTGGCCGCTGCTCGCTGTAGCGGAACAACGAATGTGCATGAGCTGCTTGTGCTATCACTGCTATTGGGCCGACGCAGCCTGCTTGTGTTGCTGCAAAGGCGCGTTGGCACTCTTTAGCAGCTATTTATCAGAGCTCGTAACAGTTGCTACTGCTATGAAGCAAATAGCAGTTAAAAAATAGCAGACTGCTATTTAGCAGCCCATCACTAACAGGAACGAGTAAAAAATAATTTGAAAGCACAATTAATTGTCTTTAATTTCATTTCTTAGCATACGTGACGTAGGTGTCACAATTTCTGAGATATTTAACACTTAAACTGCATTTTTCGTCTTATAAACGTTCGGACGCCATTTGTAAACTTTCATATCTCCGAAACTATTAAATCTATGTAAATAAATTAACAAGCGAAATTGATTATCAGTTTACGAGCTGTATTTTTGGTATCTACCCATTTTTCAATAAAACTAATATTTATTGAGATATTTGGAAAAGGAAAAAAAAATTACGTTTTATCGAAAATACCTTTATAGTTTAAACTGTATTTTTTTCTAAAGCAAGTACTGTATACAAACCAAAAAATTTGAGCATCTACGTCATACTATATATTAATAAGAAACAGTGTTTGAAATTCCTTTTTTTTTAATTACTGGCTAATTACAGTAACAAAATGGCGACGTTGTTATTAAAAAAATGTGTGGACGCACATTGCTTTGGTCATAACTTCTTTGTTTTTTATGCTACAGAAACAAATAAAAAAACAGTTGAAAGCTTAATAACCTATCATTCTACCTATTAGCATCCTTGACGTAGGTGTCACAGTTTCTGAGATATTTAACTCTCACTCTAAATAAGTATCTTATGAACACTTGGATGCCAAATGTAAACTTAAATATCTCCAAAATTATTAATCCTACGTCAATAAACAAAAAATATAATTAATTCCCAGTTTGTACTTTCTGTAATTGGTCTGTAACATTTTTTCGATAAAGTAATACTTTTCGAGATACTTGACGAAAGCCGTTTGGAAATACCTTTTTTTTAAGCTAAAATCGCAATTTTGAAGTCGTTATAACTTAAAAACTATCAATTTATGTGAAAAATTGCATAGAACCTTTTCTTCTTAAAATTTGATTCGACTTCAGCTCCAATAAATATATATTTTTTTAAGTGCCACCCCTGAGCATATTTTTTACCTCTAGGTACTGTACTATTTATATATTTACGTCCCTGCGCCGTGGTACTACCGTCGGCAGCCAGACGGCGCTTTTCGTGATCGTCACCTTTCATAATTTAAAAAAATCATTTCCATATCAAAGTGACGTAAGGAAAATATTCACTGGCCCTCCAATTATATTAAGTAGGTAGGTAAGAGCAGGATGATTGTGTAAATGTATTAAATTCCGCTGGATTCGGGAACAAGTGGAGAAGAAATATTGTATTTTAATATACAATAAAATCTAATTTGATTGTGACGACCACTACACATTTTGTGTTTCCATTTTAATGCTATTTTCATGTAACCTGCTTTATTATATGTTTTGCAGGAACAGTTTTGAAATTAACGCTTAATTATTTTATTTTGAACCTTTGAACACCAAAAGTATTAAATTTCTGCGATTACCTAAGTATTGTAAATTTATAGATTATTATTTATTCAGTAGTATCACAACATATTGTTAATCATTTTATTTTACAGATTGCTTCCTTATTTTTTTTTTACAACTATTTGTGTATTTATGTTTTATTATTCATTAAATAAATAAAGCGCTTTACTAATCTTTTTCGGAGGATTGAAAGTAATGGTTGACCAATCAAATGGCATAGTTAAGTTAGTACATTATATTAACTAATTTTTTAAGAATTTCTATTGTAGTACAGTAACTCGGACCAATTCTATAGCAGTTTTAAATTAAAATAGTTTTAGAAATGGGTCAAATATTATCTATTAAAAAGGAATAAGAGTGCTTTTTCGTTGGAGGAGAGTTTCGCCCCAACTCAAGAGTTGATTTTTAGGCAAAAAACATTGATTTTTCAAAGGTTTTAAGCAAGTTACACAAAGAGGATCACATTTTCGAAAAAGTTTGTCATAACAAAAAAGTTAGCTTATGAAATAACAAAAATAGTCCATGAAATAAAAATTTGTTTAGGCTCATCGTTGCCGAGGTACAATTAATGTTAGGTGCAATTGAAATGGTCACGCTCTTCAAACTCTGGTTTAAAGAAATCTTTTAACATGTACCTTGAACCAAATTAAAGCTTTTTACTATTATATCCGGATGTAATAGTTATTTATGTACCAAGGGTTTGCAAGTATTCGAAACCAAAAAAATCGCACTGTACGACCCGCGGTGCATATTATATTTTTCGTCATACCCATGAATCATTAAACTAGAAAAATAAATGAGAAAAACTGGTGGAAAACTATAATTATTTGAGTAAGATTTCATATTTGCTAAGCAAATAGTAAAGGTAGCCATGCTTGGAATATCCATTAGTGGAGTAAAAAACAGGGGAAAAGTCGCTTCCTTCTCGAGTTTGTTTTTTAATCTTAGAACAAACTGAGACATATACTATTTCGTTAAGTGGGTCGATGTTCATTAGAAATCATGAAATACGACATTTTTTAGTGGTCACGGACATTGTTATTTTTAAAAAGGTGTGAAATTTTGTTTTTTTTTTAATCATGTTTTTTTGAACATCTAATGCCATATCTCGAAAACGAATGGAGATATCCACATGAACTTTTTTTTTGTTATAAAACACACACTTAAGCGATTCTATCTGTGTATAGTATTGTTAATTAAAACATTTTTAAGCATGTTAAAAACTTAGATAACCTTGAAAGTTCAGAAAATACGCAGTCAAATTTTCACTAAGCTACAAACTTTTTTGTTTTTGGAAATTTTGTATAATATGCTGCGAAGAAAATAAAGCCAAAAGACCAAAAAAGTTTTTGATAGCATAATTCTTATTGTGTCTTTGATAGTTTAGGTACAGTGATTTTTTTGGAGCGCGCGAATTGCAGAAATTGAGTATTAATACGCCCGCGTCCACTAAAACTAACTAGTCTCAGGGCGATGTACGATCGACGTTATTCGTTTTCGTCGAAGGTCAAATTATAAAACCGCTGCCCAAGGAATCGCTACTTCCACATCCAGATCTTCTATCCAAGTCTCTTCAAAATTTGAATGTGGAAATAATTGTTTATGGAACTTTAATAATAAAATATTTGAAATCGTCTACCCCAAAAACCTATAAAACGATATGCCACAACGGTAGTGGGGCTGAGGGTGGTGGAAGAGGGGTGGTAGTAGTGGTGGATAAAATGAAAAAAAATTTGAGGCCTTTGGTTCTTGTACACACACTAAATGACAGTTTTATTTTTTTCGCCCCTTTGGATAATGGGGTAGGAGTTGGTTATTGCCAAAAAAATTTTGAGACCTTCTCTTATATATACTAAATACCAATTTTATGGACTCTTACTTGTTTGATTTGCCTATTTACCCCCATTTACCCCCCCAACCCTTTAATAACGGAATAATCTAGTTCCGGATCTCGTTAAAATACCTAGGTACGTGTACCAATTTTAAACGGTTCCGGAGTAATCGTGTGCACAAAAAAAGTTACAGACAAACCGACAGACAGAATTCTTTTTTGCTCAAACTTAAAATCTCGACATTTCCTGACATTCTAAGCCTATTTGGACAATAAAAATTTTCAAAAATATTTTTGTCGATACTGTACTTACACTGGATGTGGAAGTAAAATGTGTAACGATATTCTTTCCCTTATTACCACTTGTTTTATATTGTAGAACGTATGGCCATTGTGCGAATTGTGCGTGAATTATCTGCTAAAAAAATATTTAAGATAAAAAAGCAATCTAAGTTTCATTGTAAAATGAAATGGATTTTATGTGGCGTAGTAATAGAGGAGAACGATAAACTTGTGCACAAGCCATGGAAACAGGGTTTCTATAATTAGGGCTGCAGAAATTAAAAGAGACTTAAATTAGGATATTTTTTTCTTTTTTGTTACCTAATATTTAGGCGAAAATAACACGTTTACTCAATTATAGTGTAAATGCAATGCATGGGAGTTTCGAATAGGGACTCTGACACAGGAAATGTCGGATACAAATATTAAGATTGCCACGTTAAAAAAAAAGTGCTTTAAGAAATTGTCTTTTCTATTTAGCTCCAATAATAACGCAAAAAAAAGGAAAACTCGATAGTTTACTTTTTATCAAAATACTCCAAAATTATTACTTTTCCTAAACTTCTGTTTATGGAATTTTAATAGCCCCCTAGTTGCGCAACTTTTTTTTCCATTTACTATAATTTATTAATTATTTTTTACCGTTTCCGAGATCCCAATGCAATGCATTTTTATCGCAGATACTCTATTTAAGATTTTTAATTCCTTTTTGCCTTCAGCCTTAGTCCTTAATGCGCCACTGGAAAAAATAAGTTATCATTTCAGATCCTAAAACGTGATAAAACAGTCCTAAACATAAAAAAATAATAACACACACAATACATAATCATTATTATTCTTAAGTGCCGCGCGCGTACGCTTCGACAATTCCTCCATACTAAAAAATTCGTAACTAGCAAATTATTGCTAATAATGAAAATATTTTTTTCTTCAAGCGTATTAAAATGTTTAAATTATGTCACCAAAAACAGAAGTAGAAGTAGGACATTGTTTTACTAGTAACAAAATGTTAGTACCGAACGCCACCGTAGTGGACATTGTTTTACTAGTAACATAATGTTAGTTCCGAAAGCGCCGCCGTAGTGGGTATTGTTTTACTAGTAACATAATGTTAATACCGAAAGCCACCGGTGGCGCGCTATTCACTAGCCACTTGTCATATTGTGTCAACATATAAGACTGTAGTTTGAATATTTGTACATTTATGATAAATAAATGAATTTTTGGCTTTTAATACGCTTGAAGAAAAAATAGTATATATTACACGGAGTAGAACGCCTTTTTTGTGTTTCGCCCAGTTTGCGGCTTCGGCTTCGCCTCAGCCGCAAATCCTGGCCTCAACACAAAAAAAGAGTGCGTTCTACTCCTAGTAATATAATATACTATTTTCTAGAAACTTTTTTAGTCTATTGACTTCATTTTCTACACAGCATGTTACACAAAATTCGCTTAGTGAAAATTTGATGGCGTATTCTCTAAACTTTCAGGGTCATCTACGTTTTTGGCATGTTCACATTTTTTTTTATTAGCAATCCTATGTATAGAAAGAAGCGCTTAAGTGTGTGTTTTATAACAAAAAAAAGTTCACATCGATGGCTCAATTCATTTTTGAGATATGGCAATAGATGTACAAAAAAACATGAATTAAAAAAAAAATTAAATTTTACACTTTTTTTAAAATAAGAATATCTGTCACCACTAAAAAACGTCGTATTTCGTGTTTTTATGTGTAAAATGATGTTGTCGGTAATACCCACTGTGTCTGATCTTGTTCTAAGCTGATAAAAAAACAACTCTTTTTCGCTGCTTTACATGGCAACCGTCAATAAAATAAATTTAGGACGCGGCTTCTATTCAAATGACAACTACTGTCAAGATAAATTAAATCATATTATTATAAAAGCTCTGAACATTTTTGAAAATAATGTCGGCTATACAGGGTGTGCCACTTAAAAGTCCCCAGACTTGTAACTTTTTTATTTTTGAAGCGATAACCATGTTGAGCACGTCACATTGTAGACATTTCTAAAGCCTTTAAACATGCATACAGAGTGATTAAAAAATTTTTTTTTTTAAATTGTTAAGAAAGGAAACTTAATTTCTTTGAATATTTTTTTTACCTTACCCTGTACATGAACTGTGTTAATGTTTTCTTATAAAGGTTTTAATTAGCTTCAATTTTAGTTATTAAAATTAAAAAATTTTAAAAAAAGTTTGCAATTTCCTATTTAGTACATTTTAATATAATTTTGTTTTTAAAAATAATATTTTTTTGTTTCTTGTTACTGTTTTATTACGTTGAATATTGTTTGTGATATGTCTTTTACAAATAAAGAATAAAATTATTATTTACATTCTTTTCAAAGCTATTTTTAAAAAAATCAGTTTGGAATCGGAAAAAGTCTCTAAAACCAAAAAGAATTTCGAATATCACGTAATAACATAAATTTAAGCTAATCAAAACCTTTACAAGTTACAAGCCTGGGGAGTTTTAAGTGACGCACCTTGAAGAGGACATAGAAAGTAAGGCTTGTCAGGATTTACTTCCAAAAAAGTTAAAACATTTAATTTAATACTTGTTATATAAAAAAGAAAATTTGCCCAAATCTACTTTATTTTCCTAGGGACGTTATAAAAAATAACGACCCATTGTCAATAGCAAGAAGTATTTAGCACATAAAACATCACTTACGATCGACAAAACAATGGAATTAGAGTATACTTACGTGGGAGGTATGACGAAAAAGACTTTTACGTTCTATAGACAAAACAATGTCAAT